>BQKN01000523.1:300359-337731 GCA_022839385.1 Asparagus kiusianus | reverse complement strand
TTGTTTACCCTTGTGCTAGTTTGTATATCCTTGCACATATCTTATTGAATATCTCTTTGTTAGGATATATTATCTTGTGCTAGTTTATATATCCTTGCATATATATTTCATCATATAGGATATATCACTTTGTGTATATTACATATTCTTGCTCATAAGTAATTATATATCATCTTGCAAGAATATACTTGTTAATTATTTTAATTGGCATTTAATCGGATTAGATTAGTATAAGACCCTAATCACCCCCCTCTAGGGTCTAACACCCCGGCAACGGCATAAAAAACTTAATGCGGTATAATTATGTACCAAAATTACAAGTACACAATTTATCAAGTTATAGTATAAAAAGATATCGATCCCACGAGGAAGGTGATTTTAAGAGATTATTAGACTTGGTTCTTATATTTTGTGCGTGACAATTAGAAATAAGGAATAAGTGTGATTGTGATGAGTGGTTGTTTTAATTTATGTGCAAGAGATAATAAATTGAATTTTAGAGGAGAGAAGGAAAAATTAAAGAATAAATGAAATCAAGACAAGAAAGATGAATGAATAAAATCAAGAAATAAAACCAAGAATGAAAAGAAAATTTAAGAAAGTTAAGATGGAGGATTCAAAAGAGGTAAGAAATCTAGAATATAATCCACTAACCAATTTCAATTACAAAATCAAACTATTCTCTTTTTATCATATTTCAACTTAGATTTATTAAGCATAGATTATCAAACCATTTAAGGAAAGTGTAACCTATCAAATTATCATCTAAGTTAAAATTACTATTCATGATAAGAACAACAACATGATAATAATCCTAGAATTCATAATCATAACCTATCAAACTATTTAAGATAAGCATAGATTATCAAATTCTTCTTCTACCGATTAGTTCTCTAGTTGATTATCATAAACATGAACATTTTAAATGCAAGAGAATAATTCATACAATATAAAGGAAATTAGACTAGTTTCAAACAATTCTAAGATTCCTACAAGAATTAAATTCACATCTTTAAGAAATAAAAACAAGAAAAAAACTAATTACAAAAATAAAAAGAAAAGAAAAATCTAAACTATGAACAAGAAATAAATCTAACTACAAAGAAAATAAAAATCTAAACTATAAAATATAATACAAAAATTAAATGCAAGAAAATAAATCTATTCTACAAATTAAAGTGCAAAAAAGAAATAAAAAGATAAGAAAATAAATCTACACTACAAGCATGAATTTAAATCTAACTAATAAGCAATAATAAAGAAATTACTAAAAAGAAATAAAAGAGAAAAGAAATGCAAACCTTTAATTTGCTCTTCATCTCCATCCTCATCATTCAACAAAGAGGAGAAAGAACAAATTTAAATAGGAAAAAAATTATTATTATTAATTGTAACTAAAGTTATAATTTTTGAAAGGCCTTCTCAATTAAGAGTAGCCCTCCTCTCCAAAAGGAGTTACAAAATTTTTCACACCCTTAACCCCTCACTCTCTACCCCTATTTATAATAATCTTCAATGAATATGAGCCATTGGATTTGTCTTGAGCCCCAAGCAAAGCAATCTCCACCTTTGAATTTGCTTTTTGTTCATCTCTAGCCCAAACATAGGAGGCCCAATTGATTTTCAAAAATAAATGAAAATCAAGGTCTCTGTAGCAAGTCTGGCCCATTCATGTGATTAAAATCAAAACTGCAGCAACCAATTTCTATCCTTATTTGAACATGCAGCAGGTCCGGTCCATTTTCATGATTATTTGATGAAGTTCCAAGTCTTCGGCCCATTCAAGCATCCAAGTCCAATGAAGCAGGTCCGGCCCAATTCATGTGCTCATTTGATTTTGAAAATGAAAAGCTGCAGCAATGATTTCAACTCCAACTCTCCAGCAGTCCGGTCATGTAGTCTTGAATAAATGCAGCCCAAGTCTAAGTCCGGTCCAATGCAAATTTGCAGCAAAGAAAATTAAAAGCCCAAGTCCGATCATGAGAAAAATTTGTTTGTTTGATGGGCTTGGGCCTTCAAGGAGCTTGATTTTATGGCTTCTTCTTCAATATAATGTGCATTATATGTGCTTTGTTTCTTTTCCTTTGGGCCATCATTTGCTTGATGCTCTTTGGGCTTCAATCATTCTCCTCTTTTAAGCTTTTGCTTTATGGGCTTCTAAAATGTTACAAAATAGAGAAGAGAGATTTTTGAGGGGTTTTTACCTTTAATAATATTTATTTATATTTTCATTCAATTATGTGCTAACTAATCTAACAACACTTATTAATGGTATATTTATTCATGTAAAAATAGATAATGAGGGTATAAAATTATAATAAAATATGATTATCAGTTGTGTTGTATTGTGTTGTGGGGTGGTGTTGGGGGAAATATATTTATATTTACACTCTTATTAACGGTTACACACCCTTGTTAACGTTTGCTTTATATTTGTAGGCCAGGACTTCTTCACAAGGTGCAGCCGGGGGTAGTCATAATGCAGCTGGTGTTGAGGATGAGGTTGATGATAATCAGGAGGATTGATTGTCCTTAATATAACTTTGAAAACAATTTCATGTGTTGTATAAACAATATTTATTATGTACCCGTTGAGAAACTTTTATTTGCTTTTATTAAAATACATGTGTGATATATGCGTGAGATTGAATATTATACTGCTGATTGAACAGTTTTTTTAAAATTATTATCGATATTGTACAGGGGTTTTTTAATTTTTAAAATACTTTTCAATTTTTTTAAAAAAATATTCCTTTTAGCGACAGAATTATCGTTGCTAAATACCTATTTAGCAATGGCAATTCCGTCGCTAATAGTAATTATAGCGACGGAAAACGTGCACGTAAACGTGCACGTTTTTTGTCAAGGGAACTTAATAGCGACGAAAATTCCGTCGCTAAAAAGTATTAGCAACGGAATTTTCATCACTAATATTTTTTTATATTTTTTATATCTTTTTAATAGCGACCAAGTTGTTGTCGCTAATAAACCGTCGCTAAAAATTAGCGACGGAATCCCCGTCGCTAATACTGTTTTTAAGGACCCCAAAAGTAGTGTCGAGCTTTTAGGGACAAAATTTTATTTTTTCCGTCGCTAAAAGTTTTAGCGACGGAAAATCAACATTTAGCGACGGAAATGTCCGTCGCTAAAAGGTAAAAATCCAGCAGTGTATGCCTCATCCTCCTTTGGATATCATCGTTGTAGCTCATATTCAATCCAATCCTCCATACGTGGTACTAACAAGCTTGATATATATATTAACTACAATATCACTCAACAAGCAATTAGTACCGATAATGGTGGTTGTAAAACATCATCAAAACATAAGGGCTAACACATAATGCCAATCAATGGGAAATTTCTTAAGAAATATTACACGTAGATCATGAGACTCTTTTTCTGATCCCCATCCAAGTCTAAGGAGTGAAATCAAACTCGATTAGACCGGGGGTTGGTTACTCAAAATTCATTGAGTTAAGAGTAACAAATCTTTTAAACCTTCCCCAGCTTGTATATCGTCAAGTTAACATTACACCTCTGACGATTGAAGTTTTCTAGAATTATTCTAATGATAATGAAGAGAATTTCTGATTTATACTAAATTTACATTATACCTATGGCATTCTCAGTCGTTTTATTGTCTTAAGTTAAAGCATAATGCAAAGAATGAACAACGAAAGGAAAAATAATATCATTCTCATTCCATGTTGTTAATTTGTTACAAAATGACAATACTTGGCATGAAAATGATACAAAATCGTCATTGAAGCTTTTATCAAAAGTATAATATAGAGTTAAGTGTCGGGGACCATCAGTTTTAATGGATGCGAGCCTAAACATAATATCTGAGAGCCTCTTTGCGTGGTTCGCTCAAACCGTTTTAGTAGCCTCCCTCCTGAGCTCAGCTTCAATAGGCACTGCGGTAGTGGCCTCTTTCCGAATCTACTCAAGAGCTTGCATTTCTCTACAATAATCGTCGAAAATCTCTACACTCTTAAGGTGGAGTTTCATCATAGTCGTTTCCTCCTCAACAAGTTGAGCCCGTAATCGGGCAATGATAGTAGCGAAAGTAGTCAATTCAGCTTGTACTTGAGCGATCTTCTCTTACAAGTTTGCAACGTGTGCCTCCTTCTTAGATAAGTTCTTGTGAAGGGTCTCTTGTTGATGTGCTTTTGCGGTCTGAATGATAGCAAAAGCTTGCTCTGTTTCAGACTCCAAATCAGCATGCTCCAAATCTTCTAAAGCCTTCAAATCTACCTCCAGGTGAGTGACGCTCTTCATGCAATACTCATTTCATTAAGTGTCACCCAAACACTTGATGTTGTGCAATCAACATGTCAAGAAAGGCTTAAAATCCTTAAAAGTACATCGTCCACTATTAACGAGGTTGATCGTCTGTTTCATCATGCCCTCTAGATATTCGATAAATCCTTTTAAAATTCTTGAACCTAGAAGAGCAGTTGAGGAAGGCACCAATGCAGCAGGAGCCGCAAGCCCTTGTTGCTGAGAGGTTAATGGAGTGGACAGTTTCTCCTTGTCATCATCTACAGTCACGAGAGGGGAAGACTTGATAGTGTCTTGCATTAACTTTGCCCCTCGACGAGTTTTAGAAGTCGGAGTCCTGACGGGTAGTCGTTGGCGAGCTCTCTTCTCATATTGACATGCTTCTTCAGCAGTGAGGGCTCGCTTCCCTACTGCCTTTCCTTTGCGAGGCCAAATTTCTTTTGCCACTTCCTGGACTTCTCCTACTTCAGTCTTCAGTCGCTACTTGCCCACAGGATAAATACTCATCCATCCCCTTCAGGCGAGTCTTCTTTGAGTCTTTCTTAGACTCGTACAATTCTCAGATCTCCTTCAAGCAGTAAGTATACATGGTGTATTCTGGTATCTGAGAAGTTTCATGAAACTAGTTACAGAACTCCAGAATAGTATGATAGTTAGGCGTCGGAGAGGGCAATGTAAATGCAGTGAAGGAATTTCTAGCTGTTGAGTAAAACCAAGCTCGGGCCCCTTCATATAAGCTCCCGATGAGGGCCAGCTTTGGATTAGGATTTCTGACGTACAGTTGGTCATACCAAAACTGTCGAGCAAATCGAGAAGGCACATAGGGCTTAATAATGCACTTCTCACCTTAGCAAAGAACTAGATAGCCAAGTATGATTATGAGGAGCCATTGGAAAATGCCCCCATGTAGGGATGTGAAGCCCTTGGGACTTATGTCCATATATGTTTTGTACTATTCTTCCATTCCATCAAAATCGGGAGAACAACAGAAGACATGATAGTTGGATTCTTGTGACAAGACCTGTCTGGTTCGGCCTATGTATACATTCATCCATTTGGCCGACTCGAGCCTCTGTACAAATGGGATGAAAGATCCACTATACAGAGAAACTCCCAACATCTATGAGGGGTAATGCATGATGAACCAGGATGGCAAATAAGTGTATGGCACTAGCACACGAGGTTGGGGAGTCTTCAACATTTTCTTCCCAGCGACGCTAATTTCCCGAACATCGAGGAATTCAAAAGTTAATTCCCTCATGCCACTTTGCAAGCAGCACATCATTGTGGAGAGGAGACTTACTGGCCTCCCATAGGCTAACAGAACGGTTGGATACACCATCTCAGCCATAATGAACTCAATGGGCTTCAAAGGAACCACACATCGCTTCAGGAACACCATCAAAAATCTAGCAAGAAAGGCCACGTCAGAGATAGGAGTCTCAACCAGATAATGGAAGCTCTCTAATTCAATGGATGGTGGGAAAATGTCCTCCCGAGCCTCGTTAATGTAGAGGGCATTGGTAGCATTAATGCGAGCTTTGATGCTTTTGGGTGAGCTCATAGCGAGACAGGTCACTGCCATAGCCTTTCGGTTCAAGTTTTGAAATAAGTACTCTGCCCAAGAAGCTTGCTTGATGCCGCCTCCATGTAGCCTAGTCAGCTGAACGCAAATATGAAAGTGGCACATCACCTCCCAAAATGTTACATAAACTTCGTGATGAGCCGTCCTTAAGATGGAGAGTTCTTCAGTCCCTGGATGAACTTTGTCATAAGTCATTTCCCTAAATAGCAGCCCAAGAACTTCATACATCTCGTGAAGAGTGAATCCCAACTCTCCGATGGGCGTAAAAAATGTACACCTGTCTAGATTGTATCGCTTCAACATAGTAAAAAAATTGTGATAGCTCTGGACAATTCCATGTCGAGTAGCCAACACTAGAACTCTGAGACCAGATTAGGCAAGCAGTTCTTTCATGTCCTCAAGAACAAAGTTCAGCATGCGGGTCCACCATTCCCTGTCTACAGAATATACCCATCCAGGAGATCTAAACTCCTGGGCAGGGAATTTACCCTGAGCAACAATGAATTGACAAATGAAAATATTGACCAGAATGGTCCCCTCTTTAGCAAGATTCTTCTTTTCAATCCTACCAGGTCTCAGACCCATCACTTGCCTAGCACTCCTTACAAAATGAACACTTTGGTGGGTGAAGGTCTCGAGGGATACATTATTCTTCTTCTTGACTAAGTCAAAACTCAAATTACTGTGGTAAGTGACGCTCAGGAATTGCGAGAGGGGATACATTTGCCCCATGTTCGGTAGGAAGAGAAAACGGTTGTAAACTCTGTAGTAGTTTTAGGCACTCCACATGTATAAATTTGTCATCCATTTCCATGTGATCTCCAAAGAGGAACACCGACTTCACTGATCATGGTTTGCCGGCGTCTTAATTTCCATGTTAGTGACCATGACCCTAAGAGTGGATGGTCTTGCATTCAAAATTGTGAACGATCATTCCTGACATAGTAGGGTGAATAGTGAAGGTTAATGACAAGGCTGTAGCCATCATCCAGGCCACTTATTTACCCGAAGTGATGCTGGAAAGAAAACGGTACATTGGAAAAAAGCACTCCAAAATGAAAAGATAAAATTTAGTAGCTAAAAAGTAAATGACTTGTAAAATTCCAAAAGACTAAATCAAAACACAGCGGTCGAGACTAGCGTTTCAAAATCGAAACGCGAGGGTCAAACCCACATTTTCATCACAGACCACAGAGGTCAGACCCACATTCTAATTCCAAAACACAAGGGTCAGACCCACGTTCTAATTTCAAAACACAAGGGTCAGACCCGTGTTCTAATTTCAAAAGCAATAGTCGGACCAGCATTCCAGTTTCGAAACACAGGAATCAACTTTGCGTTTCACAACCATAATGTAGAGGTCCACTTCTGCGTTCCTATAGTAAAGCACGAGTCTTGCTTGTTGTTAACAACCCAGAACTCATCGTCTAGTGTTTGAAACTTATCGAAACAAGTTGCAAGGGTCCGCACTTACTATGGTGAAGAGGAACTTACGATGGCGGTGTGGCCGTTGAAACAATAACACCGCTAATAGCCTTAGCTGACGGCATATCTGGAGTCATCTCAAAGACTCTCTTGGGCCTAGAAATGGTCTTCTTAAACCCTTTTGATGGTTATTATCGAAGAACTAGTGTAGGTCGCCAGAGGCTCTTGAAGCAACGAGAGTTCTCATTCAAAAATCAAAGAGGAGATGAAAGGGTTGATTGACTCTTAATTTGACCCAAAAGGTCTATTTATACAGCAGCCAAGCTGTTAATTCGACATGGGATTCTAAGATAGAATCTCACCCAAAAAACATGATCTCGACGTTACAAGATAAGGCGGTTAGACTCCCCAAATGCAGAGTTTAATGCCACATTTTAAATTCTAAACGCTAGGCTCAACCCTGCGTTTTAGACTTTAAACACAGAGTTTGAACCCACGTTGTAGACCTCAAACTCACGTTTCAGCTCTGCGTTTCAGTATTTAAACACATAGGTTACCTTTGCATTTCACAATTGCGAAACGATGGTTTCACCCCTGCATTTCAAGTCCCAAACGTGAACAACACCCCCCACATTTCAAGCATAACACTTACTCTCATATGAGTCCTGCGTAATGAACTCCTTCAACAGAATGTTGTTAACATCTTTGCACATCCACAACAGAGGTTCAAGCAAAATCAGCTTATTAACCTTATCCAATATGATGATAAATTACAAATATCATCAAGACAATCATCATTCCCATGGAGCATGACTTCAGCTTGCTTCATTCTCAATATGACAAGCTTTTCTAGTGATAAGATCAACTTATCGTCTCTCATCAGTAGAGCGATAATTCCTCATCAATTCCTGTCAAGTTAACATCATACCTCTAACAATCAACTTATCAATTCTCATCAATAGGATATAAGTCCTCAGAATTGCACAAATCACAATCAACTTATCTATCCTCATCAATAGGATGATAAGTCCTCAAAATTGCTCAAATCGTAATTAACTTATCAACTCTCATCAAATAGAGCGATAGGTACTAAAAATACTGTTCAAATCATAAGTACCTGATTTTGTCCAGCTCACATCGCTTCTCTGACAAAATTAACTTATCGACTCTCTTCAATAGAGCGATAGGTCCTCAAAAGCTCATATCGCTTCTCTGAAAAAATCAACTTATCGACTCTCTTCAATAGAGCGATAGATCCACAAAATCTTATTCAAATCACAAGTACCTGATTTTTTCTAGCTCATATTACTTCTCTGACAAAATCAACTTATCAACTCTTTTCAATAGAGCGATAGGTTCTCAAAATCTTGTCAAAATCACAAGTATTTAATCTTGCCTAGCTCATACCGCTCCTCTGACAAAATTAACATATCGACTCTCCCCAATAGAGCAAGGTCCACAAAATCTTGTTCAAATCATAAGTATACAACCTTGTCAAGTTAATATTATACCTCTGACTGAACTAACTTATCAATCCTCTCCAATATGATGATAAGTCTACAAATCACCGTTGTGTTAACACCACACCTCCAACAGTCAAAATTCCATGAACTTGTTAATTCTTAAGCAAAATATCAAGTATTGGAGACAACAAAGCACCCCCATTTGATTAAAATTTTCTGGAATTATCTTAAATGATAATTAAAAAATGTTAACTCTTGCTTTGTTTGGGAATTTATGCTAAGTTAAAATTACACCTCTGTCATTTTCAGTTATTTTCATTGTTTCAAGTTAACATGACACACAAAAGAAATAGTGGAGAACCAAAATAATATCACTTTTTATTCAGAATATTAAGAAGTGATACAAGATTTTGTTCTTATTAAAAGAGCAACACAAAATTAAGCTTCTGAGCCCATCAATTTAATCGATGCGAGCCGGGACTTCATAACGGAAAGCTTTTCCTTGTGAGAGGCTCACACCATAGCTTCTTTTTCAGCTTTCCTCCTAAGTTCATTCTCATTCGGCATCTTAGTAGCAGCCTCTTTCTTAGCCTCTTCAAGAACCTAGACCTCTTTGCGATAATTTATAAGAGTTTCGGCATTCCTGAGGGAGAGCTCAGTCACAATAGCTTCATCTCGAGCAAACTAAGCCTTTTGTCGAGTCAATTCTGCTTGTAGTTGACCAATGGTCTCTTTAGTTTGAAATAATCGTTGCTCGAGCAGTCTGCAAAGCGGTGATTGAAATGGTTAGCTACTCTTGCCTTTGAGCTCTTTGCCCCTGTAGGTATGCAACTTGGGTTTCCTTCTTAGCCAAGCTTCGCTGAATTACTTCATACTGATGTGCCTCTTCTGTTTGGATATCAGCGAGGGTGGATTCGATCCGAGCCTTAAGGTCAACATGACCTAAGTTTTCCAGAGCTTTTAGGTCCTCTTCTAAGCAAGAAACACTATTTGTGTAGTGATGAATCCATTGAGTGTTGTCCACACATTTGATGCTGCTCAGACAGTTCAATAAGATAGGCTTGAAAGACTCAAAAGAAGCCCACCCAGCACTGACTACTTCAATCGTCTTCTTCATCATATTCTCTAATTGCTCCATAAGGATTTTGAGTCCACCGAGAGTGTCCACTGGACTTAGAGAAGCAGCAGGAGATGGAACTAAGGCCCCTAAAGTCACAAAGTTTGACAAAAAAGTGGCGGACGATTTCGGTGATAAGGCTAGAGAAGGTAACACAATATCCAGGTTTCCAAGACTTGAGAGGAGAGTTGTAAGTAGTCCCACCTGAGTTGAACTGGAAACACCTACGGACCTTGTAGATGTAAGAGCAATCTTGAAAGGGAGCGACCTCGCGGGTGGAGGAGTCACCGTTGCTTGTATAAGAGATAGCTGTTCCAGAGGAGGAGGAGGAGTCGCTTACACAAGTGGTAGCTACTCTGGCGGGGGAGTCACGGTTGTGGTCCTATGAGTCAGGGATCCTGCATATGAAAATAGTTAGGACGCAGAAAGAAAATTTACAAAAGTTCAAAATGGACAACACTTACCCACGGGAGAAATAGGAGTATAGGCTGACGATTTGTCAAAAAGGAATAGTGGTAGGTTATCCCAATCACCATCGTCATCATCATCGTTGTCACCATCATCATCTCCATCGTCATCACCATCATCATTTGAAGGGGTCTCATAACATAATTTCTCCTCATCATCTACTGCAGAAGATTCAGGCAAGCCAACAATAGCACCTGACTTGGAAATTATTCCCGTTGTTGGACTGGGCCTTCCGTTCCCTATGGATGACATTAATACTGAAGCAGAGAGAGATTGGCTCTCACTAAACTTTCATGTTCAACCACTATAGATTCATCTACAGAGGCCTAATTCCTTAAGCTTGAGTGGTTACCGACACGATTTCTTCTTGTGTAGCCTCTATAATTAGAGGAACAACACTTGGAGTCTGACCTGGAATTGTTGTATAAATGTTATCCATTGCTGGGATAGATTCTGCATCCTCAACCATCAATTCACCCTCCCCTTCTTCGTCGGGTGGATGATAAGAAGAAGTTCCACCTGACAAAGCTGTACCGGTTGAATGAAGTCCAGGTTGACGAGAGAGGCTTGTAGCAGATAACTCTTGCGCCTCCTCCCCTTCTATATGTACATCCTGCACCGACTTAAAAGCATTCTGCATGAGTTTTGTTCCCCGTGGAACTTTAGGAGTAGGGGACCCAACCAATAACTTTTGGCGAGTTCGTTTCTCATATTGATTAGTTTCTTTTCCAGTAAGAGCTCTTTTCCTAACTGCTCTCTTCATGGGAATCTCAGTTGCCATAGGTTCTTCTTCTCGAGCTTCTTCGGTTGCCTGATCTCTTTCCTCCTTAGCATTCGCCTCCTCACAAGCTAAGTATTTGTTGATTCCCTTTACACAAGACATCTTGGACCCCCTCTTTGAGGCATACAATTGTCTGATCTCTTTTAGATAAGAGGAGTTCAATCTGTTCTCGAGGATCTAAGAAGTATGATACCAAGTACAGAAGCCCAAGGTAGTGAAGGAGTTAGGCATTTTGTGGGGGATTTTGAATATAGCTCTGGTACCACCAACCACCGAATAATACCAAGCCTTGGTTCCTTCATATAAATTGCTGATGGTTGCGAGTTGAGGCCTAGGATTCCCAACATACAGCTAATCATAGCCAAACTATCGGGCAAACCTATAAGGCTGATAGGGCTCAATGAACCATTTACTACCCTGCCTGAAGAGGAGATAACCTGATCTGATATTGAATAGCCAGCGGAAGACGCCTCCATTCAGTTTTGTGAAACCATTGGGGCCCTTCACATCCTAAAACGTTTCACCATAGTCAGGGAAGCAATGAAAAATGTGGTAGTTAAGATCTCTTAACAATATCTGATGGATCTTAACCATATACCAACCTTCCCACCTAGTTACTATAAGCCGTCGCATGAGTGGGATGAAAGAGTCACCATGGGGAGAAGCTGCACTCATCAATAAAGGGCAATGTGAGACATACCAAGCCATCAAGTAGGTATATGGCATTAGTATGCATGGGTTAGGAGTCTTGAACGTCTTCTTCTCACCAGAACCTATCTCCTTAACTTGAACAAAGTCAAGGGACAACTCCCATAAATCACTTTGTAGGCAACACACCATAGCCAAAAGAAGGTTCAAAGGTCACCCGTGAGCCAGAAGAACAGCTGGATATACCACTTCCACCACAAGAGCATCTATTGGTCTGGTAGGAACTATGCACCATTTTAACCACAACATTAAAAATATAGCAAATACAGTCACATCAGAGATGGGATATTAAGCTTGATAGTGGAAACTATCAAACTCAGTGTAAGCTAGGAAAACATCCTCTTTGGCCTCATTAGTGTAATAGGCAGTGACAGCATTAATACGAGCCTGAATGTCATCGGGAGTGCTGGCAGCTAGATGGGATATAAAAGCTCCCTTGTGATTCATATTTTGAAACAAGTATTCCGTCCATGATACTTGCTTAACACTGCTTCCCCGTACTCTTGTCAATTGAGCAGGGATATAGAAATGACACATCACTTCCCAAAGGGTAGCATAGATTTTAGGACTAGCTATTCTTAAAATTTTGAGTTCTCTTGCTCTCGGAAAGAACTCTTCATATGGTAGCTCTCCAAATGACAAACCAGAGACTTCATTCATCTCGTGGAGAGTAAAGCCCAACTCACCAACTGGTGTAAATAATGTGTTCGTCTCCGGATTGTATCGCTCAAGTATGGTGAAGAAGTTGTAGTGGCTTTGTGCAATCCCATGCCGAGTGGCCATCACAGCATCCCCAAGGCCAGACTTAGCAAGTAGTGCCTTCAACTCCTCGAAGATAAAATTCGTCATCCGGATCCACCACCCCATTTCTGTAGAATGCACTCATCCATGAGATCTGAGTTCTTGTGCTGGAAATTCACCCTTCACCATAATAAATATCTTGATAAAAGTTTTCACCGGGCTGGCCACTTCAACAACTGGATATTCCTTAGCAAACAGGCCTGGTCTCAAATCTATCACCTGCCAGCTATAACCTACCAGACAAACACCATGATAAGTCAGGGCACCAACTAAAACACAATCTTGTTCTTTGATGAGATCCCAATACATGTACCTTGGGATGGAAGCACATTAGAAGTATAACAGAGGGGACAACATCTCCATGTTAGGCAAGAAAATGTTGTGATCACTAATTTTCCTTAGCCATTTGTAGTTCTCGCACATGACCTCTGTATCAAGGTCAATGGGATCTCCAAATATAAAGGCCATCTTGTTGAATTTCTTATGGTCTATGGTCTCAAATCTAGTATTAGTGACCAAAGCCCTAAGAGCTATTAAAATAGCTGGGTGATGGTGTTAGCATGCTCCTTATTAGAATCTTGGAAGATGGGAAGTTCTTGGTGTAGATTGAACTACATGTTGTGGTCCATACCACGTTCATGTCCAAAATGACGGCAGAACGAAAAAGGTTCATTGGTATAGCACACTGCAAATAAAAGAAACAAACAAGTTAGTACAAGGCTAAAAGAAGTCTAAAAAAAAGACTTAAATCTAAACGTGAGGCTCAGCCCCGCGTTTAATCTGCAAAACGCGGAGATTAGATTCACATTTCAAAATCAAAACACTAAGGTCAGACCCACGTTTCAAATCCCAAAACGCCAAGGTCAACCCCGTAGTTTCAATTTCAAAATGATGAGGTTAACCCCGCATTTTCAAGTTCAAAACGCTAAGGTCAACCCTTCGTTTCAAGTTCATAATGCTAAGGTTAACCCCGCGTTTCAAATTCAAAACGCAGAGGTCCACCTCCGCGTTTCAATAATAAAACATGAGTCTTGCTTGTCGTTTAATTCAGAACTTGTCGAAATAAGTTTTACGTTCCCGGAGTTTAGTACTTACCACCAAAGAAAGGGACTTGTGATGGCTGTGTGGCTGACTGAGCTGCAAAGCCACTATTGACCGAGGCTATCGGCATGCTTAAACTCACCGCAGTAGGTTTCTTGGCACGAGACTTAGAGGCGATCTTCTTGGGAGCCATGGAGTTCTTAAATAGGAAGCTCATCGGAGTTTTTGAACGAGAAGTCTTGTTAATTAGCTCGTAGAAGAATAGATGAGTCGATTAACCCTTGATTTGACCCTAGCGATCTATTTATAGTCAGCTGGAGCTGTCAAATCGGAACGAGATTTGAGGCAAAAATCGTGCCCAATCGCGATCTCCGCATTCATACTGAGTCAGTTCGACTCCTAAAACGTAGGGATCACCTCTGCATGTCAATTTTCAATACGCGAGACTCAACTCTGCATTCCAAATTTTAAATGCAAAGCTCCTGTCCGCATTTCAAGTTCTATATATATGAAACCCACCCTCGTGTTATCAAACCCCAAACGCCAATCTCATCTTCACGTCTCAGCTTTCAAACACTAGGACCACCTCCGCGCTTCAAAAATAGAATTATGACACTCACCCTCATACATGTCCTGTTCAGCAAATTTTTACAACCAAGTTCATGATGCCTTCAAAACAGACGTAGTGAATAATCACTCAACCAATCCAATATCGAGATCCAAAGTATTCTGAAAATTTGTTCCAGTCAACCACGAACTTTTAAAAACTTTTGGAGGCGGTTCTGTTAGTTGTTTACAAATTCCTGCAGATAGCTAATTCCCACCAAACACTGATAATGGAAGTTACAATTCAATGACATCCAGAAGGCTACAATTTGAAGATTTTCATGAAAATCGACGAAAGTTACAATTCAATGACCTTCACAACAACCGATGGAAGTTTTGATTCGATGGCCTTCACAATCATCAACAAGAGTAACCACTGACGACTCTCACATTTCAAGGAGCCAAGACGAAGATTACAAGATGGTGGTCTCTTCAACTCAAGACATCAAGTTCATGTTTGCATCCCAAGAACGAGACGCGGATCTCACATCTGCGTTTCGAGAATAGAACGTAGGGTTCACCACTACATCTTTCACCCTAGATGCAGAGTTCATTCCAAGAATGCGAATTTCGTGTTTGACTCGCTCAAACATGAGCTGGATAGTTCCAAAACCATTTCCCATGATTTGAGGGGGATTACACCCCACTAAGGAGAGATTTTAGGGGTTAGTTACACCCCTTAATCCCCTATAAATAGCTAAATAATCAGCTTAAATTGAATCTTCTAGTAGATCATTTTGGGGGTTCAGAATTATTAAGGCTTGGAGGTTTCGGATCTTGGAGAGTTTGGAGCATCATCAAGAGCTATTCTTGGAGCCTTTGCCTTGGCTTGTGAACCATTTCGGTTAGATAAAAAAGGATTAATTTCTTTTCTCACATTAACTCTTCACCGAGTTCTCAAACTTGTTAAGAGTTTAAAACTTACATTATAAGTTTTTCCGATTTAGAGGAATCAACCAAATTCCACAAAAGAAGTGTTTGGATCATCAACGTGATACAAGATTCAAGCTCCCATTGACACCAAGAAGAATCTAGGTTTAAACAAAGAGGAAGATCTCCATCGATTCCTTCTCTCTTTTGTAAATCGGGAAATCGATAAAGAAAAGTTATAATTTCTTTTTCTAAGTCCGTTAGAGAGAGGTTACTGTGAGAGATTGTATTACCCTTTTTCTAATCAGTTAGAGAGATAAATATAGAATTTTATTCTCATATCTTCTTTAATTTTCCCACAAACACTAGTACAAAGATGGCCTACCCCAATGGTTGTAACCGTTGGGATAAGTGATGTCCCCAGTAGTGGCAACCGTTGAGGCAAAAAAAGCATTCGTTGGTGCAACAAGTGTTGGGGCTGAAACAGCCCCAACAGGTAAAAAATCTACACCAACGATTCCCACCATTGGTACAAATAAATATTTAATTAAATATTAAGAATTAAATTAAATTATAAAATAACGACACCAACAGTTGGAACTATTGGTGCAAGTTTCTACACCAACGATTTCAACCATTGGTGCAAGCATAAGCACCAATGGTTTCAACCGTTGGTGCACGTTTCAGCACCAACCATGTCATCCATTGGTCCAAGGATCAACACCAACGGGTGCCAGTGTTGGTGCTCATTCTTGCAGCAACGGGTGCCACTGTTGGTGTAGTGTGAACACCAACGATTTTACCCGTTAGTTCAAATACTTGCACCAACAGATCACGGTGCTGAAACTTGCACCGTTGGTGCGTATACTTGCACAAACAGTTCCAACCATTGGTGATTTTTTCTTTTTTGATGATTCCTCCTATCATGCTTACAATTCATGTCCAACAGAAATACATAATCAACCAGTTCACAACATATATGTTCCCACGCATAAATCCAAAATAAAAGATTGACAAGAATTAAAATATGATAGCTTATAAACTACTTAAGTCACAAACATAAACAGAATATCTGAAATATACAAAGGTCTTAAATATGTCAAATGTACAAGTCACGGCTGAGTTAATCGAAAATAATCAGCAAATGCTTTGCGAATGTCATTCTCGCTGTATCCCTCCTGTGTAAAGCCCCCTAACATGCCTCCCAATTGACTAGCCAGATGATTTTGTGTTGAAATATCATGAGGAGATTGTTGAGCAGCAAATGTAGAACACTAAGCGTTCGGAGAAGGATGGGCAAAAGTCGGTGTAATAGTAGCAGGAACAATAGGTGGATGAGTGGTCTAAAAATCAACCAGAAAAGTAATACGGATGTGAGTGAGAGTGTGTAAGGGAATGAGATGATATTGAGGATTTTTTTCCAATGATTGTGTATGGGTCTGTACATATATGTATCAAATGTGTGTATGAATGTGTATATGTGTATCAAATGTGTACATATGTATCAAATATGTGTATAAACGTGTACATGTAACCAAGTGTACATGTAACCAACCTTCACTAAGGATTGTGGCATCAGAGATTTATATTCAGGTTGGATACCATGAACATAGAAATAATTCTATGTCAAATTGGATCCAGAACTCTCAAACTGATCATGAATTTGCATAAAATCTCTGTTTCCTTCTTTTCCTAAGCTGTTGTTATTTTACTCTCCCTTATTGAACATTATCATATTAATTCTACTGTGATAGGATCAGCTTCATTGCTAGCTTGCACATAACTGAAATAATTCTATGTCAAATTGAGTTTGTACATGTATATCAAATGTGTGTATGCGTGTGTATATGGGCATCAAACGTGTACATATGTATCAAATATGTGTATAAGCGTGTACATGTAACCAAGTGTATGAATGGGTGGAGCACGCGTGTATATGGGTGGATGGAGCACGCGTGTGGCTAGGTTGGAGCAATGCTTATTAGTTACATACACTTGTAAAAAGTTAAAAAGTTTATCAAAATGGGCCTGTTTACTGTTTTGTACACCTCTAATTAACACTATTAAATATCCTTTGAAACTAATTTCTAGCTCTCTAGGACCCAAATATCCAATCATAAGGTTTATCATTGAGGCTAACTAGCACATTGCTAGTTAGTTCATTAACCCATCTTTGTTTCAGGGACTTGTTAACAACATAGTAGAAGAGTTGCTATATATAACACAAACACAGGTGGATAAGCGTATCAATCTTATAGAAATATCCACCTTTTTAACTGTAAATTGTCTTCTATTCGCAATAGCTATCATAGCAAGAAAATTGGTGGCCTAAATATCTGCTTACCAAACGCTAAGACTGAACCATGTACAAAATCACCTAGCTTGTATCTTAAACTTCTCTGAAAGAATTTGAACCTGCACGATTTCTGTATTAATTAAGACTTCCTTTGACAAGCAAAATAGGAAAACGTAACTCTGATGTTATGCAAGGTTGAGAGAGCTGACACTGCTCAAATTTCAGTCCAAGCAAGAAGAATAAAGTACCAATTCATGGAGAGAACGGTGCGTGAGGGAGCAGAAAAATGCTACTGATACAAACAGTAAGTGCCATTACAGTTGTTTGTTTCTGTAACTAGCTATTATCATCTCAAATCCTAGAAGCATGCCTTTGTTTTTATCTGACTTACTCATTAATCTCTATCCTGTAGTTTTTCTTGAGTCTGACTTGTTTAGAAGTGAATAAGAGGGAGGGTGGAAGTTCTCTTTTTAAATTGCCCTCTAATCATAATAATAATTGTTCTACCCTTTGAATTACTGTTGTCTAAAAATTTATTTTTATTTTTTACTTTAATTTTTGGACATAAATTTAGGATATTCAAAAATATTGTTCTTCAGAAATGATCAAATCTTTTTAGGGTAAAAATCTGACCTGAGGACCTCCAATGACGCCGACAACCTTCAATAGCTTAGGAATCAAGTTTCGCCAAGGACTTAGGAATCACGGCGGAAAATAGGAGTGGTGGCGGCGGTGATCTCCGAGCGGCAAAAAAGAGGGGAGAGAGAAGCCCGGCTGCAGTTCATGGCGGCGAAGGCTAGGGTTTTTAGGGGAGAGAGGGTCGGCGGCGGTGATCTCCGAGCGGCGGTGGTGAGGATCTCTGAGCGGCGGTGAAGGTGTAGCTCTATGTAGGCGTCAAAAATTGCCTATAGGGTCCCACATGTGGTTCGAGATGAAACAAAGACGATAAACATCATCATGAGATTATCCGATGCTAATACGAAATGATGAAACACATAAAGCAAGTCGGTGAAATGTACAAATCCGTAAAACGATGGAACAAGACCAAAACAAGACATAGTCGCTTGGAAATTGCATCAAAGCGACCCTCCGGTGTGCGAGTTACATCAAAGTGACCTGCACCCGTGCGGGTCACGTTGATGTGACCCACACCTGTGTGGGTCACCTTAATGTGACCCACACACCCGCGGGTCACCTTAATGTCACCCGCACACCCGCGGGTTACATTGAATTGACTCGCACCCCGGTTCCTGAAAATGCGTATTTTGATATTTTCTCTGGATTTGTTAGTTCCAGAGCCTCCCATCTAGTTAGATATCATTCCTAAATGTGTTTAGGCCGTTATTAATTGAAGATGATGCCAAATCACTTGTTCTTATCTAAAAACACCGCAACTGAAGCCTATAAATACAAGCCTATTGTCCTATACGCAGGGGATCTGAAATTCTGAAAAGAGGGCAAGGTTCTGTCGGTCTAGAGAGTGAATCGCACAAATTTTAGAGGAGGGCTAGCAGATTTTGGTGAACTCCGGCATAAAGAAGGAGCGTTTCGAGAGATCTGAGGCTTGTTTCATCATTCCTTAAGATAAGAATTTGTACTGATCTCGAGAAGAGTAGTAATTTCACTTGGTTGAGATTATTTACTTCTGCGATTGTTTCCTTTGTGAAGCAAGAGCATTGATATTTTATTCTGATCAATCGGATCTGATTCGCGGTGGTCCACGGATAAACCCCGACACAGACAAAGATCTCACGCGAGCAGCGGGTGATAAACATCCTCTGCATGTGTTTTAAAGAGATCTTATAAAAAGACTCATCTTTTGAATTCATTGTAAACACCTGAAGTTACAATGAATTCCTCAAACAAATCAACTTTCGATGCAAACACGCTTGCGACCACAGTGGGAGCCAACAGCCTCTCTGCCGAGGCTATAGTGTTGTAATCAAAGATCCTAATCCTGGTTGATACAGAGGTCGAGTACGAGTTTGACCAACAAAAATACGAGGAATACATGTCGTCTTCCTCCAGATCTGCCTCCCCTCATAAGTCCAGGAGGATCTCTTCCTCCAGGAAGGTCTGCTGGTCTTCAGATCTGAAGACCTAGAACGATGATCATCGTTCCATTGCTACTACAGGTACGCCTTGCAACGCCCCTCCAGCATCCAATGAAGTCGGATATCTAGATTTGAACTCCTCCTCAATCAAGGAGTTGAGTGCTGAAGGCGTACCGATTCTGTGTAAGAGGGCTCGTCAAAGGCAACTCCAACGTCTCGTACATCAACTAGCCAAGGCCTTGGAGTTGGTTGACGAGATTCATTATAAGGTGGATCTAGAATTCAGGAAACGCCAAGCGTCTCAGCAACGAGCAAATGGCTCTTCCTCCAAATCATCAACCAATGAATGAGTCCGCATCAAAAGGATCCTTTCAAATCTCAAAGAGTGTATTTAGAAGCATCGTGCACTACTCGTGCACATGCAGATTCTCGAGTAAGAGGCATAGAAATTGGAAAAGGAAGAGGTGGCCAAAAAACAACTAAAACTATACTAAGTATGGAGGCCTAAGTCCAAAACAGCGGCCGAGAAGACCGAAAACACAGATTACTTCAAGGTGACCCGGTCAGCCACGGGTCACCTCAAGGTGACCCACGTTGGAGCCGAGCCAGTCAAGCTCTAGCGTTTATTTCTCTACTTCAGTTAAGTTCCACTCCTACCCCAGTTGATCATGTACCTCTAGTGAAGTCCCATGACAGCGTGGATCTCTCCCGATTTAAGATGACGATGGCGGATCACCTTGGTCCTTTGCACGAGGATCGAGACAAAGCTTCGGTTAAAGAGCATTTGAGTCCGGTAAACAAATCCTAAGTAACTCTTCAGGCTAGGGGTCGTACGTGTCCTCTCAACAAGTTGAAGCCATCCCATATCGGTTCAGGAGCCTGTTAAGTTTCCACACTCGCAAGGAGGTGGATCTAAACGTGCGACTCCTAAGAATGCAAACAAGGCATTACATACCCGGAAGTAGACGTGTCCGTTATGTGACAACATCATACCAGGGGAATCAAGTCAACAGCTGATAGGTTGCTTCGACCATAATGCCGATGAGTTGTACTATCAAGCTGGGGGTATGAAGAAATCTCAAAAGAGAAGTATCCCAGGATCGGACTCTCACTGTCCTTGTGAGAGGTTAATTAGGGCAGTATCATCAGAGTGTAGCTTCCCCAAGATCGCTTCACGAAGGGTCTCGGTATTCGAAAGAATCTCCACTGAAGTATCCAAATCTAAATCAAAATGCTTCTACAAGAAGAAATCTGGTCATGATGATGAGCTTTCAGAATTTACCATCAATATGGCCGATAAAAGAAAATCAACAAGGCGTTACAGCCTTGACTCTTTCTCCGAGGCGTTTCAGCGCATCGCTTGGTTACGGTAAGGAACTAGATGACCTAGACGATCTAGACCAGATAGAGGATACTCCTCAAAGGATGAAATGTTAGACGCCAACTCTGCAATCGCTTTCGACAATTTGGTGTTCAGCATAAGGCAATCTCGTGAGATGTTCATGATTAATGCTGAACAAATGGCCAAAACCCTCGAAGACGCTCTGGCCAAGCAGAAATAGAATTTTAAATTTGAAATGAAAATGACTATGCAACGGATAAGGGAATTATATGATTAATAGGTTCAAGCCTTGTCAAATCAGATTGGTGAATCTAGCCATCGTAACACTACTAATCAAAAAGATAGTGACTCAAATGTGGATGAAAATCTCAACGCTAATATCCCTCATGTTGACCAAAATATTAGGGGTAGTCCCATCGAGGATGACAACGTTGGGGGTGCCCCAGTTGTTCCTCCTCAAAATCGCCCGAATGAAAATACGGGCGAGGATGAAAAAATAAAAGACCTGGAGTGCAAGATCAATACATTGATGTCCACTCAAGAGGTAAAGAAGACCGGTATTCCATGTCCCTACCCAAGGGAGTAGGAGTCAATCATATATCCGATGAAGTTCAATCTAATTAACTTCACGTCATTCGATAGAAAGGGCTCGCACACTCAACACCTAATTTACTTTAAGTCGTATCAAGGCATGATCTCTGGTAATGAACCCTTGATGGTCCGGTCATTCGTTGGCACCCTTTGTGGAGCTACCTTCGATTGATACTGCCGTCTCAATCCAGGAAGTATCAACAGCTGGGATGACATGGAAAGCTCGTTCCTCAACAACTTTTTTGATGATGACACCGAAGTGTCGATCGGGGCTCTTTTGGACGAGAAGCAAAAGGATGGGGAGTCAGTTGACAGCTTTGTTAAACGCTTCCGCAACAAGACAACGAATTGTAGGGATCCTGTCATAGAGGAATTCATCTTGCAGACATGCCACAACAATCTCTCCATTGATGTGCTGGAAGCCCTAGGGGTCGTGTCATCCACAACATGGAAAGAATTAAAACTACGCGGGGAACAGGCCGAACGCTTTCTCAAAAGAAAAAAAGCTTGAAAGAGGCTAACCGACGACTAACCTCCCGAACTAGAATTTTGCTTCTCGTGGTAAGAGAAAGGCACCGGTAGCAGCTGTTGACTCTAATCAGATGGCACAACAGCAACCTCAGAAGCAGTGAAGGACTCCGGATCCGAGACTCCAAAAAGAGTACTCCTTCAAGGATGAAGAGGTTCCAGCTATTTTTAAATATCTCCTTGAAAACAACAAAACCAAGCTGTCACCTATTACAAATCAGGAAGAAGCTAACAACACTTTAAATTCAAAGTATGGTGCGTACCATAGGAGGATCCTTCATCCCACCAAGGTTTGCTTTTCTCTTAAGAATAACATTCAAGCCTTGGTTAATGCTGGCATCATAATACCAAAATAAACCGATTGAGATTGGTATCCTCCGACTAGTATATGAGGCTAAACTACTCTCCATCGTCCAACTGGTATATGAGGCTAAACTGTTCTCCAGACTCTGACAAGTATAAGAGGATAAACTGCTTCTTCCTTTTCTCCGATAGGTATACAAGGTAAAACTTCTTCCCTTTGAAAGTACCCTAGAGGGGGGGGGGGGGGAATAGGGTTATTGCTAATCTTATTAGATATTAATACCCATTAAAGTTAATTAACAAATATATCCTAACAATCTTGATATTCAATTTGATATATGCAAGGATATATGAATAAGAGTAAAAAAACACAAGTGATAGTACGCAAAAGACAAACGCAAACACAAGATATGATCACGGAGTTCGGTCGCCACGACCTACGTCTCTGCTCCTCACCTCGAGGAGATCTCCACTATCACAACTAGGTTTTCTACACTCACCCGAATAACATTTACACCTCACAATAAGGTTTTCTAGTTCACCGAAAACTTTACAACTTACACACTTATAATTACACTTCACACCCTCTAAGTGTTGGCCTAGCCCGTGTCACATTTCTCAAGTATTCGGAATTATCACCTCTTACTAGGCTTTACTACCGACCCCACTCCTCTTGGAACCGACTCTGTCTCTCACCACACACTTCTCTCGGTGTCCAAGTATAATACATTGTGCAACTCACAATTAGGCTCAATTATAATAAAATGTTCTCTACAATAGGTGAGAACTCAATGTAAGCTCAACAAATCATAATCCCACAACCCAATATATGATGTATGAAATGCTACAAGCTCAAATAGGGTGTGTGTGATATAATGAGTATAAATAAAATCTAACTTAATTAGCAAACTAGCAATAATAAGAATATGAAAATCAATAATAAAATTGCTAGAGAAAAGAGTTAGAAAAACTTCTCTATAAACACAATAGAGGATGAAGAAGATTGAGGATGAATTGCTCAATTGAAAATGCAAGTCTCCTCTTCGTAAACTCAAACACCAAACTTAAACTTGATAAACAAACTTTTAAACACTTAAAATTCTTGTTAAAAACTCTCTTGAAAACTAGCTCAGAACTGAAATAGTGAGGGGTATATATATGATGAAAAACCAAAGCTCAAAACCTAAGAAAATCCAAAAAAAAGATAAAAAAACAGAATGGTGGAAAATTAGCCATTATGTCTTATCAGTTGACTGAAAGAAAGCATTAGTCGACTGATGAGCTGACCGTTGTAGGCGTCAGATAGCTCATTAGTCGACTGACTATCTTTATCAGTCGACTGATGGATCATCAGTCGACTGGTCAGTCGACCAAAACAAAATAAAAACGTTTGAAGATTGCAGGCACATTATTCAGTCGACCGATGTCATAAGTCGACTGATAACATGTATCAGCCTGAAACGAGTTTTGAAAATGAATTTTAAAGTCCTTTTAAAAATAGCAATAAATTCCAAAAAATATAAAACTTTGAGAAAGGTTTATAATCATGAATATGAACATATTGGAAAAGGAAAATTTTAAATTGTACATACCATTTGTGAAAACTCAGAAATATTTAAAAGTACTAAAATACATGTTTTCCAAATATGTTGTTTTTGCCAGTTTAGCTCAAATCAAGTTCTGAAAACTTGTGTAATCATTTTATGGATATAATAAAAGATGTTAACATGGTTTGTATAGTCCAAAACATATTTGAATGTATTTTTCATAAAAAAACCTATTTTTATGAAAATTCACAAATATAATGTGTGCGTATATTTGAGCTTATAGAATTAACACACATTATATAAACCCTAAACTTAATTTACCCAAGCTTGATAGATCTTCATTATAGCTTGTCTTGGTAAACATGGAACAAGCTTGAATTTGGATCTTGACTAGTATGCATATGCTTCATTCCACTTTTCTGCCAACCTCCATTTGATGTGATCGTGAATGCTCGATTCCATCCATCCTCTAACATATTGTTTGTCTTGAATACCTAATAAGAAAACATAAACACTAAGCAAACAATATTAGGAATTGTATGTAATTATCAAAACAAGATTAGAAAATGTAGGCTCATAACATGAGACCTAACAATCTCCTCCTTTTTGATGATGGCAAACAATCTACACAAAGAGTATATAAGATATACAATAAAGCACACTACTCTTAAAATATACTCACAATCCACTTGTTTTCCCCCTTTCGGCAACATCAAAATGAGAAAAACAAAAGAATAAGAGAGCGAAAGCTCCCCCTATCATAAAGCATAGGTGAGTATAAACAAAAATATAGGGAATGCTCCCTCTATCAAAAAGCCATATAGAAAATATGCTAAGATGAGCATGGCAAATAAATGTGAGCAAGCATAAATAAAAGTATGCAAAACACTACTCACATACTAGACCAAGTGAACACTCATATGTGTATCATCAATACAAAGTGTCACAAGGGTCTAACACAAAGATATATATCCATAGGATATATCAAAAATAATAATAAATTCTAAAAATTAAAATCAAAGATTAAAAATCACAAATCAAGAATCAAATGATTTGTCAATAAATCCAAAAGAAAATTCATAAGTTATCAAATCATAAATCATGATTGATTGAGAACATATAGAAATACATTGTTATGAGAATGATGTCTCAACTCATGAAAACAAAGTATATATATCTAAAAAGTGTTTGATCAATAGAAGAAATCTTCTTTGTAGAACTTGATCAAACCACATAAGGAATACATTATAAAACACAACTAGATGATCCGGAAGCTCAAACACATAAATATCATCATAAGAGTGTTTTATAATGATCCCATAAACACTAACACTTTGTTCAAACCAAAAAAAAAAAAATTTAAAAACAAGGTATATTAACAAAAATGATGTTTTAGTATAGAAAAATTATCTTGATAAAAATTTGTATTAATTCATAAAGAATGAAAATATGAAAATCTATGAAATAGAATCATGAAAAAATAAGAATGATAACTTTTCAAATCAATACCAAGAATAGAATTGTTTTCAATTTTGTTTATAAAACTTTAAATAAAAAGATCTTTAAGAACATGAAAAACTAAAAAGCTAAAGAATTCGTTGTTAAAGATTAAACATGTTTTGGTACTCAATTACTCTTGGTATCTAAGAGTCTAGGGACATGAGCCATATCATTAAAATTTAAGGTCCTTGGTTATGAACCCATTTGGGCGTGTATGGTGCATAAATACGGTCAAAACAAAATTCATATACGTGACCTTTTCGATTGCAATGTGTGCAATGAAAGGGTCTAAAAGGTTTGTGTTGACCAAGTGGTGGTGCACGAAAATCATTTGCAAAGATAATTTTTTCTTTAAAAATGTTTTGCAAATGAGAAGTTCTTCTCAAATCAAAACAAAACTTGGTCAAATGACCAAAACGATCATAAAAATTACACTTATACACATGGGCATTTTTATAATGATCAGTATGTGTGTGTGTGTACATGTGTATGAGATGGAGAAGCTGGATGGGATGCACAAACATTATTAGGCTTGTTAGGTTTTTGTGCATTATAACAAAATTTAGCAATATGGTTATTACGGCCGCAAATTGAACACTTGTAAATTTTGTTATACTTGTGTGCATAGTGAATAGGTTTCTTGGAAATATTTTTGTGGGACTTTACACACAAATCCATAAGCTTATTGTTATTAACAATGCAAGTTTTTAATATTGAATCTAAAGTGGATATTCTATTTCTAACTTGATTCAACACATCATTTTTCACATAAGCATTGTTATTAGAAGTAGAACATGCTTGATCAATTTTGAAAGAAGTAAACTCTTTTCTAATGTTCTCAACTTCTAATATAGCGTCATATTTAGCATGAAACAAACTAGCATTTTCCAATTTTTAAGTTTTTATTGTATTCTTTAAGATTTACATTTTCAATTGCAATGAGATCAAACTTAGTGGCTAGTGTTTCATGAGAGGATTTTATTTTGACATGCTTGCTTTTTAAGTTAATGTAGCTACGTTGCAATTTCTTATAATCATGCATCAATAATTCATAGCCATGTGCGAGTTCATCAATAGTAAGATCATTTTCGTTATCAGACTCGCATACCTCACTAGGGTTATCGCCTAGTGGCCGTGTAAATGATGAGGCTCCTTGTAAACTTGAAGAGGGAACTACCAAAGATCGTCGGATTCCCTCCAAGTTCCCTTGATGTGCTTCAAATAATTTTTAAATTGTATAAGTACTATCAAAATGAGCAAGTTCATTAGAAATACATGGACTAAAAGCATTATGCATAAATTCTAACACTAACTTGTTCATTGTGAATATTTTCTTATCATGTTTGCTCCACTTGGATTTCTCCGAAATGGGCACAATATAAGCATTATTAATAACTTCCCATAAATCTATGTTTCTAGATTCAACAAAACTTTTGAATCTACAACATCATTGTTCATAAGGGAAATTACTATATCTAGGAGCAATATTTATATCGTAGCCTACATAGAACATATCCATAATATATGAGCAAACAAATTAAAGAATATTAAAACAAGATTAGCAATAATATTAAAGTTTGAACCGTTAACTCAACGCAGTTAAACCATAAATCAAGAGCACCATTCCCTGATACCAATTGAAAGTACCCTAGAGGGGTGAATAGGGTTATTGCTAATCTTATTAGATATTAATACCGATTAAAATTAGTTAACAAATATATCCTAACAATATTGATATTCAATTTGATTTATGCAATGATATATGAACAAGAGTAAATAAACACAAGTGATAGTGCGCAAAAGACAAACACAAACACAAGATAAGATCACGGAGTTCAGTCCTCACGACCTACGTCTCCACTCCTCACCTCGAGGAGATCTCTACTATCACAACCAGGTTTTCTGCGCTCACCCGAATAATGTTTATACCCTTAATACGATTTTCTAGTTCACCGAAAACTTTATAACTTACACACTTGCAATTACACTTCACACCCTCTAAGTGTTGGCCAAGCCCATGTCACCTTCCTTAAGTGTTCGGAATTACCACCTCTCATTAGGCTTTACTGCCGACCCACTCCTCTTGGATCCGATCCCGTCTCTCATCACACACTTCTCTTAACGTCCAAGTGTAATACAATGTGCAACTCATAATTAGGCTCAATTACAATAAAATGTTCTCTACAATAGGTGAGAACTCAATATAAGCTCAATCTCACAAATCACAATCCCACAACCTAATATATGATGTATGAAATGCTACAAGCTCAAATAGGGTGTGTGTGATATAATAAGTATAAATAAAATCTAACTCAATTAGCAAACTAGCAATAATAAGAATATGAAAATCAATAATAAAATTGCTAGAGAAAAGAGTTAGAAAAACTTTTCTATAAACACAATAGAGGATGAAGAAGATTGAGGATGAATTCCTCAATTGAAAATGCAAGCCTCCTCTTTGTAAACTCAAACACCAAAGTTAAACTTGAGAAACAAACCTTTAAACACTTAAAACTCTTGCTAAAACCCCTCTTGAAAACTAACTCAGAACTCAAATAGTGAGGGGTATATATAGGATGAAAAACCAAAGCTCGAAACCCAAGAAAATCCAGCAAAAAGATTAAAAAACAGAAGGCTGGAAAAATAGCCGTTATGGCATATCAGTCGACTGACGAAAAGCATCAGTCGATAGATGAGCTGATCGTTGTAGGCGTTAGACAGCTCATCAGTCGACTGACTATCTTTATTAGTTGACTAATGATCATTAGTCGACCAAAACAGAACATAAACTTTTAAAGATTGCAGGCACATTCTTCAATCGACTTATCAGTCGATAGATGTTATCAGTCGACTGATAACAGGTTATTAGCCTGAAATGATTTTTGAAAACGAATTTTAAAGTCCTTATAAAAATAGCAAATAAATTCTAAAAAATATAAAACTTTGAGAAAAGTTTATAATCATGAATATGAACATGTTGGAAAAAGAAGTTTTCAAATTTCTCTTACCATTTGTGAAAACTCAGAAATATTTAAAAGTGCTAAAATACATGTTTTTCAAATATGTTGTTTTTACCATTTTAGCTCAAATCAAGTTCTAAAAATTTGTGTAATCATTTTATGGACATAATAAAAGATGTTAACATGGTTTGCATAGTTCAAAACATATTTGATTGTATTTTGCATAAAAACACCTATTTTTATGTAAATTCACAAATGTAATGTGTGTGTATATTTAAACTTATAGAATTAACACACCTTATATAAACCCTAAACTTAATTTACCCAAGCTTGATAGATCTTCATTGCAGCTTGTCTTGGCCAACATGGAAGAAGCTTGAATTTGGATCTTGACTAGTATGCATAGGCTTCATTCCACTATACCGCTAACCTCCATTTGATGTGATCGTGAATGCTCGATTCCATCCATCCTCCAATATATTGTTTGTCTTAAATACCTAATAAGAAAATATAAACACTAGGCAAACAATATTAGGAATTCTTTGTAATCATCAAAATAAGATTAGAAGATGTAGGATCATAACATGAGACCTAACACCTTTATTTCCAACAACGGAAAGTTCCTGGATAATATTACTCTTAGTATTCTTAAGGATAACCCGACGGCGTGGCCAAATACAATTGGATTTAGGTACGCCAAAGAGCTAGGATGGAATACCTCAATGCATTCTAATGGGAAGCTCCTGGAGAATGCTATGCATGGTATTCTTAAGGATAATTCGAGATCAGCTGATTATTCAATATGAAGACCAGACATCTGAATAATTCACCCCTAATCATGATAAAAAATAATTAAGAACATCTCACTGTGGCTATTTAATCATTTCCAAGATGATTAAAACCCTCCCACTGTGACTTTTTGAGCACTCTTTCATAAAGATGAGATTCAATGACTTCATCGGGTCAATCTTCCCTCACGAAACTCCCATAGTGTAACTGTAGAGTGCTTGATGATTCACGGTCCTCCACCACAAAGTCCCTCACTGATAAAACTAACTGACGTTGGGTCCACCAAAATTCTTTTCGGCTGAGTCCATCCAAACTCACTTGATACTCAAAAGTTCAAGCTGCTGATCCATAGCAATTAGCAAACACCTTCATGTTAAGTCCTTATCGCTTGACACGAAAACTCCTAATGAGTGTTTTGTACAAATCGATATCCCTACTGTTATTTGTACCCCACTCCCACTACTTGTTTGGTCAAACCTTTAAACAGTTAGGGCCAAAACCAAAATCTCCTCTCAATTCCTTCCATAAATGAGAGGTCCACTTTCAAAACAATGAAATTCCCTTTCAGTAAAATAAGGCTTCCACTCTTTGCCCTTCAGTCAAACCTATAAAAGTTAGGATTGAAGTCAAAATTTCATCTCGATAAACGAGAAATTCATTCTAAGATTAGGTAACCAATCCTATAAAGTTAGAGTTATCTGGATCTTTTCGATTCTCGGAGTGGAGATCCCACTTTGAGTTTTTTTCAGCTAGAGATAGAATATAAAATTCTTCCTCTCTTACATCAGGTTCATCTTTGGCCCAATAGAAGACACAATCTTTCAACATCCAAAATCCATACTTCACATGCATGGGGGACTTTATCTTAATCCTTAAATAGAGATAATGTTGCATCTAACGCATGCTATCGGGTGGTCCGTTCTCATGAAAATGACCAAGTCTACGTATTCAACATAGTAGCGATAACAATTTATGCCTTTTATGCATGGGGGACTTTATCTTGATCCCTAAATAGAGATAAATCTCCATCTAATACATGCTGTCGGGTAGCGCATTCCCGGAAAAATGGCAAAGCTCACATATTCGATATCATGGCAGGTTCCTATTAATAATGTTGAAATCCATACCTTACACGCATGGGGGACTTTATCTCGATCCCTAATTAGAGATAAGCTTGCGCCTAACACACGTTATCAGTTAGTGTTTCACCGCAAAAAGGACACCATAAACCATATCTGGGGGAATATATCTCAATCCCTGAATAGAGATAAGCCTACATCTAACACGTGTTGCCAGTTAGTCTTTCGCCGTGAAAAGAACACCAGAATTCATATCTGGGGGAATTTATTTTAATCCCTGAATAGAGATAAGTCTACGCCTAACACGCGTTAGTGGTTAGTCTTTTACCATAAAAAGGACAAAAGCCCACGTATTTGACATCGTGGAAGACCATTATTAATAATGTCATAATCCATACCTTACACACATGGGGAATTTTACCTCAAACCCTAAGTAGAGAGAAATCTACGCCTAACACGCGTTACTGGTTAGTCTTTTACTGTAAAAAGGAAAAAAGCCCATGTATTCAATATCGTGGCAGGCTATTATTAATAATTCCTTAAACGCATGAGGAATTTTATCTCGAACCGTAAGTAGTGATAAGTCTACGCCTAATACGCGTTGCCGGTTAGTCTATTTTCGTGAAATTGACAAAGCCTATGCACCAAGTCTAAGAAAATTTATTCTTTTAGCATAACGTTACATGTGAAACGAGTTTAATAATTCACATTCTAACCCGATTCAAACGGTGATTGGTAAAGGCTCATCAAATCTGTTGATGGTTGAGGGTTTACTAAAAATCCTATGCAGATTGTCGGGTAGCCTATTCCCATAAGAATGGTGAAGTTTACGTATTCAATATCATAGCATCAAGTCTAAGAGAGTTTATTCTTTTAGCACAACGTCATATGTGGAATGGACTTAAACAATCTGTACGCTAGCCCGACTCAAACAGTACTCGGTAAAGGCCCGTCAAACCCGTTTATGGCTGAGGGTTTGCCAAAAATCCTATAAGTATTATGGTTATTTATTCTAAACAGAATAAGGTACAAAATTCACTAGCGCACCAACTTCACTAGTCGGTCTTGTGACTTGAACACCCGGGAGAACATCAATTCCAACCGAAGTTTCCACGAAGGACCTTGGACACATTCGCAGTGGTAGTCGTATCAACTCCAATAGCTGGTCCTACATCCAAAACTCCTCTATGGTTAAGCAAATAACTAGTGTGATGTAAAGGTAAGATCTATACCTATATATGAACCAACATTAACGGTTGGTCCTCCAACCTCTACACTTAGGCGTGTCACGCGTTACAACGTCGGTCGAGCTTAAACTGTATAGACTCCAGTTAACGTATGAGTATGAACTTTGTTTACACCGATTAACACATTATAGCGCACGTTAACGCCAGTCAACGTGTTACAATAAAGATCAACACTGGTCAACGCATTACAACAAAGGTCAAACGTCTGTCAACGTGTTATAATGAAGGTCGATGACGATCAACGTGTCAATAATTTTGCCAAAATAAAGCTCAGGATAATTCTCAATTCCAAATTAACCCTGGGGAGCTCAATCGCGATTCAGATATAAACTCCTAATGAAAATGATCAGTGCAACGTCGATTCAACAAGATGAGCTAATTCAGATATCAACATGCCAGTCTCAGTTTAAGATTTCGATAACGGTCAGACGATAAACGCATTACCGGAAGAATTTTAGCTATTCTACAAAATATTGAATAGACTGAAAGCTGAAGAAGTCGACGAATTAAAGGTTGGGCGTATCATATCCAAAGTATTCCAGGCTCCTCTATAAAAGAATGAGACTGAAATACTTTGGAGGAGGGTATCTGTAGGTATCAAAAATTACCTATAGGTTTCCACACGTAGTTTGAGACGAAACGAAGGCGACAAATGTCATCATGAGATTATCTAATGCTAAGATGAAATTAAAAAACACATAAAGCGAGTCAGTAAAATATACAAATCCATGAAACGATGGAACAAGACCAAAACAAGATATAGTCGCTTGGAAATCATCAAAGCGACCCGCTGGTGTGCGAGTTACATCAAAGTGACCCGCACTCGTGTGGATCACGTTGATGTGACCTGCACCCATGCGGGTCACCTTAATATGTCCCGCACCCTTTTGGGTCACATTAATGTGACTCGAACTCGTGCGGGTCACCTTAATGTGACCCTCACACCAGCAGGTCACATTGAACTGACTCGCACCCCGGTTCCTGAAAACGCGTATTTCAATATTTTCTTGGGATTTGTTCGTTCCAGATCCTCCTAACTACTTGGATATCATCCTTAAATATGGTTAGACTGTTATTAACTAAAGATGATGTCAAATCACTTGTTCTTATCCAAAACACCACAACTGAAGCCTATAAATACAAGCGTATGGTCCTATACGTAGGGGATCTGAAATTCTGAAAAGAGGGCGAGGTGTTGTCGGTCTAGAGAGTGAATCCTACGAATTTCAGAGGATGGCTAGCATATATTGGCGAACTCCGGCATAAAGAAGGAGTGTTTCGAGAGATCTGAGGCCCTTTTCGTCATTCTTTGAGACCAGAATTTGTATTGATCTCCATAAGATTAGTAATCTCACTTGGTTGAGATTATTTACTTCTGTGATTGTTTCCTTTGTGAAGCAAGAGCATTGATATTTTATTTTGATCAACCCGATCTGATCCGCGGTGGTTCACGGATAAACCCCGGCACAGGTAAAGATCTCACATGAGCACCGGGTGATAAACATCCTCTGCGTGTGTTTTAAAGAAAGATATAATCTTTCAATTTCTTTTGTGTAGAGAGATCTTATAATAATACTCATCTTTTGAATTCGTTGTAAACAACTGAAGTTGTAATGAATTCCTCAAAGAAATCAACTTCCGACGCAAACACTCTGATTTGAGGGGGTTTTTTGATGAGAGGGGTAATGCGAAGAATGCTTACTCACGGGGGTTTTTGTGTTTGTTTCTTTTTTCTTTTCTTTTTTTTGGTAAAGAAAGGGAGGGAAAATTCCTCCGTTGTGAAAATACTAGCCCCAACAGTTGGAAATGTTTGGCCTGCTAAAAGTTGCCCCAACGGTTCCCACCATCCGTTGAGGTTGGTGACCTTTGTACTAGTGTTTAAGCGTTTATCAGGAACACAATCTCAACCAAAGGAGAAAAGAACCCATGTCAACATATGCAAGTTACTTTATTTTTGCTGTACTTGGAAAAGAAGAGAGGCAGTGGGGGTCAGCCAATTTCTTACAAATGGAAAAGCCATATGAACCTATTCACTTGTTTCACCTCGAATGGGAAATTAATAGTGATTCACAGTAGCATTCATGGTTCTAAGCATGACAAGCTAGTGAGTGATGGCAGTAAGTTGCGCTCCTCTGCTTATATATTTGTGGGCTCATCCTTTTTAGTTTTTTACTAACACAAACTAATCCTGGGGCCACAAATGTTTATTAGAATGGAAAGACCGTAATTTGACCAGCACAAAGTCATTGGGTCTAATTAATTTCTCTTGCTGACAAAATTGATCAGATAAGTATACTGTAGAATTCTCTTGTTTACACTAAACCGGGGAGAGTTAGCATCCCATAATTTCCACCCACCCGAGTTAATTAATTATTAATGGTGGAAGGAAAATAAGGTCATTCCGTTTCACTCTCTCACTCAAATATCAGATCCTTTATCTCCTTCACACTTAAAAGTAGCACAAAGTAGTCATCGGGTCTAATTATATGATTCGTAGTTTACATACACATCAGGATATTTTGTATTGATCGTAAAGAGCTTGAAGGCATCCATTAATGCATGGTTCTCTATCTTCATGTATTCAATTTTATTATTGCCACCTACTATACTAGCTAGTTGTTAGTAATTGTCACCGTCTTCTCCGTTAAATAGTTAATTTATCACTCTAACTTGATCAACTTGGAAGCACCAATCACTTTAAAAGGTTCCAAGGCACATGACATCTTTCTGGAATATCCCTTTTCTTTTTTTCTATTCTTTTTTTTTCCTATTTAGAAAATAAAATTGGATGTTGCGTGCACGTTTTTTCATGCATCCTGTTCTAGTTATGACGTCTTCATGTTAATTTACCTAAGTTAATTAGGGAGCGTTGGCAACCAATGCTTTTTTGTCGTTTTCCTTTTTTTCAAAAAAAAAAAAAAAATGAAACATGTTTGGTGAATTAGTGTTTTCTGAGGCTGAGCCATTACAAAGCCCAAAAATAAACACTTTTCTCAAAACACTAAAAATGTGTTTTTGAAATCCCGTGACCTTTTTTCACCCAGTCAATCTCCTTTTCTCCCCCAACCCTAACAGCTCGTCGCCGCCACCTCCGAATCGTCGCCACCACCTTCGAGTCGTCGCCTCTGAGTCGCCGCTGTCGCCTTCGAGTCGCCGCTGCCACCTCTGCGTCGCCAGCACATCCGACCCATCGCCACCTCCGAGTCGCCGCTGCCGCCTCCACGTCGCTGATGACGCGTCCACATTGCTAGCACTGTCTCGTCGCCGCCTCCGAGTCATTGCCGCCACCTCCTAGTAACCGCCACCTCCGATTCCGATCAAGTATCTTATCGTCGCCGCCTCCGACTTGTGCCCTTTTTTGCTGATTTTAGTCTTTCTTTTTTGAAGGCTTGAAAGGGAATCCAGAAGCTTGTTGTGATTCAGCTCTTGTTCTCGCGTATGCATAAACTCCTGAATATAAAGGTTAAAGCTTCATTTTACTGATTGAAGGTGTTCGTTTATACCCTCAATAAACGATTATAAAACTCAAGATGAAGTTGAATAATTTGTTCTAAAGCTATGTAAATGGGGAAAGGTTCCACATCAAGTTCAAAACAAAAAAGATATCGGAGGTTTTGTTTCTTCTAGTGTCAAGTTTGTCCCATATTAATTATGCAGTTACAACAATATTACTCTATCATTAGTGTATTTATGTCCCTACAATAATGATTTCTGAAAGCGCTAACTTAGGCTATTGCATCTTGGTGATGTTTAATGCTATTCTTCATTTTTGGTTCTTCAAACCAACTTTTTATGGCTGCTTGAGTGCTTGGATAGTGATGAGCAAAAATTTTATCTTTCAGCCACGATTACGCATTAAGATTGTATCAATTCCAGGATGTTTGTTCCTTTGATCTTGATTATGCAGTTGCACATGTTTATTATTGACGCAGCGCGGAAGTATTAGCCTCGGAATCCACCAAGAAAAATCTTCGAATCCACGAAGAGGTTCGAATCCACGAAGTAAATATTGAAGAAAAACGAAATTTTTATTAATCAAAGTTATGCCTCTAGGGCTTACAAGACTCTTCTTAAATAGAAAAAGAAACAAGACTCCTACAAGGACTCTAATTCTTATAAGGACTCTTAACTTACCAAAAATAGTAAAAATTCCTAAAACATTAAAACTCCTAAAAAGACTCCTTATGAATAGGAAAGTCCTCCGGTCAAATCTGAGATCAAATCAGATTTGTTTTCTAAACAAAACAGACTCCTAAATTATTACTAAAAATAGTAAAAAACGGACAAAACAACAAATATCTCTCAAACCGTAAGGAATTTGGCGAAACTGAGAATGCAAACCGAACCAGCATGAAGGTCTCGAATTATCTGCTCTCTTAGCGAACTCTGGGGTATGCATAATTGATCGCCATGAAATAGATAACCATCCTGAATATGAAAGTCTTTGACTGATTTATTTTGAAGATAGTCGTCCCAAATCTTCTTAAAATCTTCATCCTCTGCATACAGCTCCTTAAGGTACTCAAACCCAATCACTTCAGCCTTCAAAGTTACCAACAATCCAGCTCTCCTACTGAGTGCATCTGCCACCTTATTCTGCTGCCCGGATTTATGTTTCAAAACAAAGGTGAATCGCTGCAGATATGCAATCCAACGAGCATGCATACGATTGATGGTAGTCTGACTATTAAGGGTCTTCAAAGCCTGATGATCAGTGTGAAGCAGAAACTCTCTCGAGATCAAATAGTGCTCCCAATGCTTCAAACACTGAATTATGGCATATAACTCCAGCTCATATGTGGTCCATTTCCGCCGAGCTTCGCTGAGTTTCTCACTGTAAAAGGCAATTGGACGCCCTTCCTGAGATAAAACACCACCAATTCCTATGATGGACGCATCACAATCAACTTCAAAGACTTTTTGAAAATCTGGAAGTGCAAGCACAGGTACGGTGGAAAACTTCTCCTTGATCAGTGCAAAGCTACGATCTGCTTCTTCCCCCCAATTGAACTTCCCTTTCTTCATGCATTCAGTTATAGGTGCTACAATGCTGCTAAAATTTCTTACAAATCTTCTATAGAATGTTGCTAGGCCATGAAAACTACGAACTTCACTGATAGTCTTCGGGGTAGGCCAATATCTAATAGCATGAACCTTCTCTTCATCAACATAAATACCCTCTGTACTAACAACAAAGCCTAGAAACACAAGGCTACTGGTTATGAAGTTACACTTCTTCAGATTGATGTACAACTTGTTCTCCTGCAAAACTGTTAGTACCTCCCTCAAGTGGTCCAGATGTGCAGCCTCACTCTGGCTATAAATCAGGATATCATCAAAGTAAACTACGACGAACTTGTCGATAAAGGGTTTTAATACCTGATTCATCAATCGTATGAAAGTGCTAGGGGCATTAGAAAGACCAAAAGGCATGACTAACCACTCGTACAAGCCTTCTTTTGTCTTGAAAGCAGTCTTCCACTCATCTCCTTCCCTAATCCGAATCTGATGATAGCCACTCTTGAGATCTATCTTGGAGAACACTTTTGAACCAGATAACATATCTAGCATGTCTTCCAAGCGTGGAATAGGAAATCTATACTTCACTGTAATCTTGTTAATAGCCCTACTGTCCACACACATACGCCACTCTCCGTTCTTCTTTAGGACTAGTAGTGCTGGCACTGCACACGGACTCATGCTAGGTCGTATAAGGCCCTTCTGGATGAGATCATCCACCTGCTTCTGCAAAATCTCTCCTTCCTTCGGACTCATCCTATAGTATGGCAGATTTGGTAGTCGAGATCCAGGGATAAAGTCAATCTGATGTTGAACGTCCCTAAGCATGGGTAATTCAGAAGGAAGATCATCAGGCATAACTGCATTAAACTGCAGTAAGAGGGTCTGTACTTCTGGTGAAATTTCGGCAGTGGTAGACTCCTCTTTTCCCAAAACTACAAGGGCATAAATCTCATCAGACTGCTTCA
>BQKN01000523.1:263010-284570 GCA_022839385.1 Asparagus kiusianus | reverse complement strand
ATGGGTGTCTCGGCAATGCCGAGACACCCCAAGGGTGTCTCAGCATTGCCGAGGCACCCCGGGGTGCTTTGACCCGGTTTTGACCCCCTGTGCGATTTTTACATCCCCCGATGTTTTTCGAAAATGTCAATTCTTCGCCTACGGTTGGAAATGTTGGTGAAATCCATAAGTTGACTTTCGATGATTAGAAACCCTAGGGTAGACGCCGGTCAACGCGTAACCCTGGGTCAATGCCGATCAACGCGTTGCGACAAAAGTCAACGCACGGCAATTCCAAACCCTAGGGTAGACGCCGGTCAACGCGTAACCCTGGGCCAACGCCGATCAACGCGTCGCGACAAAAGTCAACGCACGGCGATTCCAAACCCTAGGGTAGACGCCGGTCAACACGTAACCCTGGGTCAACGCCGGTCAGCGCGTTGCGACAAAAAGTCGACCGTCGACGTTCTAAAACCCTAAGGGTGGCGCCGGTCAACGCGTAGCCCTAGGTCGACGCCAGTCAGCGCGTTGCGATCAAAGTCAACGCGTGACGACAAAAGTCAACCCATGCGGATTCGAAACCCTGGGGTAGACGCCGGTCAACGCGTAACCCTAGGTCGACGCCGGTCAGCGCGTTGCGACAAAAGTCAACACGTGGCGACGAAAGTCAACACGTTACGACAAAAGTCAACCCATGCGGATTCGAAACCCTGGGGCAGACGCCGGTCAACGCGTAACACAAAAGTCAACCTAGGCAAACAATCTTGCAAACCAACATTAGATTCATCAAAAGTAACGTTTATAGATTCTTCAACAACGAGTGTTCGCTTGTTGAAAACTCTATAAGCCTTACTTCTAGGAGCATATCCCAAAAATATACCAACATCAATTTTTGAATCAAACTTATCATGGTGGTCTTTAGTATTTAAGATAAAGCATTTACAACCAAATATACGAAAATATCCAATATGTGGAGTTTTGCCAAAAAAGAGTTCATAAGGGGTTTTCTTAAAATAGGGTCTAATCAAGACACGATTTAAAACATGGCAAGCCGTATTAACGGCTTCCGCCCAAAAATATTTTGGCAAATCATAAGAGTTTATCATAGTACGTGCCATCTCTTGTATGGTTCTATTTTTCCGTTCAACAACACCATTTTGTTGAGGTGTTCTAGGAGCGGAAAACACATGTGTTATACCACGATGAGCACAAAAATCATTAAAAATTTGTTTTGAAATTCTTCACCATGATCACTTCTAATTTTAATAACTTTTAAATCTTTTTCATTTTCAATTTTTTTCACAAAAAAGAAAACTCTTCAAAGCAATCATCTTTGTTAGCAAGAAAAATTACCCATGTAAAACGAGAGAAATCATCAACAATAACAAAGACATAGTGTTTGCCTCCTAGAGAGGCAACACGTATTGGTCCAAAGAGATCGAGATGTAATAATTGTAAGGGTTTAGAAGTGGATACCTCATTTATGAATTTGAAGGAAGTCTTAGTTTGTTTACCTTTAGCACATTCCTCACAAGTAGAATCCTTAATATATGTTAGATTTGGTAGCCCTCTTACTAAGTTCTTCTTGGATAGCTTAGATATTAGCTTCATGTTAGCATGTCCAAGTCTCTTGTGCCAAATCCAAGGATCCCCATCTACCGCAGCAAGACACTTTACATCTTGATCTATTAGCTCATCCATCTCAAAAATATAAACATTAGATCTTCTAGAGGCAATAAAAACAATCTTATCATTCATACTAACAATACATTTATCCGGTTTAAAAATGATGTCAAAGCCTTTGTCACTTAATTGACTAATGCAAAGAAGGTTATGATTTAAGCCTTTAACAAAATAAACATCCTCAATTACGGGAGAAGGTGTCTTACCAATGGAACCAATACCTATAATTTTACCTTTCTCACCTCCACCAAAGGAGACGTTGCCTCCTTGAATCCTTGATAGGGTTACAAATAAATATTTGTTGCACGTCATGTGATGAGAACAACCACTATCAAGGTACCACAACTCCTTACGTCTTGTTCGAGACGTTCCCTACATAAAAATATGTTGTAGAACTTTTAGGTACCCAAGCTTTGGGTCCTTGAGTGTTAGTATCTTTGGTACCCTTGGGTATCCACATCTACTCATATTGATCAATGTTATTTTTAATCCTACAATATGTGGAAATATGCCCATACTTCATGCAATATGTGCACAAAAACCTTTTCCTGTATGTAGGAGCATGAGATTGATACCACTTTCTAGTAACATGATGATGACTAGAATGAACATGATTAGTTTTAATTCTATTGTTTTCAATCTCTAATCTCTCAACTTTAGATCTTAGTTGTTTATTTTCAAAATCTAGATTTCCTATCATTTCATCTTTTAAAGCAAGAGAGGATTGTAGTTGCTCATACTTAGAATCACAAGAAACATGCAATTTTTTCAATGAAGAATATTCTTTTGCTAATTTTTTAAATTCAAAGTTTAATTCTTCTAACGCCGCTTCTAGTTCACATTGCATATAAAGAGATTCACTTTCGGTTTCGGATTGTACCACATCTTCATCGGCCATGAAGCAAATGTTCCGGTCATGAAGAGCATTCTTTGCACCCTCATCATCACTCCCCGAATCGCTTGGTTCGGACTCATCCCATCCGGCATACATAGCTTTCTTCTTCTTGTATTTCAAATACTTCTCCTTGAGCTTGGGACAATCCTTAGCTAAGTGCCCCGGTTCATTGCATTCAAAGCATTTACCTATACGAGGAGAAAATTTGTTGTTAGACCGATTATTGAAATTTTTGTTCATTTTGATTAGTCTTGATATTCTTCTAGAGAGGTGTGCCACTTCTCTAGAGACATCAACTTCACTATCCGAAGAGGAAGAATCATCAATTGCTCCCTTGAGTGCAATGAGTTTTGATTTTTTAGATGACTCCTCGGTAGCTTTTGGGATTGCTTCTTCTTTCTCCTTGATCTTCTTTTCATGGACCTTGAGCTTGCCAATAAGTCCATCAAGAGTGAGAGTTGAGAGGTCATGAGCTTCTTCAATGGCCGTGGCTTTAGGTTCCCAAGCCGGCGTCAAGGAGCGAAGAATTTTGTAGTTCATCTCTTGATTCTCCAAGACCTTATCAAGACCATGCAATTCATTTATAACATTAGTGAACCGAGAAAACATAGAGTCAATAGATTCATTTGGAAGCATTTTAAATAGTTCATAATCATGCATGAGACCACTAATCTTAGACTCCTTTACTTAGGGGGTTCCCTCATGAGTAATGCATAACTTCTCCCAAATCTCGTGTGCGGTTGCATATGTAGAAACTCTTTTGTATTCATTTGGGGTAAGACCACAAATTAGTGCATTCATGGCCTTAATGTTAAGGTTTGCTAGGTTCCTCTCATCCTCGGTCAATTTACCACTAGCCTTTTTGACATATTTCTCTTCTATGATTTCTAAAATGTCAAGGCCAATGCATTGCAAATAAATTCTCATCCTAGCCTTCCAATAAGCAAAGTTGTTACCGGTGAAAAGGGGTGGCCTAGTTGTGGATTGTCCTTCTAACATATGCATATTCATTGATCCCTCCATAATGATCTTTTCTCTAAGGGGATTAAGCCTAACAATAGTAGAGACCAAGCTCTGATACCAATTGAAAGGACCTAGAGGGGGGGTGAATAGGACTTTTGAACAATTAATATGCAATTAACAACTTTTCAACAAACCACACATAAAATAAGAAATGCAATGACAATAAAAGAGAGTAGGGATAGAGATAGTTAGCCAATAGATGACACGCGGTATGTTCACGAGGTTCGGCCCGCCTGACCTACGTCCCCGCTCCCCACTCTCGAGGAGAAATCCACTACACACCCGATTTGGAAGCCGGAACTTCTTCTACACAATGATCTCCATCGAGATCTCACAAACCTCACTTACAATAGAACAAGAAGAACTCTCACACAAATTCCTTATGACAAGGATCAAGTGAGGACAACTGAAGCTCAAAGGATTGTAGTGTGTAGGTGATGAAAACAAAGGGCTTTTAGAAAACTTGAAAATGAAAGATTGAAATTTTAAGCTCAAATCACTTGAAAATGAAACTCAGGATTTTTTCTCTTGCTTGCATTAGTTATGAAAAGAGGAGAGGGTTTAAGTATATATAGAGCCTCAAAACCCTAGCCCAAATAATTACCAAAAGAGAAAATCCCGAAAAAGGCTGCCAGAAAAATAGCCGTTATAAGTCGACTTGCTACAGTGACAAGTCGACTTGTAACTAGCCGTTACAGTCAATTTTTCAGCCTATAAGTCGACTTATAAAATACGTAAGTCGACTTAGTGTAAGTCGACTTAGTGTAAGTCGACTTAACAGGTTATGCAAGTCGACTTGGCAGAGCGATTTTTGGACATTCCAGAGGAGTTTATAAGTCGACTTATCAGTTCCTATAAGTCGACTTAACAGAGAATTTTTGCATATTCTGGAGCAGTTCATAAGTCGACTTATCAGTCTGATAAGTTGACTTATGAACATGCACAGACACTGTGCATGTCCAAAAATCTGACTTTAAAACATAGATAAAAAATCTTAAATAAATTCTAAAAAATGTGAAACTTTAGGAAAAGTTTATAATTATGATTTGTGATATATTGGAAAAGAAATTTTAAGAAATTTACTTAATAATCATAGAAAGTGTTGTTTTTCCAAAAAGGTTCAAAAACAATAATTTGTATGGAAAGTGTATGTGTGAATCCAATGAGCTTTAGATGTAACCAACTTAATAACTTGCCTACATTAAGCACTAGAGAGAAGTAAAATACAAATATCTCACATATATGAATATTGATGTCTTTGAATTGATATTTGCTTTCATTTTTGATGAAGCCTCTTGTACGTGTGGTGCTCTTGATAGCTTTGCTTCATCGTATTGCCTCCACCTCCTTTAGATATTATCGTTGTAGCTCGTATTCCATCCAATCCTCCATAAAAGGTGCTAATGATGTAAAATCTACAATATAGCTCAATAAAAAATTAGCACCAATAATGGTGTTTATAAATCATCATCAAAACAAAGGGCCTAACAGTCTCCGCGTTGATTATGTAGCACGTAACTTCGGACTTTAGATCTCCAAGTTGGCATTTTATCCGGATTTTACCCAAAGGTCTGGATCCACTGGTATTGAACCTGTGTATGACGGTACCTATGAAAGCCAGCTTGCTTGCTGGGATTCCGAGATTGTACATCCACCGGAGTGGCATGATGCTAACAGCTGAACCCGGATCGACTTGGACCCGGTTAACCACGCTGGAGCCAATGTATTCGATAAAGTATAAAGGCCTATCATGCTTTGAATTCCTCACTTGCATGTCATCTTAGTGAATGTAATATGAGGGAATTGTTTAGCCGATAAATTACAAAGCTGAACTGCTGATTCTGTTTCCTCGCAGGCCGGCTTGATTTGAGTAAGGAACGCATCAGAATCAGCTAAAGATTCTCGCAAGGCTTCTCTAGTATCCTTGGAGAGGCGCAATAACTCATATAAAGTTATTCTTGCTGGGATGTTAGCTAGCTGAGCCATGACATCAAAGCAATAAGTAGTGTTTGAACTTCCCGGTTTATCTCTCCCAATCGGACAATTGAATCGAGACTGCTTCGGGTTCTGAGATTCCTGGGGTTGAGGCTCTTTCTCTTTTTGCTTATTAGCCGATTTCTGTTGAGATTTTTCAACTGGTGCTGGGGGAGTTGTGACCACCCCCAGTTCGGCCAACGTCTTGGCTTTTGGGTCAGAAGTTTCGGGGTATTTATAATGATATTCATTCCCACCCCTAGTAACAAGAGCCTCTTGTTCGTCTTCCGAAAGTGACAAGGTGGGGATACCTTCATCATCTTTTTCAGGAATTGCTGTGGTGGGACAGCAGGTCTTGCCCTTACCTCTGTGTTTCTTCTTAGATGAAGATCCTACCCATTGCTCATCTTCTAACAAGTCTGAATGGACCCAAAGAATTTCACCGTTAGGAGTTATGTGTTGTACGAGTCCTTTTTGACGTTGTTCATAAGGATCATCGTTGACGGTCTTCATTTGTACTTTATACACGGGCTCTGGCTGAAACCATGCCAGAGGGACAGAGCCAAAGCTAACGGAAATGGCGTTTGTGCCCACCTTCTTTTCCTTAGGCTGCTTCGGAGTGATGATTCCGACATCGATCAAGGCCTAAATCTTGTCCTTGAGAGCGTAGCACGTCTTTGTAGGATGATGGACTGTTCTGTGAAATGCGCAATATCGCGGATCCGTAATTTTCTTTGCTCCTTCAGGATCAGCGATCGGAGGCAGCTTAATTTTGTTATTTTCTAGCAAATACTTGAAGATACCAGGGACCTCGTCTTCTTTGAAGGAGTATTCCTTTGGGAATTTTGGCTCAGAAGTTTTCTGTTGCCTTGGAGGTCGTTGTTGCCATTGAGGCGTTTGTTGCTTTGGCGCTTGTTGCTGTGGCTCCTGTTGGGGTTGTAATTTAAATGTCTGATTTGCGTCTACTGCATTCGCCGGTCCTTTCCCTTTACCATGGGGGGGGGGGTAAAGGTTCGGTTTTTGGTATTATTTTTTGGGTTTCCCCTTTTAGCTTTCTTCCTTTTGAGGAAGCGTTCAGCTTGCTCTCCTCGCACCTTTAACTCTTTCCATGTCTTGGATGGTGCAGTGCCCATAGCTTCTAATACATCTAAGGACAGGTTATTGTAGCATGTTTGGAGGATGAATTCCTCCGTGATCGAATCCCGGCAGTTCATTGCCTTATTCCGGAAGTGCTTAACAAAATTCTCGACGAGCTCTCCATCTTTCTGCTTCTCTTCAAAGAGTGTTCCGATCGATACTTCGGTGTCGTCGTCGAAGAAATTAGCAAGAAACATGCTTTCTATATCATCCCATGTATTGATGCTTCTCGGTTTAAGCCGGCGGTACCAATCAAAAGCAGCTGCACGAAGGGTTCCCACGAATGATCGTACCATCAGAGGTTCATTGCTCGAAATGATCCCCAGGTAGGACTTAAAATAAATCAAGTGTTGGGTAGGGGAACCCCTCCCGTCGAACGGTGTGAAGTTAATCAAACTGAACTTTGGTGGGTATGGAATGGAGTCCCATTCTCTCGGGTAGGGACACAGAATGCCAGTCTTTTTTACCTCTTGAGTAGACATCAAAGCATTGATTTTGCTTTCCAAGTCTTTCATCTTAAGGTCTTCGCCTACCTCTCTCTTTTGGCGACTTTAGGTATTGGTGCCACCCCCAGTGTTAAGGATACCTTCGGTATTTTTATTCTCAGGTGGAACTTCGATATTAATATTTTCCTCTACTTCTGAGTCGCTATCTATCTGATTAGTAGTCGGGCGACGACTAGATTCTCTGCGTGGATTCTCCGCGTTGAGGCGCAATAACTCATATAAAGTCCTCTTTCTACTTTGCCAAAGCTTCTTGAAGAAGTTGAGCCATCTGTTCAGTAGTGATCATGAATGACTCTCGAGTCTGTCCTGTACTAGACACAGTGGCATCTGAAGCAGTCGCAGAGTTAGCGTCTGATATTTCGTCATCTGAGGACTGTCCTCTCTGAATTCTTCTATAATCCCTAGGCCTAATAGCCCCAGTTTGCAACCGAGTCAATCGCTGAGATATTTATGGAAAAGGTTCGGGGTTGAAGCGTCGCGTGGACTTTCCTTTGTCTGTCATATTAATGGTAACTTCTGAGAATTCACGTTCTTGAACAGCTGATTTTCTTTTACGGAAACATCTTGACTTGTGTCCTAGCGTTTCTGTAGAAAGCCTCTCAAACACCGAGATCCTTTGCGAGGCAGTTTTGGAGCAGTTACACTCTGATAATACTGCCTTAATGAGTTTGGTACATGGGCAAAGAGAGTCCATTTCCCGGGTATTTCTCTTACGAGATTTATTCATACCCCCAGCCTGATAGTACAACTCATCGATATGATTATCGGAACAACCTATCTTGTGCTGGCATGATTCCCCCATTCTGATGTCATCGACTTCTGACAAACATAGCTCTCTTTGAGAGTATGATGCCCTATCATTATCTTCAAGAGCCGTTCGTTTAAAACCACGCCTTCGTGCGCGTGAGGACCCAACAGGCTCTTGGACTTCTACCCGCAATCCAAGTCGGGTGGTTACTGGTGTTTTCTCCGTAAGAGAGATCTTTGACTTACTGGGGAGTCGTGTACGACCCCCAGTCTGACGAACCATACGTGGTTCATATTTATGCAAAGGACCAAGACGATCTGTAATGGTTACTTTGAATCGGGACAGGTCCACGCTGCCGCAGGGTTCTACCGAAGGTGAGGAAGTCATCAGAACAGGAACAGAAGCTGTCGGAGACCCGAAAACGATCACGGGAGATGAATTTTCTGCAAACAGGTCACAGCTGGCTCGGAAGTGGCGCGGGCCAGCAGCTGGTGGCTCGGCCTTGGCCGAGCCAGTGTTTGGTGGCTCGGCCTTGGCCGAGCCAGCACTTGGTGGCTCGGCCTTGGCCAAGCCAGGGTTTGGTGGCTCAGCCTTGGCCAAGCCAGTACTTGGTGACTAGGCCCTGGCCGAGCCAGCAGCCGAGGACTTGGTTCTTTCGGGCCTTGCTTTGGATTTTGGCCTCCAAATTTGACGTGGTTTCGTCAGTTTATCGTCTGCACCGTCTGTTTGTAACTTCCTGGCTTCTTGCATCAGAATTCTCGCGTGCGCAAGTAAAGCGTGGCGCTTCTTGATCCGTTCTTCAAGAGTTGAACGTGTCCTCTTAACGGGGACCCATTCATTCGCCGTTGATTTGGACCAGTCGCCCGCTTGCTGCCGTAGCGGTTGGTGTCTTCTAGACTTCAGATCCGCTTCATAGCGGATTCCATCAACTAGCTCGGAAGCTTTGGCCAATTGGCGTGCAAGGCGTTGACGCCGTCTTTGACGCGCTCTCTTGGATAAGGTCGGCTTGTTTTCAGTAGCAGCTTCAGCTTTGCAAGATGCGCCTTGAGCTGCTGCGAGATAAAATTCTTGGTTTTGAACCTTCAAATCCAAGTGTCCTCGACCTTTCCTTGTGGAGTTTCTCCTATTCCTGTGAGGGGAAGATGAGCGGGAAGAGGAGGATAAGTATTCCTCATACTTTGCCTGGTCGAACTCGTACTCGACCTCCTCGTTGATCGGGATGATGATCTTTAGTTGCGACACTACAGCTTTTGCAGAAAAGCTGCCGGCTCCCACTGTGGTCGCCAGTTTGTTTGTGTCAAAAGTTGCATTTTCCATTGCTTTCAAATCTGTTACACCGTTAATCGATTACAAGTTCAAACTGAAAAAAAAGTTGATCTTTTTATAAGATCTTCTTACAATAAAAAATAAAGATTACAACTTTATCAAACAAAACGTAGCAGCAGTTTATCTCCCGCTGCTTTGCGTGGGATCTTTGCCTGTGTCGGGGACGCGTTAGTCCATGGACCACCGCAAATCAAACCCGATAGACAATATAATTATGCTCTTATTTCACAAAAGAAACAATTGCGAAAGCGACAATCACGACCAAGCGAGATTGTGGCTCTTCTCGAGATTAAAACCAAGTTTAATCCAGAGGAAAGAAGGGGAAAGAATCACAAACCTTTCGAAAGGACTTTCTTTATGAAAGTGTTCGCCAAGATCTGATGATTCTCCTCTGAAATTCGTGGTTAACTAGACAATTTGACAGCACCTCGCCTTCTCAATTTCAGATCCTCTTGAAAGAAGACCCTAGGCTTCTATTTATAAGCCTTTGGAGAGGTCCTTTTGAATAAGAATTGGTGTTTAAACGTTATCTGCAGTTAATAACCACTTAAACGTGTGTATGGATAACCTTAAAACAATTAGGGAGGTTCTGGGATGAAAGAATCCTTAAAAATCATCGAAATCCGTGTTTGGGGCGGTTTTATACTCAATAAGACTCTTGATGGCTCGGGACTGTGCGAGCCACCATTTGGTGGCTCGCATGGGTGCACCATTTGGTGGCTCGCATGAGTACGAGCCACCAATTGGTGACTCGCGCCTACGCGGGCCTCCAAGTGGTGTTTCGTTCATCTTTTTGAAATTTTCGCGATTCGTGATTCTTCCAATTCCCTTGTTTTGCGCACGCTTCATCGCTTCGTTGACTTGTGCATTCTATTGATCCATTTCATACACTTACTGATGTTGGATAAATTCTCTCGACCTGGATGAACTATGTTTGAGGTCCTATGGGCAATTTTTAACGCCTACACTATGTATACATGGAAGCAAGTTAAAATGGCAGGGAAATAATGTAAATTAAAATGTATTTCGAAATATGTAACAGCTTCTTTGAAATAAATCTAACTCTGCATGTGATGAAAATGCCTCTCATGATTAATAAATAATACAATAATCTTTTAAATCATCTTTGTTTATTTTATTTAGAAAACACCCCTCGCATTTCTTCATATTTTATAGATATTGCAAAAAGGCCCCCACATTTCTTAAAACCCCTCCTCCTTATGTTCCCCTCCTCCAACCAAATATTAGCCCTAATTTGATTTTCTTAATCTAGGAGAGAAGAGTTTTTTTGGAGAAAATTTCTTAATGTGAAGGGCTTTTAGCAAAAAATTAATTAAAAAGTTTTTGGAGACTTCTTAAGAAATTTTTATCACCTAGTGCGATTAAGTGGGAACTTTGTTTTTGTGTTGTGTGTGATAACAAAGTTTATGAGGGTTTTGTGGGAACTCTCAAAAATAATTGGGGAATGTTTGTTAAATTTACCCTATTTAAACATAGGATAGTTTAAGGGTGCGTAACCAAACCATCTTCCTACAGTATGAAAACCATGACTCTTCTTTTGTTTACTCATTACATTATTGGTGGGAGCGAGCAGAGTGAGTTAATGAACTTATTTTTCCTAGTCTAAAATGGGAACAATTTTAATGTGTTTTTTACTCAACCTCTGCTCATTTAAATCATTCAATCTTGCTACCAACTCCTAGATCAAAGATAAGGAGAGGAGAGAGCTAGGGGTTAAAGTATCGATCCAAGGATGAATAAAAAGTTTAATTTGTAACTATATTAATGCAGCATGAAAAAAATAAACCTTGGAAGCCATTAAATTGTGCTCTTTGAAATCCATAAAGAATAATCTTTGAATCCATGAAGAATTCCCCTTGTTAAAAAAACTTGACCTCGAGCTTATATTTGTTTGAGTAGTAGCTTCATCTCCCCTGCATCGATCAACATTTGCCTTATAGTCAGCATTAGTTTTCTCCATTCATTGTTTTACATCCTCGGCTAGGGCTTCTTCTGAATCAAACATTTGAAGAATCTTTCTCTGACCATGTTTATGTGATTGACGGCATGTGGATCTACAAATGACTTAAAAACTCCTCTAAATCTTGTCCTTGTTGCTTTTTATATTCTTGTGCCTGAAGTATCATCTCAATTTTGTCAAAATTATTGACACTCTTTATTTCAAAAGAAGAATTTCTCCCACACTCAATCCCTTTTGTTTTGTGTACTCTATCAAGTAAGTCACAAATATTATCAATTGTTTCGCTCATTATTTTATCATTCTTCACTGGGTCAACATCAATATGTGTAGTATCACTCACAATAACTTTAGGAACTTCATGCATAATATATATCTTCACTGACATATCATCTTCAACATGAGAAATCTTAGTTGCAACAATGGTTCGCACATCAATAGGAATCTTGATTAGGGTAGATTCTTCTTTTCCAGTTATAACCAAGGTATAGACCTCTTCAGATTGCTTCAAATCTTTGGCTAAAGCCACATTATCTTCCACGGTTCCACCCAAAAGTTTCTTTTTCTCAGTAGTCTCTATCATGGATGACTCCTTTTCTGGAAGAGGTGTAAGTGCAATTTGATGTCCATCCTTTTTGAAAATATATCTACTTTGGATAGCACCAGCATCAACTACCATGACCTACCTAAAAGCATATGATAAGTATCCATCTCGACCACATCGAATAACACCTCATCGACATAGTTGTGGCCTATAGAAAAAGATACCTAATACATCTCATCATTCTGCACATCACTATCCTTGAAATCTAGTCAATCTTATAGGGAGGTAAGTGTTTCTCTATCTTTAAACATAATTTATTCACCATACGTAAAGAGACAAGATTCTTGCTAATGCCACTGTCAATGATAACATCAGAAATCTTCTGCATCAGAGTGCATCTTGCGTGGAAGCTATTGTACTCTAGAGGTGGTTCTTCCTTCTTTGTTGCCTTTTAGTGCTCTTCACAACTCCAGTATCTTGGTTAGGGTCAAATTGGGGCTGCTTAATCCTTCTATGACCATAGTTGGAGTGTGAACTCGGATGTTGGTTGAACACATAATAATAGATAGGAAGAAAATGAGCTTTCAACAATTTCTTCACCCTTGCCCGTGATCGAATTTTTTTGCTTCTATTTACATGCTAGATCTCGTATAATGATTGCCGCCAAAAGGCTATTTTACCCTTTAGTCAGTAGGCTACTTGCTTAACCTTATGATCTTTTGTAATGCCCAAGTACCCGAAAAATATCTTCACATCATCAATCCAATCAAGAACATCTTCTATACCTAGTTTCCTGTTGAAAGATGGTAAATCAACCCTCTTGCGGTCAATGTCATATATATATATATATATATATATATATATATATATATATATCCTATCTTGAGTAGTCTCCACGATCATGATTTTTGTGAGGGGCATCATTTTCATTGATGTTGTTGTTCAATTCTTCTTGGAAGTCCTAGCATGTTTTTGGCGACTGTAAATATGTTCTTAAACTCATCTCGGCTTCAGACACTCTACTGCCAATGCAAGTTGGCCTAAACAAGTCTTAATCTGAAATTTAGTAATAGGACTGTTTGTTGGAAAATTTGTACTAATTAAAATGGAAAGAAAAATTGATTTGTATTCCTTCGATCTCAATTACAATTGGATTTCCTGATTACAAAAGAGAGGAGAATGAATTTGATTCTCCCCTTTGTTTAAAACTGGGTTCTTCACGGTGGCGATGGAGTGCCTCCCTCGAATGCTCGCGTTGAGTTTGCTCTCCATTAACGATCTGACGTTTTGATTCACTAGAACGATATCTTCTCCTCACGATTTGACGTTATTGAGAACTTGCGTGGCAAGTTTTAGAACTCTGAACGAGTTTAGAAGAACTCTAAAAAGAGTTGATTTGAACCGAAAATCGGTTAATAAGCCAAGGATGAAGGCTCTCTGTTGTCGAAGTTGAAGATGATCTTCGTTGGAGGATGATGCCGATCTCCTCAAAAGCTCGCCCAAGGATCTCTCCTGTTGCTGCCAAGGCGAAGGGTCAATCCGAGCCAAGAAGTTCTAACCCTTAACTCAGTTGAGTTTACTCATTTTTATAGGGGATTAAGGGGTGTAACCACCCTCTTAAATCACTCCTAAGTGGGGTGTAACCGCCCCCAAATCGTGGGAAACGGTTTTAGAACCGTTCAGCTCATGTTGAATGAGTCAAACAACGCCCAAGTTGGCGTTCAGGACCCTAACTCCATGTTTTAAACTAGAGACGTGGAGTTAAGCACCCGTTGGATACTGAAAAACGTGAGGGCCGCCCGCGTTTGGTTTGCTGAGGATTGGAAATGCGGGGGTCGCCTACTTTTTGCTTGTTAAAGCTTGGAAACGCGGGGGTCACCTATGTTTCAGGAATGGAAACGCGGGGGTTGCCTGCATTTCAAGAATTGGAATGCGGAGATGACTTCCGCGTTTAGAAGGGGCTAGTTGACTTGTAGCCTCTTCTGTAGAACGTTATAAAGACAATTGTTGAATGATCTTCACCTTAGCTGCTCGAAAATATGAAAGTTGTCAGATTGTAACTACTGATGTTGATTGTGAAGGCTGTTGAATCGGAGCTTTCATCGGTTGTTGTGAAGGTCGGTAGATTATAACCTTCATCGATCTACGTTAAAGTCTTCGAATTATAGCCTTCTGGAAGTCGTCAGATTGTAACTTCCATCATCGGTGTTTGATGGGGGATCAGCTATCTATTTTGATTTTTAGACAGCCTACAAGGACTTTGTTGCCTACAATCGGATTAGAAACAAGACTCTGATACTGATTAACACAACACAGAAGTAAGAAACATCAGAATCCACTAAAGGATGCTCTTTGAACCCACAAAGAATAATCTTTGAATCCATGAAGAATGTCAAATCCATGAAGAAAATAAAATAAAAAGGAATTTTATTGATCAAAAGTTATGTAATAATTTTGGGGTTACCTAACTCTTCTTAAATAGAAAAATAAAATAGGCTTCTAATAATGCTATAATTATAAAAAAGTAAAATATTAATTCCTATGCTAAAAAGACTCTCTATAATAGAGGAAACATATAATATCAACTTGAATCAAAATTTATTTCTTAATCAAAATAGACTCAAACTTTATTACTAAAAATAAACTAAATAATAATTACTGTCGGATTTTTACCAAAAATCGGTGATACTGTTGTGATTTCAGGAATCTGTTACTCTGGACAACTAGATCTCATCAAGATAGGTGATTTTTATATATATTATATTAGAACTGGTCTTCCCGATTGAAAGATATGATTTTTTTTTAAAGTCAATAATATGTATGTATTCGCTTTTAGCTTGTGATTGTCCTCATTCTCAATAAAATTGTGTCTTAAGCATCCTGTATCAAACTGTTATGGTGTTCACTCACCCAAGATACGAGTATGTGCAAAATGATATAATAAGAGTCCTGGCAAAATGACCTTAACCAACTTAAGTGGCTCAATCACAATAGAGGTCTTGACCCCGCCGACTCATCAAGTCGATTTTCTTTCATGCCAACACGAAAAGCAGGATCAGTCGACCCTATCGTCGAGGACGACTCACCTAAGGCACTCGACCACTCACTTGGCAACTCACGACGACGACTTGATGAACATCCCTTGTTGTCGGCTAAGTTGAGAACTCGACCCCTGCCTCAAACCTCTCCCCCAGAGCATATGTCAGCATCCCAGTCCATCTCGGACAAGCTTTATCTAGATTTTGGCCTGATGGTCTCCATGACTTGTCAGCTGCCCACGTGCCTTCTACACGCTCTCAATCACTTCCCGGGAAATGCGGGGACACCCTTTTCCGTGCTAGAGTGACTTCTTCTCCTGTGACCAACCAACACCTGTAAACCAAGGGATGACTCAGTATGCTAGCGTGCCTTCTGCCATGCTCTCAATTACTTCCCAGGAAATGCAGAGACACCCTCTCCTGTGCCAAAGTGACTTCCCCTCCAGTCGCCAGCCGACACCTGTAAAGCAAGGGGTGTCTTGGTTCTTAGCCCACACTTCATCACCGTCTCCCTAGGGAGGGCTAGAGGTGACCTATGAATCCCGACAACGGAGATATATACAAGTTGACTCCTAACCTCTCAAAAAAGGGGGCAAGATCGAAAAAAGGCTCTCTCTCAAAAAAAAGGGGAGGAACCCACAGTTCTTCATCTTTAGAGAGGAGCTCATGTAAATCCTCTAGGCATGCACATTGCCTCTTCAAGAACCACCTCGGTTCCTGACCTTCCCCTTCCCCACTCGAGTTTCGCTAACTTGACCATCGGAGGAACCACGGGGGAACCAGTCCCCGCCCTCTCACGGGTTCTTCTTGTTTGTGTACCATGGACATCAAGAACCCGTTCAAGAACTAGGCATAAAGTCAGAGAAGGAAGCGACCCCTTCATCACTCTCCGGCCCCTACTCCGTCCCGGTAAGGACCCAGGGGGGCCGATCTAGTTCCGGATCAGAATTGATCCCAGCCCGGATCTGATTGACTATTTGGTCGTAGTCATCAACACAAACCATAACATTAAACCACTCCAAAGATGAACATTAAAATAGCAAACCACTACAAAGCACAAATCAATTGACGTAAACTTGTAATTAATGGCTGATGGAAAGTCACCTGACATCACATGTTTACTTAACCAACAAAATGTCGTCGGCGACCAAAATTTCGGAAGAAAGAAAAACCCAAATGACGTTGGACTAACAAAATTTCCATATGTCCGAGAGGGTGAACGAAAAATTCCAATCTGACATTTTGGTCTATAAATTTCCTTAAGTGTCTTAGGCGATTGTCAATCACGTTACGTCAATATTTTATTAGGTTTCCTATATTTAACTCATAGCGCAAAAACCCACTTCGTATGGGCTGGCATCATGCAAGGACCAGTTGATCTCAACTCTAATTCTTCTGATCTCTTTAAATTGCTTGGAAGTACAAAGGCCGTCAGTAGTTCACAACTGAGTTATTATTGGTGGAGAGGAAGAAGCTCAAAGAGAAGGTAAAATCTAGGCATTTAAGATTTTAAGTATTCGTTTACTCTATAACTATACATTAATTATTCCTAGCTAAAACTAAATACTTTGAGAGTGCATAAATTTTTTATTTTTTATTTAACTGGAATGCACCGCCTCCATGTTCAGCTAGTAGAGTAGTTCTGGACTTGATACATTTATACTCAAAATTTAGCAACACATTATATATTCGGTTGTTCGGCTATGCTTTATTTTGTGAAGACACATACTTAACACTAAGTCTGAAATTTCAACACATAATCATGAAGCATTTTGGTGGATATGGTATGCTCTCGGGTTTGGAATTTAGGATGGCGCAACTTGTTTTTATCTTGATTTCGTTGATCTTGTTGCTGACTGCGAGGAGGCTGGCCAATTAATTAGTCTACTGCTACATATTCTTTCTTTTTTTTCCCTGACAAGTGAATGGATTTCATTACCATTGTAATAATGTACAAGTTAATACCCTGGCATTCCTAAGTGAGTGACAATAACTGTCAGAAGAAAAACAAATTCAGTTTAACACATAAACTTAAAGAACAATCAATCAAAACAGAGCAAAAAACCAAAAGTACTCAAACCAACAACTGGATACTACGTGCAGGTATAGCCAAATGAGAATTTCTAGCAAAAATATCTCTTTGGATCACTTAATTTAAAATGGAAGCCACATTTGAGGACTTGTGGGAAAATTATATTTTATTCTTTCTTGCATTGTTGCAAGTGTGGTAAATGCATGCTGCTAAAAAAGCTCTGAAAATATTTTCCCTCACTGTTGTTTCTTTACGTCTGCTAAACCCCCCTTGAAAGGTTTGTGAAAAACTATGAGACAATCTTTAAGACCAATCAAATTAGTAACCATCTAACTGAAGCAAAATCAAAATTAGTAACCATTAAAATATAGAAACTAAAAAATCGAATTTCTAGTCCAAGACTACCTCTGAGTGAAATTAATTTGTTATGAATTCCGTACTTGCTCTTGCGAATAATTTGAATGACAAACTAATTTTAATGATAAAGTATTTACAATTTCTAAATCGATTGATTCCCCCTCCGTGTTGGATAGCAGGTTCCTAATCTATTTTGGTAACAAGTTATTAGGATTCCTAAATTGTTTTGTTTTTTATTTTAGAATTTCTAGTCAGTTTTGGTTTTAGGTTTTCTATATATATGGAACACCTTAGAAGAGATTAGGATCATCAAAAAGAGGAGAGTTGTAATCAAAGATTAGAGAGACTTTTTGAGCATTGTGAGAGGGAGATATTGTGAGCAAGTTGAGAGCTTTGGTTGAGGGTTAGTTTGTGAGTTTTGTGAGATTGTAACCCTTTGTACTCTCCTTGATTTAGTGGAATCTCCCCGTCCTCTCCCAGTGAACGTAGGAAAATTACCGAACCACGTATATCTTTATGTTTGTGATTGATCTGTCGTATTTTAATTTTGGATTGTGCTCGTGTGTGATTGGTTATTCTTCTCCCATGCTTACGACTTGTTTTGTGAGTGAGAACACTTTCGCATAGGCATACGACAATTGGTATCAGAGCTCAGATTTTAGATCTAGGGTTTTGACATTAAGTGGAGGAAGATTCGTTGTGAAAGCTTGGTTCTTAGAGTTCGAGGCTTTGGCGGAGATAGGATTTGAAGTTGTCGTTGGAGATCTAGCTTTTCTCGTGTGATTAGGATTTCTATTTGGAATCCAATCTAGGGTTCAGTTGGGTAACTTCTTATTCCTTTCAAAGTTTGGATCTTTTTTTTGTAATTTGAAGTTGGCGAGTATGGGTGAAGAAGTTGGTGAAAGCAGTAAGATGGCGAGTATAGTCCAAGTTGGTTTTTAGAACACCAAAATTAGTTTGGTGAAGTATGATGGCAAGATCAACTTTGATTTGTGGATGAGCGATGTTCAAGAGCGCTCAATACTCAGAATTTGGAGGAGTCCATCATGGTCCAAGAGAGACCACCAAAATATAAAGAGACCATATGGAATAAGATGAATAGGAATGCTTGTGGGGTGATCAGATCCTGTTTAGAATAGGAATTAAAGTATGATGTGATTAGGGTGACGTCTGTAATGAAGATGTGGAAAATTCTTAACAATAAGTACCTTACGAAGAGTGTTGAGAACCGTTTTCACTTGCTAAGAAGATTGTTCAGATTTTAGATGTCCTGAGGTACCTCACTAGCGGCTCATGTGAACAACTATACTAAGTTATTGTCGGACTTGGCGAATGTTGATGAGAATATATCAGATGAGTAAAAGGCGATTATTTTGTTGGGCTCCTTACCGGATGAGGAGTATGATACCTTCATGCTCACTTTGTTAAATGTGAGATCTTCTATCAGCTATAGTGAAGTTATTAATGCTTTGACAAACTATGATTTGAGGAGGAAGGACAAAGAGACTTCCTGCGCTAGTATTTCAGAAGAGGCCTTGTCGATGAGAGGTAGAAGCTCATATCTAAAAGGTAGTAATAGAGGAAGGTCAAAGTCAAGAGGTCATCACCAGCTAGGAAAGAACCAATGTGTATTCTGCAAGGAGCAGAGACATTGAAAGAGAGACTGTCCAAAGACCAAAGAGAAGGAGAATAGCAAGAAGAAGGGCCCAAAGGCCAATGAGGTGAATGTTACGAAAGGCGTGATTCTGATGATTCGAGCTTTTCTCTATTGATTACTCCGAATGTGAACCACTTGGATGCATCAGATTGGATGCTTGATTCTAACGCTACTCTTATCATGTGACTCCTAGGCAAGATTGGTTTTCATCATTTGAGAGACTCGATGGGGGTGTTGTTGTCATGGAAAATGATCAATCCTATGGTATTTGTAGGATAGGTACTGTGAGGATTTAGATGCACGATGGAGTAGTCCATAAATTGAAGTAGGTGAGATTTGTTCCTCAGTTGAAGAAGAATCTTATCTCGGTTAGAGCTTTGGAGGCGAAAGGATTCAAGGTGACCTTTGAGGATGCTGTAGCAAAGGTTACTAAGGGATCTTTGGTGGTAATGAAGGGAGTCCGCAGTCAGAACTTGTATTATCTAAAGGGAAGACCTGTGATTAACTAGGTTGTTTCAGTTATTTCAGAGGCGGACATTAGCAGACTTTGGCATTACAGATTGTAGCAACATGAGAGAAATCACTGCAGGCGTTATGCAAGCAGGGGCTATTGAAGGGAGCTATGGGTGGAAAAGTTGATTTCTATGAGCACTGTGTTCTTAGCAAGAAGATGAATGTGAAGTTCGGGATAGCCATTCATAGGACGAGGGGCATCCTGGATTATGTGCACAGAAATGTTTGGGGTCCTACCAAGACTGCATCACTTGGTGGTAGACATTGATTCGTCACGTTTATTGATGACTATTCCAGGCGTTATTGGTTGTATACCATGGCAAAGAAGAGTGAAGTCCTAGATATATTTATGGAGTGGAAGACGAGGTTGGAACTACAGACTGGAAGAAAGATTAAGACGTTACGATCCGACAACGGTGGTGAGTACACATCAGACCCCTTTCTGCAGCTATGTCGAGACGATGGCATAGAGAGACACTTCACAGTTAGTCATACACTACAGCAGAATAGGGTGACAGAGAAGTTAAATCGGTCTTTGTTGGAGAAGATACGATGTTTGTTGGTGCATAGTGGTTTGGAGAAGATCTTTTGGGCTGAGGCACTTTCATATGTGAGCCACCTCATTAACAGGCTATCTTCATCCGTGATTAAGGGGAAGACCCCTATGGAGATGTATTCGGGAGAGTCAGCATATAATTATGATCAGCTTAAGGTATTTGGGTGCCATGCATACTATCATGTGAAGAATGATAAGTTGGAATCTCGAGTTAGGAAGGCCATATTTATAGGATTCAAGTGCGGTGTCAATGGATACAAGCTATGGGATCCAGTTGATAAGAAGATTGTGCTGAGTAGGGACGTCACATTCGATGAGGCTTCTATCTTGAAGCTTCCCAGCTCTCATCAGGTGGAGATCAACCCGACAGAGGAGATATCCCAGGTGGTGGAGATCAATATAGCTCTATAGTGTTCAGATGGTGCAATATCCATTAGAGTGCCGACTGAGGTGACGCCAGGTGAGCACGGCGATGATGAGGAGGATATGGGTATAGTTCTGTAGGATTAGGGACCGACGGCTCAGGTTCAGGATTCTATTGCGGTTCAGAGACAGAGGAGAGACATACGGATACCAGCGTGATATACCGACATAGTAGTTGCATAGGCACTTCTAGTGAAGAGTATTGATGAGTTGGTGTCTACTACATTCAGAGAGGACGAGCAGAGTTCGGAGGCTAATTCATAGAAAGTGGCTATACAGGAGGAGATGGAGTCGCTTCACAAGAACGATACATGGGAGCTTGTTGAGCTTCCAAAAGGGGGGAAGGCAATTGATTACAAGTGGGTATACACGAAGAATAAGGGCATTGAAGGCACTCCAGTGAGGTTCAAGGCTAGGTTGGTTGCGAAGGGATATGCACAGGAGGAAAGAATTGACTATAATAGAGTTTTCTCTCTGGTGGTGAAGTACTCTTCGATCCGGATTTTGCTAGCGTTAGTGGCATAATATGGTTTGGAGTTAGATCAGTTAGATATAAATACGACATTTCTTCATGGTGATCTTGATGAAGAAATATATATGACTCAGCCATTAGGATTCCGAGCTATAGGGAAGGAAAAATTGGTTTGGAGATTGAAAAAATCACTATACGGTTTAAAGTAGTCTCCTCGATAGTGGTATAGGCGATTCGATGGTTTTATGATTGGTCATTCGTACACTCGGAGCCAGTTTGATCCGTGCGTATATTTTCGTAAGTTGAAAGGAGGTGCATCATCTATTTATTACTTTATGTCGATGACATGTTGGTTGCCTCTATTTCCAGATATGCTATAGATGAGTTGAAGGCACAGCTTTCAAAGGAGTTTGAGATGAAGGATTTGGGTGAGGTGAAGCGTATTTTAGAAATGGAGATCGGCAGATACAAGAAGAAGGACATAATTTGTTTGACACAGGTAGCTTATTTAAAGAAGGTTTGATGCGGTATAAACATGTACCAAAAATATTGCAAGTGCACAACCATGTCAAGTTATAGTATAAAAAGTTATCAATCCCACGAGAAAGATGTTTTGTATGAGAAAATATAAATCGGTTCTTATGTTGTGCATGACAAATAAGAGTGAAGAATAAGTGTGATTGTGGAGAGATGGAGAGAATGAAAGTGATAGTGTGTAA
>BQKN01000523.1:239851-263000 GCA_022839385.1 Asparagus kiusianus | reverse complement strand
TCAAGGTGAATAGTATAAGAAATTAAAATGTAACTACAAAATAAATTATAAAATCTAAACTACAAAATAAATTGCAAGAATTAAATGCAAAAAAATAAATCTACTCTATAAGCATAAAATAAATATAATCTACAAGCATGAAATAAATCTAAGGCAAGAGGGTTCTAGCATCTTGGCTATTTAAACAAGAAAATAAAATCTAACTATAAGCATGAAAATAAATCTAAACTAATAAGCAATGAAAGAGAAATAAAAGAGAAAATAAAAAAAACAAAACTCCAAAATAATCTTCATCTCTATCTTCATCATCCAACAAAGTGAAGAAAAATTTAAAGTGGTGAAAAAATTATTTTATTAATTATAACAAAAGTTATAAATTTAGAAGGCCTTCTCAATTAAGAGTGGTCCTCCTCTCCAAATGGAGTTACAAAAATTTTCACACCCCTAACCCCTCACTCTCTACCCTAATTTATAATAAACATCAATGAATGAGAGCCCTTGGATTGAATTCTTATCCAAAACCATAAAAAATCAGCCATTGATCTGTAACCGAACTGTCAGTATCGATGCCAGCATCGATGTTGGCATCGATGCCCGTATTGATGTCCTATCAAATTTTTTATTTCACGGATGGCTTTATCTCGTCGAGATAGGTGATTTTTATATATTATATGTTAAATTCCGCCTTTCAGATTGAGAGATATCGTCATTTCTTTACGGTCAACTATCTTGAATACATTTTTTTTCATATTTGATTTTTTTTTATTTTCTCCGGCTTCTACATGCTACTCAGTTTGATTCTGAGCTTGGGCTTTTTGGCTCTTGCTTGTGTTCTTAATTTAATTCATGGGTTTTTGTTGAGAGAATAGATCTTGAGCTTTATTCTTCATTAACCTGCTATTAAAGATAAAACAATTATTAATGGCATATTTATTCATATAAAATAGATAATTAGTGTATAAAATTATAATAAAATATGATTCTCAAATACCTCCACACCTAAACTTTTGCTAGTTCTCTAGCAAAGAAAGAAAAAGGAAAGAAAACCTAACTCACTTTCGTAGGAATCGCGGTTGTATTTAGCGCATACAATAAGCCTTTAAACCCCTAGGTTATCCTAGTGGACGAGTTATAGTCTCGTGAGGGTTTGCAATGAATATACCCACAAAATTCGGTTAACATGCCAAATTAAAGAAGTCAGTAAATAACTAAATTCACTTGATAACTTTAGACAATCAAATTAAAGCCAGTTATCACTCAAGAAAACGTTTTTATATATAACTCTAAGGTATATTTCCAAGAAAATCTTCTCATTATAGCAATAAAAAATTAAGCCAAACTTAGAAATTTAATTTAAAAGTTTTAAAAAGAACATGCTAACTCTTTGTTTTAAATAAATTTTAAGTTGCTTGATCTAAAATATTTTCCAAGACCATATATACAAATATAACAATATATATAAAACATTTATTAGTATTTTTATTTTTATTTATTTTTTACTTATTTATTTATTTATTATTATTATTATTTTTAACTCTTTCTTCCTTGGTGGTTTTTTTCTACTTTAACAGGCTTTCTAAGTGATCATTTAGCTAGTTTTAGGCCAATGGATCCCAACCTAATTGGGCTTGGTCATTAAGTATAGAAATACTCCTTGGTCTTAATTACTCGGTCAGCTTAGGATTTATAAAATGGAATCACATTGAATTCAAGAGTTTTTTTATATTTTTTCTTTCTTTTGGTGCCTATTTTTCACACTCTTCTTTTGTAATGTTATTATTATTATATTTTTTTTCAATATGTATATGTATATATATTCTGAAAAATATGTAATCAAGATACTTTGAAAAATTATTTTCAACTCTAAGCTAAGCATGCATAAATTTTATTATTTTAAATAAAAATCTAAGTTAAGGCTTAAGTAAAGTATACTACTTTGAAAATCATTTCTTAAGAAATTTATTTAGAGTTATCATAAAAGGTGAACTTGAGTAAATAACAAACTAGGGATTAGAAAATTTTAAAAATTATCAAATAAATCAATTATTACATAACTCTATTAATTTGGCAAGTGACAATATTTTTATAATTTTTTTAAGGAAAATGAAAAAAATGCAACTAAAAATGTAAAATAAAGAGAAAAAATAACTAATTCCCACCCCCACACTTAAATTTTGCATTATCCTCAATGCAAACTCTATGATGCACAAAGTAAAGCAGATAAGAAGTGAAGTACTTACATTTGGTTGGCTGATAAAAATCTACAATTACATTTGGTTTGAGGAGGATGAAAAAAATTTATTCTTCTTTTTCTTTTTTTTTTCTTTTTTTTCTCTTTTTTTAACAACTGAATAAGAAACTCTCGAATGAGAGAAGAATAAATTTTTTTTATTCTGAAATAAAACAAAACAAATAATATAGAATGAAGGGTTCAATATGAAGAGCTGGTATTCTACATTGAATCATACCTTACTGTTGAAAATTCTTCCCTGGATTTTAAACAAATTCAGAATGATATAATCAATAATGTGAAATTCTAAGCATTTCGGTGTGTTCAATAATTCTTGCAACAAAGTAAGGTATGTATTATTGGTGTCATGTATTTTATATTTCTTAATGAACTGCAACAAAGTAAGGTATGTATTATTGGTGTCATGCTTTTGCATTTCTTAATGAACTTAGATTCTTGTACTATGAATTTTTGTTTTCTAATAACCAATTCTTCTGTAGCATTTTCCTCAACCCTAAGATTCATGGTTGAGTTCTGAAAATGTGGTTGTTGATTATTCTCCAAGAATCTATGTTCATCAAGGAAGAGTTTTTCAAAATTTAATTCAAGGCAGCAAATATTTAACACAGTTTCATCATTCTCAATGACCTGATCTGCTTCTTCTAAAAACTCTAACTCTTCATCAAAAATTTTCTCAAAACTCAAATCAGACTCTTCTTCTTCTGATCTTTCCTGAATGTAATTTATTTCTAGAGGCTGATTATTTGGTTGGTCCTTTGGATTGAAAATGTTGAGATCAGCAGTCAAATTCCTAAAGGATAGCTTCATTTGACCAGTTCTACAGTTAATAAGAGTATTAGAAGTGGCTAAGAATGGTCGTCCTAAGATGACAGGTGCCTGTCCTTTGGGATTGGAAACGGGCTATGTTTCCAAGATTACGAAATCTACTAGAAAAATAAAATCTCCAACCTTAATCAGAACATCCTCTAACTCACCCGTAGGGACATTGACAGATCTATCAGCCAACTGCAAAGTGCAGCAGGTTAGGTTCAATACACCTAGACCCAATTGCTGGTAGACTGGATATGGAAGCAAATTGACATTGGCCCCTAATTCTAAAAGCGCCTTATCAATGTGAGTATTACCAATGACACATGAAATGATAGGAGAACCTGGATCCTTACGTTTCAAAGGTATGGGATTTGAGAGCATATCACTGATATTGGCGGCTAAAAAGACTTTCTTTGAAACATTTATTCTCCTCTTCTTAGTGCATAATTCTTTCAAAATTTTGGCATAAGATGGAATTTGTTCAATTACATCTAAGAGAGAAATATTAACCTTAAACTGCTTGAATGTTTCTAGGATATTCTCCGCTTGAGGGGAGTGTTTGATAGGCTTGAGTCTATCTGGAATAGGAGCAACTGGTCTAAACCTATCAAAAGCAGGTTCAGGTTCGGTTTCAGGTTCTTGGTCATCTGAGGGGGGCAATTGTTGAATAGATTCATCAGAAGGAGAAGGAGAAGGAATTTGTACTGGATCAAGAGTTTGACTTGGAGGAGTTCTTACTTGATTATCGACCTGTCTACCTGACCGAAGTGAATGGATTGCATTCACTTGAGCTTCATAGGATGAACTACATCCTGTGTCCTTAGGGTTGACCACGGGTTGACTCAAAAAAATTTCTCTCTCTCTTTCACTCATGGCACTAGCTAGTTGACCAAGTTAGGATTCTAATCTAGCTATAGCTTGAGTGTTGGAGTTGAGTATTTGTCCGGTTGATTGCATATATGAATTCAGAGTGCTGGACGTTTGAGTCAACATATTCGTGGTTTGAGTGGGGGCCTTAATTATGGTTTCCAAATCCTTTTCCAAGACATTGAGACATTTATCCTGATCTGGATTGTGAGGAGTCTGAATTACAGCTTGATGAAGAGGAAACTGATTTTGATATGGCCGATTAGGTTGTTGAAATTGTGGATGAGAATTGAAAGGAACTGTGTTCCCCCTAAGAAAGTGTTGGTTTGAAGTGGGATTGAAATTTTGATTCCCTTGGAGACTTCCTTGATTCCATATGAAAGTAAGATGATTTCTCCAACCTGGATTGTAGGTTGAAGAAAATAGATCATTCATTGGACGTTGGAATGCAACGTTCATCTGTTCTAATGAATGGTTACTTCCTAGGAGAGGGCATTCCTCTAAAACATGGGCAGGAGACTGACAATTATGACAACCTAGGGCAGAAACTTGATTAATTTGAGCTAGAGCTCGTTCCTTAATTTCTAAGGCTTCTAACCTTTACAGAATTGTCGCCATCCTTGCTTCGGAGGCAATGTTCGACTCTAAGGAAAGACCACTAGATTTAGGTGGGAAACTGACGAAACTCTATCATCATAATGTTCCCATTGCATGGTTTTCTCAGAAAGACTCTTTAAAAACTCCCAAGCTTCATCAATGTTTTTCCTCATGAAATTCCCGTGGCACATTGACTCTAAGGAAGTTTTTTGCAGAATAATCTAATCCTTCATAAATTATTTGGCACAATCACCATTTTTCTAAACCGTGATGAGGACATTGGATGAGGAGATCTTTAAATCGGTCAAAATACTTCCAAAAAGGTTCTCCTGGAATAATTCTAAAATTCATGATGCTATTTCTTAGCTTCATTGTTTTATAGATCGGGAAAAATTTCTTAAGAAAAATGGTGATAAATTCCTCCCAATTTGTGATGGAATTTATAGGTAAGTTGTATAGCCCTTTTTTGCTTTGTCTTTGAGGGCAAAAGGAATAAATCTGAGTTTGACTGCATCTTCAGTTAATTCTCTCATTTTAATCATCATACATACTTCCTCAAATTCTAAGATAAAAATATATGCATCTTCAGTTTCATTCCCTAGAAATTTTAGAAGCATGTTGATATAGTGTGGTCGAAGCTCAAAGTTAGTTCCATTTGCCTCGGGGAGCCTAATGCAAGAGGGGATTGCATTCCTAATGGGATAGCACATATCTTGAAGTACGGGTGGATTAGGATACGTCATTTCTATGATTGGTTTAAAGCGAATTAATCGATGTATATTATCCCTAATCTACGTTTGCATACACCCAAAACAATTTTTTTAAGGAGAAAAAAATTAGTTTTTTATGAGAAGAAAAAGGAAAATCCTAACTTAAACAAATCAAAAGCAATCACTTTTTAATCACTCTAACTCTAGGGTTTAGCCTAACTCAACTAGACTAGCTCCTAACCAAAAACTCCTAAAGTGAAAAGATTAAAGTTTTATCTGGGTAGTCAGCTAGGTAAGGATAGTACTAGAGGGTGATCCGAGATCAATTAAGTACCTCGTTCCTTATGGAGCGTTTTGCGCAACCCCTAAAAATTACCTTAGACACCAACTAATCCAAGAAAACTTAAACCGGTTCACTTAAGGATTCTTTGTTCCTTATTGAGCTCGAATCCTTAGGGCCAATGTCTAATGAGTTTTATTAGGCTTGGGTGGTGTAGTGAGGAATTGGTGATTTTTGGGCTAAGGAAAGGGTGATGAAATCCCTTACCTTATCTTGATTATGGGGTTTTGTCCTTAAAAATATTTTTAAGTGTGTGTCAAATCAAGATGCTCAAATCACTTTTATGAATTCCTACTAACTATATGTAATGCAACCCTATGAATTAAAAGCAAATAAAAAGGATGGTAAAAATAAAAATCTTTTTTTTAATTAGGGTTAACAATCAAACAAATAAGAAGGGGAAAATTTGTCTGAATTTATTATCTTGTTAGTAAATGTCAAAGTGGTGGGTGGATTTTATTATGGTCGACAAAAAAAAAATCTTTTTTTATAAGTCCTAATTGTCTCTAATTATGAAGAAGTAGCTAAAGGGTGGTTAAAAATTCTAGAAAGAAGAGTTACCCAAAAGCAAATCTTCAAATTCTAGATCTCCAATCCGCGATCTTCTAGCTCCAAGCGATTCCTTCACAAAAAACACACAAGTTAAAAAACCAAATTACATAAAATCCTACTGAAGCACCTTCCCCGATAACGGCGCCAAAAACTTGATGTGGCATAAACATGTACCAAAAATATTTCAAGTGCACAACTGTGTCAAGTTATAGTATAAAAAGTTATCGATCCTACGAGGAAGGTGTTTTGTAGGAGAAAATATAAATCGGTTCTTATGTTGTGTGCGTGAAAAATAAGAGTGAAGAATAAGTGTGATTGTGGAGAGATGGAGAGAATGAAAGTGATAGTGTGTAAATCGGCATGAAATGTAAGTGAAAGTGGATGTGACAAAGAATGAATGATTTTCACAAGGAAAGATGAATAAAATCAAGAATCAAAAAGGAGAATTAAGAATAAAAAGCAAATACAAAAAATTAAGATGGTGGATTAAATTAAAGATATGGGTAATCTAAAATTGAACCAACTTCTTAGAAAAGAGTGATTCCCTAGAGGGTTCTAGTCTAAACGCGAATCAAAAAAAATAAAAATATACAAAAAGAAAAACTAAACCCAAGAGGGTTCTAGCCTCAAGGTGATTAGTGGAAGAAATTAAAATCTAACTACAAAATAAATTGTAAAATCTAAACTACAAAATAAATTATAAGAATTAAATACAAGAAAATAAATCTACTCTATAAGAATGAAATAAATCTAATCTACAAGCACAAAATAAATCTAAGACAAGAGGGTTCTAGCCTCTTGGCTATTTAAACAAGAAAATAAAATCTAACTATAAGCATGGAAATAAATCTAAACTAATAAGCAATGAAAGAGAAAATAAGAAAAACAAACATCCAAATTAATCTTCATCACTATCTTCATCACTATCTTCATCATCCAACAAAGAAAAAAAAATTTAAAGTGGTGAAAAAATTATTTTATTAATGGTAATAAAAGTTATAAATTTGGAAAGCCTTCTCAATTAAGAGTGAACCTCCTCTCCAAATGGAGTTACAAAATTTTCACACCTCTAACCCCTCACTCTCTACCCCTATTTATAGTAAACATCAATGAATGAGAGCCCTTGGGTTGAATCTTCATCCAAAACCATCAAAAATCAGCCATTGATCTGTAACAGAACTGTCAGTATCGATGCCCACATCGATGCCCACATCGATGCTGGCATCAATGTCCTATCAATTTCTGCCTTCATGGATGGCTTCGTCTCGTTGAGATAGGTGATTTTCATGTATTATATGTTAAGTTCCGCCTTCCGGATTGAGAGATATTGTCGTTTCTTTACGGCCAACTATCTTGAATACATTTTTTTTCATATTTGATTTTTTTATTTTCTCCGGCTTCTACAGGCTACTCAGCTTGATTCTGGGCTTGGGCTTTTTGGCTCTTGCTTGTGTTCTTTATTTAATTCATGGGTTTTTATTGAGAGAAGAGATCTTGGGCTTTATTCTTCATTAACCTGCAATTAAAGATAAAAACAATTATTAATGACATATTTATTCATATAAAATAGATAATGAGTGTATAAAATTATAATAAAATATGATTATCAAGGTTATACAACGATTTCATGTTAGCATGGATACGAAGCCAAATACTGTACCATTGGGAGCTCATTTGAAGCTTTCAGCTGATCTTTCAACGACGATAGTTGAAAATTGAGAGTTGATGTCGAAGACCCCATACGCGAGCGCGGTTGGGAGCTTGATGTACGCGATGGTATGTACGAGACCAGATTTATCGCAGGCAGTGAGCATGGTTTCGAGATACATGCACGATCCAGGAGTGGGTCATTGGGACGCCGTGAGATGGATTTTAAGGTACATTCGAGGTACGCTCAATGTTGGTTTGGTTTATGAGCGGGACACTAGCGGTGAGCAGTTGTGTACTGGCTATATTGATTTAGATTATGTCGAGGATTTGGATAAGCGTCGGTCCACAACGGGGTATGTGTTCACTATGACCCATGCGCCGGTGTGTTGGAGATGCACCTTACAGTCAACGGTGGCTTTGTCTATGACAGAGGCAGAGTATATGGTGGTTACAGAGGCTGTGAAGGAGGCTATTTGGCTTTGAGGACTTTTAGAGAAACTTGGTATATCGTAGCGGTCCGTCACTATTTATTGTGATAGAATGAGTGCTATCTATTTGGTGAAGAATCGGGGTTTTTATGCGAGGACGAAACACATTAACGTTCGTTATCACTTCATTCGTGATGTTCTTGAACATGGCGATGTAGAGATTGTGAAGGTCCACACGAAGAATAATCTGACGGATATGCTCACAAAGGTGGTTCCGAGCAACAAGTTTGATCATTATCAAAACTTGTTACACATTCGTGATTGTTGAGGCCGTTGATGGTCATTTGGATGATCTACGGGTGGCTTGATTCCTTGGGAGAGGGGGTACGTAGGCAACCATATTGGTGCAGTCGAATTTGGTGATACGACGCATTGGTGCTCATGTTGGTGTCGGCTCAGTTTTGGGAATATTTCACCGAGGTGGAGACTCAGTACAGGTGCATGATGTATGGGGTGCTGCTTGTAGCAATTTGGAGTTTTATCCTTTCTTTCAAGAACATTGTCTTAATATTGAACGGTGCTGGAGTAGAGCGTGCAACTCTGATTTGCCTTTTCGTGGCGGACTGGGTACTCTCCTTACTTATTTCTCTATTTATTTCAATTAGATTAAGAGGGTGAATTTCCATTTTTAATAATAAGACTTCTCAGTTTGGGACATGGTTATTTGAAAACTTTGTAAGGTGGAATAACCTCTCAAATAGAGTTGTTGTTAGATTGTTTTTTTACTTTTCTAGAATAGATAAGGACCTAGGTGAAAAGTGTATATTTATTTACAAAATATAGAACAGTATTATTTCCTTTTACTAAGCCTAAGGCGACGTGTTACATTTGATATTTAAAGATAATGAATAGAACAGTGGATTCGCTAACTAGGAATTACTCCTCCATGGATATTTACTTACAAATATGGTTGTCATTTTTCTTCCCTCGTAAAATCAAATCATCATCTCTATACACTTTGCACCACTCTCCTTCACCAACATACTTGTACCCACACGATGCCATCTCACCCAACAAAATTAAATTAGTATCACATGATGGCACATATCTTACATGATGAAGAATTCCAACCTTCCCAATGTGAAGCATGAGGTGAACACTCCAAATGCCTTCAACCTTCATCTTCTCGTTGTTTCTGATGATCACGTCATCAAAATCTTCATCTATCTTCAATGTGTCAAAATAATTTTTGTTGTTGCAAACGTGCATAAAAGTTGCATAATCTAAAACCCAAATGTTACTCGCATCAGTACCTGTACTCGGTATCAACAAAACCACATCTTCATCACACACAACCACCAAGGAGTCTGCCTTCTTCCCATTTTCTTGAAGCTTCATCTGTCTAATACTCTTCATATCATCTCGCATCTTGTAACATCTGAACTGAATGTGACCATTCTCTTCACAATAATAGCACTCTCTTTCGCTATCGTCTCGGGCCTGAGATTTTAACCTTCCTCGATAACTGTCACATCTCCCCTTACTCCTTCCTCGATTGAAACCTTCAAAAGCTAGTGCACTCTCACCACCATTAAATGCACTTTTCTTTCTCATTATTCTTTCATTCTCATGTAGGAGTGCTGTCACATCGTCAAACTTTATAGTCTAATTTCCTATAATTATTGTCGCAACTAACGGCTTGTATGACTTCGGCAATGAAGACAATAGGAGTACCGCCTGATCTTCTTCTTTTATCTCCTCATCAATATTCATAAATTGGCAAACTAGCTGATTAAAGGCATTGATGTGGTGTTGAATTGTAATACCTTCTTCCATCTTCAGCGAATAAAGCTTCATCCTCGAACACAATCAGTTGGTCATCGACTTTGACGCATAAATCCCCTCGATCCTTTCCTACAACCCCCTTAGTGTGGCCTCTTGCATAACATTGTACTTGATCTCGGGGATGAGTGCCAAACGAATTATGCTAACAACCCTCTTTTGCATGGAACTCTATTCAACATCCTTCAATCCTTCAGGTTTTTTCTCCTCCGAAGCTTGATCAATACCTTGCTGCATAATAATATCTTGAATAGTGCACTACCGTACTGCAAAATTTGCATTGCTATTGAATAGCGGAATATCAAACTTCAGACCCGAAGAAGCCATCATCCTCTAACCACAATCAAAATTTAAGTCAATCACTATATAGTTTGAATTTGATAAAACTAACATCAAAAACGAACTCAGCACATCAAAAAACCCTAGGAACGACTCCTGGATCACCAAAATTCGCCTCCAAATCCTCGATCAAAAGACAAATCAATCTGCACCATCGGATTTGATTTAATAGTTTGTAATCAAATCCTCACCCACGTGAATAGTATTCCCGCTGCCAGCTACAGTATTCCCTGCTACAGTAATTTTTGGTTTCCCTCGTTGTCAGTCACCGCGCTTTGGCTACAAACGCCTTCACCAATCGCGCACCAGTCAAATCTCCATGAACCATCGAAACCCGCTCTGATACCACTTGTTAGGATTTTAGATATCGCAAAAACCCACGCAGAAAACAGAATCGCACGAGATTTAACATGGAAAACCCTCAACAGGGAAAAACACTATCACCTCCAAATTGTAATTTTTTGCACGGACAAAGACTGTCAAACCCTCTCTCTCCTTCTCTCTACTTGGTTTTTTCCTCCAACAATACAAGATTTTATATAGCAAAATCAAAACCCTATCTCTAGCCTAACTTCCTAATTATGATAGGATTCAAACTCCTAATCATGACGAGACCCAATCTCCTAATCATGATAGATCTCTAAGCATATCTAATTCTCATAAAGTTATACAAAGAATCAAAGACACAATCTCAACAAATTTCTCTGTCTAAATACTCAAGAATGGAATTCATTCAACTCAATTCCGTGGTTATCTGCCCCATTTCATCTTTTACATCAATGCTTTGTTGGGGAAGCACCTCTATGGACACCATGTTGGTATAACTTGTGCACTCAGAAGATGCGAGCCCGGAGAGAGAGTTGGCTTTGGTATTCTCCTGTCTTAAAACTCTTTCATCAGAAATGAACTTGAATCGATCAAGTGCTTCACCTTCTTCAAGTAAAGAACCATTCAAGCTCCATCTGCTTCATACACGTCATTCACTTAGTTGATAACAAATTAAGAGTCACTACAAGCAAGGAGACTGTCTACTTGTACAGCTGGGGCCAAATTCACTCTCGAGATTAGGAACTCATATTCTGCATCGTTATTAGATGCCTTGAAGCTGAAATGAAGTGCGTGTTGTACTATCATTCCCTCGTGCCCTTGAAATATTATGCCAGCACTACTTCCATTGATGTTAGAGGATCGTTTACATCTATGACCCACTGGATTGCCTCAACTGTTGAACTAATCAATGTTTAGCATGTTAAACAACCCAAGAGCCAAAGTGTGATATCCTAGGTGGAAGGGAATCCTAAGAGTCAAAGTATAATAAGTGGGGTGGTATTCTAAGAGATGACTCCTTGTATTCTATGCAAGTAAATGTGTAGAGTTAATGTATGGAATATAAAGTGTCATGTATAAGTCTATATAAACCCATGAGTGGGAGAATTTGATATATGAAAAAAAGGAAAACATAAGCACTTAATTCTCTATCTTCTTCTGCATCTCTCTCTCTCTCTCTCTCTAATTCTCTATCATACTAGCCTTAGCTAAAGTTTTTCTTCACTACTCAGTTAAGAAACCCTACCTCTACAAAAACACCAACACCCACTACCAAAACTCTTCCAAATAGCCTCCTCAAAATGACCGATACAACCGTCGATTCTCCAACTTCATCTCGGATTCAAGTGGCTGACCCAATAGTCATTGAGTCCGACCTAAAACCTACCTCCGGCGAGATACGAACACCGATCTTCTCCGGGGAGAACTACGACTTTTGGCGGATCAAGATGAGGATGATATTCAGAGTGCATGACCTTTGGAAGCTGGTGGAGAAAGGTTTTGAGGTGCCAGAAGACGAAGACTCTCTCACACCGACGGAGCAGAAGACATTAAAGCTGAACTACATCAGGGATGCCAAAGCCCTCGGGTTGATCCAAAATACCATCTCCGACTCCATCTTCCCCAGGATCTCCAACGAGGAGACAACAAAGGCGGCGTGAGACATCCTCCAAGAAGAGTACCGTGGAAGTGAAAAGGTATGGGCGGTTAAGCTTCAAACTATTAGAAAAGAGTTTGAGCAAATCTCTATGACAGTAGAAGAAAGACTCGATGATTTTCTTACTAGATTCACCAATGTTATAAATCAATTAAAAACATATGGTGAAGATATAACAAATCAAAGAGTAGTTCAAAAAATTCTTATTTCTCGCTCTAGTAGATATGACCCCATTGTAAGTGTGATAGAAGAAACAAATGATATGGAGAAGCTTTCATTACAAGAGGCAATCGCATCCATCAAGGCGTTTGACCAAAAGCTTAAGAAGAGGAATGAAGCTTCTACCATGGAGAGAGCCTTCCAAAGCTTCAACATGAGCTCAAATCAACAACAGAGCCAGAAGCAAAAGAAGAAGAAGAAAGGAGGCAAGCCCAATTTTGCTCCAAAGCCTCAACAACAACAACAAAGTGGCAACTCACAACAAGGTAGTAAATCCACATGTAGAACTTGCGGTAAGTCTCATCAAGGAAAGTGCTGGTTCGAGGGGAAGCCCAAGTGCACCAATTGCTCCAGATTTGGGCATGCCAAAGAGCAGTGCAGGACTCAAGGAAATCAAAACCAAAACTGCTTGCAAGTCTTTGCAAACCAAGAAGAGGACGGCGAAGGTAATGTTTTCTTTGCTTGTCATGGAGGAAAAGATAGTGATGGTAGTCTTTGGTATATTGACAGTGGCTGTAGTAACCACATGACCGCGAACCAGTCACTGTTGATAGACTTAGACACATCCTATCTTGGTAGTGTAAAGATGGGAAATGGGAATATTGTAAAATCTGAAGGAAAGGGTATCTTGGCTGTAAATACAAAAAAAGGAAAAAGATACATCACGGATGTAATGCTTGTACCGGGTCTAGAGGAAAATCTGTTAAGTGTAGGTCAAATGCTCCTTAACGGTTATTTTCTAGTTTTGGTGATCAAGCAGTGAAGATCTATGATGATAGGAGTTTTAACAACTTGGTGGCCAAAGTCAAGATGTAACCCAACAGAAGTTTTCCTCTCTCACTGCACTACTAGAATACTCAATCTCTAAAGGTCGAAGAGGTGAACTCCTCCTAGCTATGGCACAAAAGGCTCGGACATCTCAACTTCCAAAGCCTCAAGACTCTTCAAAGCAGAGAAATGGTGTATGGCCTCCCAACCATTGAAGGAATTGAAGGTGTCTGCTCCTGTTGCATGAAAGGCAAGCAGCATCGAGGCGGGTTCCCAAAGGAAGGAGCATGGAGGGCAATAAAGCTTTTGGAGTTGATCCATACAGACCTATGTGGTCTAATGAAGACGGAGTCCTTGACCGGCAACAAATATTTTATCACTTTTATTGATGACTTTAGCAGGATGGCTTGGGTCTACTTTTTGAGGCTCAAATCAGAAGCTTTCACCGTCTTCCAAAAGTTCAAAGTAATGGTGGAAAGACAAACAGACCTGGAGATCAAGAAGATTCGAAGTGATCGAGGTGGAGAGTACACTTCAGCAGAGTTCGAGGACTACTATAGAAACCTTGGCATCGAGAAGCAAACCACAAGTCCATACATTCCTCAACAGAACGGAGTGGCAGAAAGGAAGAACCGGACAATCGTGGAGATGGCCAAGATTCTCCAACATGAGAAGAACCTTCCCTACAAGTTCTGGGGAGAAGCAGTCAACACTGTAGTGTACCTTCTCAACCGGTGTCCAACAAGAGCATTGGAGGACAAGACCCCCTTCGAAGCATTCACAAGTAGAAAACCTTCCTTAAACCACCTTAAGGTTTTTGGTTGTGTTTGTTTTGCTCACATCCTAGTCCAGTTGAGATCCAAACTGGAGGAGAACACAAGAAGGTGTATCTTTATTGGATACGCAAGCCATACGAAGGGCTACAGGCTCTTCAACCCGAAGACTCAAAAGATCGTCATCTCACAGGATATAGTCTTTGACGAATTAGCCAAGTAGAATTAGGATCTCATGAAGGAGGAGCAGGTGCCCACAAACTATATCTACCTAGATTCAGAAAGCACCCAAGATCCAGATCCAGAACCAGAAGTGCAAACTCCACAAAACGGTTTGAGTTCAACAAGCTCCGACTCAACCACACAAAGATCAAGTGCTAACTCCTCAAGCACACCATCCAACTCTAGTCCCAGTTCTTCTTCCTCCTCAAGTACAACTCCATTAAGATACAAAAATCTTAATGAGATTTACGGTTCATGTAATTTTTTCATATTAGAGCCTGAGTCATTTGAAGAAGCCATCAAAGAAGAAGATTGGAAGAAAGCCATGCAGGAGGAGATCTCCATGATAGAGAAAAATGGAACCTGGGATCTGGTAGAGAAACCTACAGCCAAGCCAATCATCGGCGTCAAGTGGGTCTATAAGACTAAACTGAACCTTGACGGGTCCATCAACAAGAAGAAGGCACGGCTTGTGGCGAAAGCTATTCACAGAAGCCCGGAGTGGACTTCAATGAAACCTTTGCCCCTGTCTCCAGACTAGAAATAATTCGTCTCTTGATTGCTCTAGCTGCTGACAAAGGGTGGAAGGTATTCCAACTCGATGTGAAGTCAGCATTCCTTAATGGGATGCTATAAGAAGAAGTCTACATCCATCAACCGCAAGGGTTCGAAGTTGCAGGAGCCGATGATAAAGTCTACAAGCTCCACAAGGCCCTCTACGGTCTCAAACAAGCACCAAGGGCATGGTATGAAGAGGTCAACTCCTACTTCACCCAACACAACTTCAAAAGGAGCCTTAGTGAAGCCACACTTTACATTCGAAGAGATAAGGTAGATATTCTCATTGTAGTTGTATATGTAGACGATATTATCTATACAGGCTACAGTGAGAAGCTTATGCATGAGTTCAAGAAAGACATGATGGAGGTGTACGAGATGACAGATTTAGGCCTCCTTCACCACTTTCTTGGCATGGGGATCCAACAGGACGAAGATGGCATCATCATTCATCAATAGGCCTATGCATAATCAATCTTGAAGAAGTTCGGCATGGCAGACTACAAGCCCGTCTCTACCCCACTGGTCGTCAGTGATAAACTCAAGAAGGGAGACGGTACCGAAGGAGAAGACCTCAACCTCTACAGAAGTAACATAGGGAGTCTCCTCTACCTCTCTAATACTCGACCTGACCTCATGTTTGCCTCAAGTCTCTTAAGCAGGTTCATGCATTGTGCAACAAGAGTGCACATAGGAGCTGCCAAACGGGTCCTTAGGTACATCCAAGGCACCCAGAATTTCGGGATCCATTTTGAGAAGAACTCCTCAGCAAAGCTATTCGGATTCTGCGATAGTGACTGGGGAGGTGATGAAGATGACATGAAGAGTACCTCTGGATACTGCTTCACACTCGGATCGGGTGTGTTCTCTTGGGCGTCGATGAAGCAGGAGTCTGTGGCACTATCAACTGCAGAAGCTGAGTTTGTGGCGGCTTCTCAAGCAGCATCACAAATCAAGTGGCTGAGGGATGTGCTTGATGACATTGGTGAAAAACAACTACAGCCTACTCCTCTCCTCTGCGACAACAGGTCAGCGATCGCAATGACAAAGAACCCCGTCTTCCACCAAAGGAGGAGACATATTAAGAGAAAATATCACTTCATCAGGGACGTGATCGTGTACAAGGAGATGGAGGTCATCTACTGCAAAACTGAAGATCAAGCTGCAGACATTCTCACCAAAGCTTTGCCGAAAGATCACTTTTGCACACTTCGAGAACTAATGGGTGTTAAATCTGCTAACCCCTGAGGAGGAGTGTTGAACTAATCAATGTTTAGCATGTTAAACAACCCAAGAGCCAAAGTGTGATATCCTAGGTGGAAGGGAATCCTAAGAGTCAAAGTATAATAAGTAGGATGGTATTCTAAGAGATGACTCCTTGTATTCTATGTAAGTAAATGTGTAGAGTTAATGTATGGAATATGAAGGGTCATGTATAAGTCTATATAAACCCATGAGTGGGAGAATTTGATATATGAAAAAAAAAGGAAAACATAAGCACTAAATTCTCTATCTTCTACATCTCTCTCTCCCTAATTCTCTATCATACTAGCCTTAGCCAAAGTTTTTCTTCACTACTCAGTTCAGAATTACAACATCAACAACCAAGGTATGTGTTGTCTCTTTCACGGCCTCTGCCTAACATACCTAGCATTCCAGAATAAAATCCATAAACACTTGAGCTTTAATCACTAGATGATGTTGTATATAATATGGAATTGACCAAGCTCTATTATCAAATTGTAATTGGGTGTTGGGGTTGTCAATGTACAATTGGTTATAACCAAATTGGTGGGTAAAGCGGTAAGGTAGATAAGGCTCTAATACACACACGTGACCGAAGTGATAGATGAGATACCCTGGACGAATGCTCATGAGCCACAGGAAGCAGCCAAGTGATAGTGTAGTGTAGCCCTGACCATTGGATTCGTCTACTACAGCTTGGCCATAGTTTGTCCTAGAAAAATATGGAAAACATCGGTTGAAAGAAAAGCTTTTATGATCCCAGAGAATACGTCTCACTTAGGCCATATAATGCTTACTCTAATCTACGTTTTCTAGCCTCTAGATGAAAGGAGTAACCCATCCCTCTACGTTAGCGAAAGGCATACTTATAAGTATGGGACAATGCATAACGAACCACGCCATGAGATAGGCGTAGGGCAATTCTACCTTCGGGTTCTCAGCACCATGACAAAAAGCATAACATAAGCGCTACAATCCCCAATGTATACGGGCAATCATCGCGGGCAGAAGAGCATATTGGCGGCCGTGTGCTAAATAAACGGCTGGAAATATCACATCTATCGGCAATACATCAAAACTGCCAGAGGGAACAACAACATGCTTAAGCCACAACATAAGTTATCCTGCCAGTAAGGCATTGGAAGAAATTGGCTCCCCACATTAGAAAAAGTAACTATCAAATATCATGCCTTCCGGGTAACCGTGTTCATCCGAGGATATCACATAAGACACGGGTAGATTGGCGAGTATACGTCGAGACAGTTCACCCGCCTCACAAGGATCCTATGGTACTATGAGATCATTCTTATGATTCAAATCTAGAAAGAGATAATGCAGCTAGATGTTGTGGCTGAGGAATTTTTCACCTTTCTTATCAGCTCGTCCCTCTACATTCAGACAAATGTGGTAGTGGCACATTACCTCCCAATAGCTTTCAACCACTTGAGGGTATTCCTTCTCTAAATCGGTTAGCTCCTTGTACCCTAGGACATATTCCTCACAAGGATATCTTCCGTATGGCAACTCGGAGACTTCAGCCATCTCATGAAGAGGAATCCCTAATTCACCATTTGGAGTAAAGATGGTCCTCCTGATTCTCCTGCAAGATGTATTCGGTGACACGAGGTCACCACTGGATAGGACTCCAACGAGACCAACCAGGAGTCCTAAAGCCCTTAGTCGGGAATTGCCCTTTTAAGTTGAAGAATACATGGCCAAAGGTATTAGCTTCCTCAGCTGTCTCGTCGATGGGCAATTCTCTCTGAAATAGTCCCGAGTACAGTCCGGTTATGTAGCGACTGCTACTGTCTATCTTGGCATCACTACTGGAGAAGTGGCCAAATACCACCCCATCTTGTTTTAGAGTCAAGTCTCAGTCCATCTTCCTGGGGGTAGAAATAATCTTTAGGATAGTGAGAGAACAATCATGTTCCATCATGGGCAAGAACATATTGCGCTCGTTCACAGTCCTAAGCCATCGGTAGGTGCCCAATTCTAATTGGATTGGATCCTCTGAGGAGTCTCCAAATAGAAAAGCAGGCTTCACGATGTGATCTCGATCGATTGATTCTAAAATAGCATCTGTGATTAGATATCTAAAAGTAGGGATGCAAGGCTCAGAAAGAAGTTCAAGTTCTTCTTGTTCTTGATCCCCAAGCATAGGGATGCCCTCAAGAGAGGAATAGTGGAAATCATATTCCATAGCTTGGGTACCATCTGCTCCGAAGGCACCTTGTTGAGGAATCAGAATGGATGGATACACAACTACACAAGGGGCAAACAAAGTTAGCTCAAAGAATGAGTCATTGTCCAATGACACGAAGGTCACTCCAACAATAAATTTCATTAGATAGACGAACCTCATCCAATAACGAACCTTGTTAAATAGACGAACCTCGAACTTTGTTGATAGACAAACTTCATCTTATAACGAACCTCAAGCCTTGTTAGTTGAATTAACTTTGTATGTTGGACGATCATCGTCAGTGAAGATGGAGTTCGTCGGTCAAGCAAAAAAATCATTTGAGAGAGATTGAGGATGAATCTCATCAAGATAGCCAACATAGTTGGACATATGAAGTTCAATCAATAGACGAAGTTCGTCAGAAAAAGACAAAATATGTCAAGACAACGAATGTCGTTAGTTCAAAAGATGTCATCTTTCAGACGAATTTCATTTCAGAAAGAGAGAAACTGTTCATCTCCTTCAAGAAACCCAAGTCTAAAATAGATATGGTTCATCTGCGTTAAAATGTAGATCTTGTGTTCAGATCTATTTACCTGAGAAAGCGAACAAAACCAAAGGATCGTCTGAGGGACTGGCGACTCTCTTACCCTTGCCTTTGTTCGCCGCGGTTTTAGGGGCCATTAGTTTCGAATGGGAAGCTCTCAAAGAAGAAAAGCTTGAAACTTGGGAGATGAAAGATTTTGATAACTCAAACTATCAGAAGAAGAAAAGGGTCTTCATATGATGACGCCATGTATATATAGGCGGGAGAAGTCGAATCAAGAGCTAAGATCTTTGGTTGAGATTGTTGGACGAATCCCCTTCGTAATAAGATCTGTGGGTGAGATCCAAGGAGGAGATCTTGAGGTATCAGCTGGCAGCCACCTATCAGGCCTAGGAAAGGTGCATAATTATTACTGCTGATAAGGCTGAAAGGTGTCATATGGACGCATGTCTGACAATACTCACATGGAAAGACGAGGGTCAGCCTATTGCCGAGCCTCGTGTCAAAGCTTACAGAAGCATTGAATTGCGAGCAATGAGGCTAAATGTGCCTAAATAGGATTCAAAGTGTTTCAAATTCCATACAACCCAATTCAAGTCTGAAAACTTTAAAGAGGGTTTTGTATGCATTCAAAATGCCAAACTTCAAAATATGAGGAGGATTGTTAGAAAAACGAACCTTGTCCCAATCCGAGATGATGCTCATTGTTTAGTGAAGATCCACTTCGAGAATGTCGGTCACCGAGCAGCGAAGCTCAACACTAAAAGCAAAGCTCGTTAGTAGAAACGAGGTTCGTAGTTCATAGTTTGAAGGACGAGGCTTGTTAGTGAAAACAAAGCTCATCATCAGACTCGAAGCTCTTCAGTGAAGAAGAGGTTTGACAAAAGTAAATACAAGATTTACTACGCAGTTGGACCCAGCTACCGAAGATAAAGTTCGTTAGTGAAGACGAAGTTCATCAGACAAAGTTAGTGAAGATAAAATCATCAGAAGAAGCTTGCTTACTACAGAGTTTGCCTTGTAAGGCGAACCTCGCTACGTATCGAAGCTCGTCCAATTTGACGAACTCCGTTTCAATTAAAGATGAGCCTCGTCATCCACAGGAGATCTAGACGTAATGGCTCCGAAGACTTAGCCAGCCATGTGGACTAATATTAAGGAGCACGTTATGACGTGCGCTGATTTGGAGGAGATAGTTACACCCCTCTACCCGTGATCTTAGCATGTCAGTTACGTGCTTAAACCTTATAAATAGTCATGGATGGGTACAGAGAAAAGGGTTCAGACTTTTAGACTTTTAGCAATTCAAACTTCAAGAATCATTAGAGATCAGAGCTCCTGTGCGCAAATCTAGAATTCGAACCTCGGTTCTAGCAGTCTAACAAATGTCAGAAGCTTTAGCAACCTTGTTCTGATCGTCAACAGGAGACAATCTTGACTCAAGCATCAAGGAAAGTATCCTTTCGCCACCAAGAGTCCATGTTAGATAAAGAGGAGCTGACATAATCTTCTCTTCATCTGTAATAAAGAGAGAGTGTGAGTGATTGTAAGGGTTTCGTACTAAGTGATCGAATCCAGTTTTCTTAAAACAAGAGAATCAATCAACGTTAATTTTTCGACCCTACAGAAGGTAACACTCATCTCCCCTCTTTTTGATTAAAGTTTCAAAAGCTTTGGATCGGGTGAAATTGATTACAGTTTTGAATAACCTAGGATTACAAGCACTGGTTGTTGATTTTATACTATGATGTTAATTTCTGAAGCGAGCTTAGTGTTTGATGTTTGGTTTATTGTTTGATTAATTCTTTTAGAGATGTGTGCCCCTCCATTCGGTCTTAATTGATTAATGCTTGGTTTATTAGATTATAAGCACTGGTTTATTGTTTGAAGTGAGCACGGGTTGTTTGATTTTGAGATATGAAATCAAAGATGTTGGCCATCTCCAATTCTTATAAGTTTAATTCTATGATGTTCTACTTAATTGAGCTACAATTATCGTTCTAAATCTTTGTGTTGGCTATCTAAAAATTATTACAGATAGTCGATCCTCATAGAGCACTGATAATAAAAGTTACAACCTAACGTCTTTCACGACAACAGACGAGAGTTACAATTTGACGACTCTCACATTTTCAAGAACCAAATATAAGGATTACAAGTTTACGATCCTTGCAAAATTCAAAAAAAGATATTACAATTGACGATCTCTTCAAGGCCAAACGCGAGGATCCACTCTTACGTTCCCAATTCCAAATGTGAGGGTCTACCCTCGCATTCCAAACTCCAATCGCGAGGGTCTACCCTCGCATATTGAAGCTAGAACACGGACGTCGCATTTGACCATTTCAAATTACTTGAACGGTTACCCACTTAATGGGGGTGATTAAGCCCCCATTATGGAGCAAATTAAGGAGTCAGTTACACCCCTTAAACCCTATAAATAGTTGGTTTTACAGCTGAAAAGGTAGTGGGCATTTGGATCATCTTGGATTAGATATCTCTAAGATTAGCTATTGTAACGAAAAGAAAAATCCATCGGCTCATTCCAGTTAAAAGGAGAGAAATTACTTTCTAAAATAAACTCTCTTGCAGAGTTCTAAACTTGCCTTGCAAGTTCTTCCCGACGTAAAAGTCAGAAGTGAAGATCGGAGTTCCACGAAGTGGGGCGTTTAGATCGTCAACAGGATACAAGAATCAAACTCCCATCACCACCTCAAAGAACCCAATATTAAATAAAGGGAAGGATCTCTGTTGATCTTTCTCTCTTTTGTAAATCGGGAAACTGATAAGAAAGTTATAATTGCTTTTCCTAAGTCAGTTAGAGATAGATTACTTTAAGAGATTCTATTCATTCTTTTCCTAAGTCAGTTAGGGAGATTAATACTAATTTATTTCTAAAATTTCTTGTAATTTTTCCCACAAACAAAAGGTGGTGACTCTGTTAGGGACAAGCTTTTTCACTAATGAAGAAGTGGTGGCACAATCTGACACTAAACTCGTGGGAACTACTGTCAAAACTCTGACCATTGAGTTCGACCAAGCTAAGTATGAGGAGTTTCTCTCCTCCGGATCCCTTAGACCCAAAGCTATGCGCAAGATTCGCAAAGTCTCCAAGGAGACTAAGGTTCCTCCCGCTGTTGACTCACCAAAGGAGCATCTCTCCTTTGGATCATATTGTTCATACAATCCTTCCTCATAAGGAGAATACTTAGCTCCAATTGAACTTGTCAACCGAGTAAAAACTCGACACTCGTGCCCAAACAATAGGTATCGAGTCGCAAGAGATCTGCACCAACGATTTGCCTGATAAGTACAGATGGCGATGTCACTGTACAAGAGAAACTCGGGCAAGGAAGATTGACGCTCGTCGAAGGAGGAGACCCTTCGACATGCACAACTCTGAAATAGCCAATCAATTGATCAAAATGACCATTGTGAACATGACCCTTTCGTTTTGATTGTAGAACATAACCCCCGCATTGCTCAAGTTCAACACGAGTCTCACCTTCACGTTCCATAGCTTGAACACGGAGGTCAACTCTGCATTGAACGTGGGCGTTAGCTCTACGCCGCCCAGCTCAAACACAAGGGAGCAGAACGCGGCCCTCACGTTTCCCTCACACAACATGAGCTTCGCACTCCTTCTCCTCAACGTGACCCTAGCATTTCGGTAATAAAACACAACTCACATATTATTAATACTAAATGTAATGTGATTCGTCATGTTCAAAAAGACCAACATGGATTTAAGATCCATGTTCACTAGGATTCAGTCTCGTCTAACGTTCAGTGAGTAACTTCTCTCGAGTCTCTGCAATAGACTTGAGAGAGTTAATACCGAGAGAAAGACCGGTACAACAAGTCGCGTTCAAATCTCATGTTCAGTGAGTAACTCCTCTCGAGTCTCTGTAATAGACTTGAGGGTGTTCTAATTCAAATCTCACGTTCAGTGAGTAACTCCTCTCGAGTCTCTGCAATAGACTTGAGAGAGTTAATACCGAGAGAAAGACCGGTACAACAAGTCGCTCATTCATGTCAATGTGAACGACTGATTTCTACGGTTCTCTCGGGATGTCAATGCTGCTCACATGCGGCCAAACCGTTAGTGCTTGATCGATTAACGAACGTTGCTTTGCCTAACAAATGACGACGTTCTTATAGGAAGAAAACTTCAAAGGAGGAATTTTTTAGAGTTACTTCCAATATGATAAGTGTTGGGAGATCATCAAGCTCTAGTTCTGATGAATCATGAATGGACCTGT
>BQKN01000523.1:216054-229851 GCA_022839385.1 Asparagus kiusianus | reverse complement strand
TTCGTGGAAACAGCTAGTCTCTTAAGGCGAACATGCTAAAGAAATTGTCGTTAGGATTAAAGCTGAAGATGAAGGCAAGCAAAAGCAACCCATGCAGTGTGGTCCAAGCAATGATTTTCGATCAAAGGGAAAAGATACATTGGCCACTGAAGCTAATACTCAATCGCCACCTGCTAAGCAGGGCAAGGCATCGGGTCAGCCAAGAGGATCCAAGCAGTACTCTTTCAAAGAGGATCATGTGGTCACTTTATTCAAGCTACTTCAGAAGAACAACAAGTTGAAACTTCCTGAAGTTAAGAAACCTGAAGAAGTGGGAAAGGTGGATGACCCTAACTACTGCCTCTATCCCATAATATTGGGGCATCCAACAAAGAGATGTTACATCTTTAAGGATATCTTATAGGCTTTGATTGACACCGAAGTGCTCAAGTTAAAGACAGAGCAGAAGACCGTGACGACCAACATGATATCGATCTAATTCAGCGATTTTCCACCTATTACTGCTCCAATCCGTGTTTTCCCTATACCCAAGGGTGATCTGTATCTGACAAACACTAATCCATATGGTTAGAAAAACAAAGGGTTGGTACCCCTTACTACTCTGAAAGGGGAGACAATGTTGATCCATTCTGATTTACTTGATGACCAGCAGTGGACAAGTGTGTCAAAAAAGAAGAAGAGAAACAAGGCTAAATCTTCTAATATGATTAGCCCCTCTCTAAATGAAGATGATACCCATCTGATCTCTCTTATCGACTCGAAAGAGGAGATGACTACTCTTGCAGCTGAGCAAGAAGTGAATCCTAGATTCGGCACCAGGTCAGGAAAGACATACCTGAAAAGGTACGATCAAGCTGCTTAAGAAGCAGAGAAGCAGGCTGATGAGACTGGGGGTACCATTCCTAAGAATTCAGCCGATAAAGAGAAACAAAAAGAGGTTCGTTATAACAAGAACATTCTCCAACAAGAGGTAAGGGGATCAAGCACTCCCTTTCGCTTTAATGTCCTGGCACAACTAGACAATATTCTTGTCAGTATCACTCTTTATGAGCTTCTGAGGCTGTTCAAGTCCACAAGAAGAGCTCTGATTGAAGCTTTAATGGATACAGAGAGCTTTATCACACAAGTTCATGTAGTCCCAGAAGCTACAGAAGGACCTTCTTGTGCACAATGCCTACAAGCTGTAAAAAGTCTGCCTTGCATATTATTCACACAAGAAGATATGAAAATCAAGCACAAGCATGATAGACCTTTGTACTCTGCAGGGTATATCAGGTATTCTGAGATCAGTCGTGTCCAGGTCAACCCAGGATCCGTGCTCAGTATCATGTCATACAGGGTCATGTAATTTTAGGAATTACTCTACATCGATTAAGCCCCACCTAGACTACTATCTTTGGCTTCAACGCTAACAGCACACGACCCATGGGCAAAATCAAACTCAAGTGCTAGATTGGAGATCTCAAGTCGGAGGTAACTTGCTACATCGTAGATGCGGGCACGTCCTACAATTTATTGTTGGGATGACCTTGGATTAATGTGAATTGCATTGTTCCATCTACCCTCCATCAAGTAATGAAATACGCTAATAATGAGGGAGAGGTCAGAACCTTGATAGCTGAACGACAACCATTCAAGGGTGTGGAGAACTACCATACTGACTCGGTCTTCTACTTGGATTCCCAAGAGCTAGAACCACTGAAACAGAATCCTGATAGTGGAAATGAAGCGAACATCGAGCTTGAGCCTGAGGAAGAGTGTTTATGGGAGTTAGATTTGAATGTAATGAGACAGAATGATCTCAACAATAATAATGTATCTAGTGAGGGCTAGTGGTACACTAATCAAAATTTTAATTTAGCTTACTTGTCTGATGTGTCTTCCGAATGTGAGAAAACAGTGACTCATATAGATGCAGGTACAGATCCATGGCATTCATTGTATGCCGAGGCATCACTTAATATGTCATTCAAATCATCCTTCGTTACATTCAAAGAGATAGAAGACATGCAGAAAGCCTTCTTCATAGTCTTGGCTAAGAAGAAAGGCCAAAACCCAATCTATTTCGAAAAAGTCAACTCCGGACTATTAAATCAGAAAAGTTCAGAGGTTGACCTTGAATTCCCACAATTCCATTATTATGGGTCTAAGTCCCTCCATATGATTGTGGGCATCAAAAATTACCTATAAATTCCAAACTTAACGCTAGACAGAGAGAAGACAAAGAACGTCTTCATCTAAGCCAAAGAAGATCATCCAATGCAAAAGAAAGCAAAGGAGAACACAAAACGATAACTCAGAAAAGGACTCAGAGTTGTCTCATAGTTGGTGAGACAGTCTCTATTTTCTCGTATAGCCGAGACAATGTAGACTATCTCGACTATGCGAAACAATGTTGGCTGTCTCGCCAACTGCGAGACAACCTCCCATGCTTTCTGACGATTTTGTGACATTTTACGGTGTGCACTTGGCTCCATAATTGTTGGCAGATGTGCATTAATGTGCATGAACAGATACATCATAGAAATACACCCACTAACTACAAAAATTGTGGTATTTAACGTACTTTGAGGTAGTGGGTGCCGGTTACAAGTCATGGAAACTATCTCTTTTGGCCGAGATAGTGGACACTGTCTCGCCCACATGAGACAGTGACCACCAGGTGTTTTGACTCCTACTCGACGGATATGCCTCCCAATGGCTATAAATACCCACCAACACACTTGTGCATAACAACTAGCAAGAAGATAGTAGGGAGAGGCTAACATTTTATTAACTTTGAGAGCAAAAGAGTTCTTTGTTTTTTCCTTGAGTTCAAGCTTAGACTTGTTCTTGAGAAGAGTGTTTATCTTACTTTGTTAAGATACTTACTTCTGTTCTTGTTTTCCCGTCGAAACATTAACTTACAGCCTTCTTTGTATCTGACTTGGAGACGTTGCTCGGTGGTCCACGGATAACGCATCCCCAGCATAGGCAAAGATCCCATACAAGCAGAAGCTACTACGTAGGAGTTTCTGTGTGTGTTTCTAGGGAGCACAAGTTTTGTTTTCTTTGTAAAGAGAAGAGTTATACATGTGTAAAGCTCATTCATTTGTTTCTATTGAACGATTTAATGGAAACAACAAAGAAATTTTCCCGAGGCAAACAATGATAAGGAATATGGGTTATGATTTTAATAAGGGAAAAATGCTTCTAGCCCCCAAAAGCTAAGGAAACATGCTTCCCACCCCCAAGACTTTTTGTCAACGGGTGTTTTACCCCCAAAAATAAAGATTCTGTTCTCTGAGCCCCCAAAACACAAAACCCAAGACATTAAAACATGTGAAAACCATAATACCCTTCTCTCTCTCTTTTTTTATTAAAATATGATGAGGATTATTTTATTATTTTCGTTTTCTCTCTCTCTCTTTATCATGATGTACTAAGATGATAGTTAAAATGATTAATGAGGATTATTTTATTATTTTTGTTTTTTATTATTTTGGTTGTTTGTATTGGGAGATTATTAAAGTTACGGGTTAATTGTTAAGGTTACGAGTTAATTGTTAATGTTACGGGTCAATTGTTAAGGTTATGAATCCTCTCTCTCTCTCTCTTTCTTTTTTATTAAAATATGATGAGGATTATTTTATTATTTTTATTTTCTCTCTCTCTTTATCATGATGTAATAAGATGATAGTTGAAATGATTGATGAGGATTATTTTATTACTTTCGTTTTTTATTATTTTGGTTGTTTGTATTAGGAGATTGTTAAAGTTACGGGTTAATTATTAAGGTTACGAATTAATTGTTAATGTTACGGGTCAATTGTTAAGGTTATGAATACTCTCTCTCTCTCTCTCTCTCTCTCTCTCATGATGTTTCTTTGATGATATTAAAATGATTAAAGAGGATTATTATTTTATTATTTTTGTTTTTTATTCTTTTTGTATTTTTAGAATATTCGTTGTTAAGGATAACGGTTGGTTGTAAAGGTTATGCATTGATTGTTAAGGTTACGGGTTGGTTGTTAAGGTTAAGGGTTTGTTGTTAAGGTTATGGGTTTGTTGTGTAGGTTACGGATTTGTTGTTAAGGTTACGGGTTTAATTTTTAAGGTTATGGGTTTAATTATTAAGGTTACGGATTTAATTGTTAAGGTTACGTATTTAATTGTTAAGGTTATGGGTTTAATTGTTACGGTTACGATTTATTAATTGTTAAGGTTACGGTTTAATTGTTAAGGTTACGGGTTTAATTATTAAGGTTACAGGTTTAATTGTTAAGGTTACGGTTTTAATTGTTAATGTTACGGGTTTAATTATTACGGTTACGGTTTTAATTGTTAAGGTTACGGGTTTAATTATTAAGGTTACAGTTTAATTGTTAAGGTTACAGTTTAATTGTTAAGGTTACGGTTTAATTGTTAAGGTTATGGGTTTAATTGTTAAGATTACCGGTTTAATTGTTAATATTATGGTTTAATTGTTAAGGTTATGAGTTTAATTGTTAAGGTTACGAGGGAGAGAGAGAAGGGATCCATAACCTTAATAATTGACCCGTAACATTAACAATTAAACCCGTAACATTAACAATTAAACCCGTAACATTAACAATTAAACTCGTAACCTTAACAATTAATAAACCGTAACCGTAACAATTAAACCCGTAACCTTAACAATTAAATACATAACCTTAACAATTAAACCCATAACCTTAACGATTAAACCCGTAACATTAATAACAAATCCGTAACCTACACAACAAACTCATAACCTTAACAACAAACCCTTAACCTTAACAACCAACCCGTAACCTTAACAATCAATACATAACCTTTACAACCAACTGTTATCCTTAACAACGAACATTCTAAAAATACAAAAAGAATAAAAAACGAAAATAATAAAATAATAATCATCTTTAATCATTTCAATATTATCAAAGAAACATCATGATAGAGAGAGAGAGAAAGAGAGAGAGAGAGAGAGAGAGAGGATTCATAACTTTAACAATTGACCCGTAACATTAACAATTAACTCGTAACCTTAACAATTAACCCGTAACTTTAACAATCTCTCAATACAAATAACCAAAATAATAAAAAACGAAAATAATAAAATAATCCTCATCAATCATTTCAACTATCATCTCAGTACATCATGATAAAGAAAGAGAGAAAAATAATAATAAAATAATCATCATATTTTAATAAAAAAAGAAAGAGAGAAAGAAGGGTATTATGGTCTTCACATGTTTTAATGTCTTGGGTTTTTTGTTTTGGAGGCTCAGAGAACAGAATCTTTATTTTTGGGGGTAAAACACCTGTTGATAAAGTCTTGGGGGTGGGAAGCACGTTTCCTTAACTTTTAGGGGCCGGAAGCATTTTTCCCTTTTAATAATTAGGAAGGTTTAAACTTTAGGGAAGGAAGACGACCACCAATTCGATCTTTCACTCCAGAAAGAAAACCTCCTGATTATTATCATAAAACTAGGAGAGGGTTAGGTTATGTTTCAACACCCCCTCTTCATAAAATGAATTCGGTGAATGTTTATATCAAGACCATTCATCCAAAACATCATCATGGGAATTCGATGTCAGCATTGGTGCAGTCTTCAAATGAACTTAGTAAGTATGACTTCAACTAGTCATCAAAATAAGGATGAAGAGGATGATGAGGAATTGATTGAATCCGCTAACGATCCTTAGATTAAACACCTTAATATTTTATGGGACATGCGTTTCGAACAATGCAAGCCGCCCACAAAAGATAAGGTGATCCAAATAAATATGGGGAATGAAACTAATCCCAAGCCAATTTTTGTAAGTGAGAGCTTATCACTATCCGAGAAAGAAGACATTATATCTCTCATCAGAGAATATAAAGATGTCTTCGTATCCAGATTAAGTGGCCAATATTGTTTCATCAGGGAGGTGAACACATGTATATCTCTCAATGAGGCAATATACTACCTCAGTAGAACTATGATCGGTGCTGAACACATGTACAATCCGGTGGGAAAAAATTCCTTACCTTAGTGTTCACCGTCCAGAAAATACGACGCTACCTGGTCGGACAATTGATCCACGTTATTTCTAAAGTAAATCCTTTGAGGATACTTATGACAAAACCTTCTTCACTGAACCGCCGCCTTGCAAAATGGGCGATACTTTTATCACAATATACAATGCAATTCATGCCTCATAAGGCTATTAAAGGCCAAGCACTGACAATTTTCTTAGCCGACCATCAAGTACTCGTCTCTTCTAAATTATATGAAGACTTACCAGATGAGGTTGTAGAAGCTTGCATAACTCAAGAATTCATGCAAGTATATAAATTATTCTTCGACGGTGCATCTAGAGCAAGACGTGATGGAAGAATCACAGCTGACGTGGGGGTAGTACTCGTATCTCTAACTGGTCATGTGATCATAAGAAGATTCTCGCTAACCGAGCCATGTACCAATAATGTGGTAGAGTATAATGCTTTGCTGTTTGGGATGCAGTTGGCTGAGGAACTCAACATCTGACATCTTGAGGCCGACAGATTCTGAACTCATCGTAAATCAAGTCCAAGGAGAATATGAAGTGCGCAATGAGGATTTGCTCCCATACCACCTTGTGGTGTTAAAGTTAGCACAAAAGTTTGAAGGCTTCTTTATCGGATATATTCCGCACCAACAAAATGCATATGCAGATGTTTTAGCCTCATTGGAAGTTTCACTAGCATTACCACCAAAGGCAGGGGAAAAAATATTCGTCGCAAGTCGTGACTTATATCACCCAAGTTTCCTCTAGATGATTATGAAGAAGGGACAGCAATGGAGATTGTCTGTGAAACTTCTCTCGATCTCGAACCAAGGACTAGAGATTCTAGTTTATCGATTATGTCTTGTACGACATACTTCCCAACGACCCCAAAGAAGCGGCTGCCATCAAACGGAAAGCCCATCAATTCTACTACAATGCGACTTCTTGAACGCTATATTAAAAATCACATGATGAAATTTTGCTTCGCTGCCTTTCCAGAAAAGAAGCGCAAGAAGCTCTCAAAGAAGCTCATGATGGGATATGTGGAGCTCATCAGCAAGGACCCAAATTACGGGACTGAATCCAGAGACATGGCTAATATTGGCCAAAAATAATTGCAGACACCGTCGATTATGCTAAACAATATCATGCATGCTAAATCCATGGTGACTTCATCCATCAAGCACTAGGGAATCTGCATCTGTCATTTTCGTCTTGGCCATTTAAGATGTGGGGTATGAATATTGTTGGACCTGTGTTTCCACCAACATCCAAAGGATATCGATTTATCTTGGCAATAACCGATTGCTTCTCCAAGTAGGCAGAAGCGATACCTTTGAAAGAAGTCAAGACTTTAAACGTGATCAAATTTATTAAACATCACGTCATCTACCGCTTTGGCATACCAAGACGAATAGTCTATGACAATGGGACTCTTCATCGGCCATGGTTTCCAGAGATTCTACAACAAGTTTAGAATCCAAAGTGTCACATCAATAATATATTATCCACCAGTTAATGGCCTTGTAGAAGCTTTCAATAACATTATTGTGATGCTTCTCAAAAGTTTGTCTCTAAAGTCAACGCGACTAGGATGAAAAACTTAGTGAATGTTTATGAGCTTATCGCACAATGGTAAGAACCCTAACGAAAGCTACTACCTTTTCTTTGGTTTATGACTACGAAGCTGTATTGCCATTAGAAATTTAGATTACAACCCTAAGAGTTTCTCTTGCGACCGTGATGACTGATGAAGAACAACATCCATTACGCCTCCAAGAACTAGAAGCGTTAGATGATAAGCGGCTTCAAGCCCAACAACAAATCGAGTTACATCAAGCTCGAATCTCAAAAGTTTACAATAAAAGATCAAAGAAAGGATCTTTAAGAAAGGCGGCTTTGTTTTAGTAGTCAGACAACCTATGGTTATGACACATAAGACAAAAGAGAAATTCAATCCTAAATGGGAAGGACCCTTCATAGTAGAGTCAGTCTACTCGAATGAAACTTATTGTCTCATTAATCAGAAAAGTGATAAGCTCATGATGCCAATTAACTAGAAATTTCTCAAGAAATATTACCCAAAAAATCATGAGACTCTCTTTTTCCTCCCCTACTAAGTCTAAAAAGAGAAATTGCATTCTCTCAAGACCGAGGGTTGGTTACTTAGAATTCAGTAGATTAAGAGTAACGAATCTTCTAAGTTATCATGTTCAACAAAATACCTCTGTTAACTACAAAAATCTTTTCCAACTACCTTATCAATCTTCCCCAATAAGATGATAAGGCTGCAATACTATCAAGTTAACAATACACCTGTGATACTCAATATCTCTATGGATGATCAAATGAAATTACCTTATCAATCCTCTTCAATAGGATGATAAGTCCATAAAGGTGTTCAAATCATAATATAATCTTATCATGTTAACAATACACCTCTGACAATCAGCTTGTTAATTCTCTTCAATAGATTGACAAGGCCATAAAACATTTCTCAAATCACAAAACAACTTTTATTTATATCATCTAGTTACTACTACACCTCTGATGATAAAATCAACTTATCAACTCTCTCCAATAGAGTGATAAGTCATCAAAATCTTGTTCAAATCACAAGTATAAAAAATCATCAAGTTAATACTACACCTCTGATGATCAAATCAACTTATCAACTCTCTCCAATAGAATGATAAGTCATAGAAATCTTGTTCAAATTACAAATACAAAAAAATCATCAAGTTAATACTACACCTCTAATGATAAAATCAACTTATCAACTCTCTTTAATAGAGTGTTAAGTCCTCGAAATCTTATTCAAATCATAGTACAAAAAATCATCAAGTTAATACCACACCTCTGATGATAAAATCAACTTATTAACTCTCTCCAATAGAGTGATAAGTCTTCGAAATCTTGTTCAAATCACAAGTACAAAAATCATCAAATTAATGAAATTACTCTGATACCAAATGAAATTACCCTACAAGGGGGTGAATAAGGTATATGCTAATCTAATCCGATATTAATGCTAATTTAAAACTTATTAGCAAACTATTCAAGCAAGAGATGTATATGAGTTATATATATGCGAGGGTATGGAACTAAACTAAGGGCGAAATAAATATGAACACAAAAAGAGAGATAGTGTGCAAATATGACAAACGTAAACACACGATATGATCATGGAGTTCGGTCACTCTTGACCTACGTCTCTACCTCTCACTCTCGAGGAGAATCTCCGCTATCTCAACCAGTTTTCAACGTTCACCGAAAACGTTTACAACTCACATAATTGCTTTTCTAGCTCACCGAAAACATTCACAACTCAAACAAATGTAATCACACAATACACCCTCTAAGTGTTAGCCTCCCACGTGTCACCTTTCTCAAGTGTTTGGATTTACTACCTCTCCCTAGGCTTTACTACTAATGCCAGTCCTCTTAAAATTGACCTCGTCTCTCACCAACCACTCCTCTCGGTGTCTTTGTGTATTACAATGTGATCTCACCAATTAAGTACAATAAAAATGGTTTGTTCTCTAAACAAGGATGAGAACTCAATTAAGCTCACTCTCAATTGTTACAATCCTACAAGCTAATAATTATACAATATGTGAAAGTACTTAAGCACAAAGGGGGTGTGTGTAAACAATGAGTAATAACAAAATCAAACTCAAATTGATCTAGAAAATATGAATATAACAAATTAAAATATAAACAAGATAGATAATTGAGTTAGAAAAACTTCTCTAAGAACAAGAGTATTGGAGATGAGAAAATAAAGCTCAAACACGAAAGAAATAATCTCCTCCTCTTGTGAAAATCTCTTCACATAAAACACTTGAAAACACATGTAAACTCTTAAACAAACTTGCCCAAAAACTTGTTTTTTGTTTTTCTTAGATAGTTCAGAAGTTTAAGGGTAAAGGGGCATATATAGGACCACAAAACAAACCCTAAAACCAAGAAGAAACTAAGAAAAAATACAAAAAACCAAAAAATTCAGGAATCTGGAAACTAGTCATTGGAACAGCCGTCAGTCGACTGATGAACAATATCAATCGACTGATAAGCTGACCTTTATAGGAAGCTCACACCTCATCGGTCGACTGATGAGCTTATCAGTCGACTGATGATCTGCTTCAGTCGACTGATGATTCATTAGTCGACTGAGTAGAAACTTCTTCTCTTTCCAGTCAGTTTCATCGGTCGATTGATGCTTCATATTAGTCGACTAATAACATGATTTCAGCTTGAATTTATTTGAAAATTTGATTTTTGAAGTCCCTTTAAAAATAGAAAATAAATTCCAAAAAATGTAAAATTTTGGAATATGTTTATAAACATGAAAATGAACATGTTATAAAAAGAATTTTTTAAATTTCACTTCCCAATTGTGAAAACTTGTCATTTTCAAAATAGTCAAAAAATATGAAAACTCAACCCACTTGAAATTTTCTCAAACAAATTTGCATATTCATTTTGAATAGATTAATGGACTTAGGAAAAGATATAAAATGATGTAAACACGTCTTTAGTCGATAAACACATTTTTGCAAATTTACAAAAAAAATATATGAAAATAATAAACATGATTTCATTGATTTGAATATGTCGAAGCTATTTTAATGAAATTATTTCAAGCACATATAAACATAAAACAAATATTTGCGTATATATAATTATATCCATTTGTTTCATATTTATGTGGCTAAACTTGAAGGCAATGAAAATAATGTGTGTGTATAATTTTGAGCTCTAAGTATAAACACACAAAGTATAAACATAAACTACAAAAACTATATACCCAAGCTTGTGATATCTTCATGAAGCTGAGTCTTGGTAACATGGAATGAAACTTGATGAAGTGTTGACTTGAGTGCATAGCTTCATTCATATATTTGCTAACCTCATTTGAATGTCATCGTTAAGCTCAATTCCAATCAACCTCCAACATCAATATTTGTCTAGAATACCTAATAACAAACACAAATACTAGACAAACGATATTATGGATTGTTTGTAAATCATCAAAATAAGATTAGACCGTAGGCTCATAAACATGAGACCTAACAATTAATACCACACATCTGATGATAAAATCAACTTATCAACTCTCCTCAATAGAGTGATAAGTCCACAAAAATATTGTTCAAATCACAAATGAAAAAGTCATGTCAAGTTAACACTAAACCTATGGTACCCTAAAATATTTTCGTTGTCTCAATTAAAACATAAAACAGATAGAGACATGGAAAAAATAAAATATTATCACTTTTTATTCAAAATACTAGAGAGTGATACAAAATTACTATTTTGTTCTTATGAATAGAATGATACATGATTAAGCTTCCGAACCCATTAAGTTAACGGATGCAAGATGAGATTTGATGTCCGAAAGATTTTTCTCGTGAAGTGCTTGTGTCATTTCTGCACCTCGTCTTTTAAGCTCCTCTTCACTCGGCGATGCAGCAGCAACTTCCTCCTTGATTTCATCAAGGACTTGTACCTCCTTGCAGTGATGTTCAAAGACTTCTGCACTCTAAAGGAAAAGTCCTTTCACAATGGCTTCTTCTTGAGCAAGTTAGACTTCTTTATGAGATAAGGCCTCTTGCAGCTGAGTGATGACCTCTCTCGTCTGATTGATGAAGTCTTGAGAAGCCCGCATCACGACAACAAAAGTGGCCAAGTCCGATTGTACTTGATCGTGCTGCTCTTGCAAAGATGCAATGTGTACCTCCTTCTCAGCTAGATTTTTCTGAGCAACTTCCCATCGATGTGCTATTTCAGCTTGTAAATTAGCAAAAGCCGATTTAGTCTGAGCTTCAAGGTTAACACGTTCTAGGTCATGTAGAGCTTTCAAATCTTCCTCTAAATGAGAAATGTCTTCTATGCAATGTTTGATACATTGGGCATCACCGAGACACCTAATATTGTTCATGTAATTCATCAAGAAATGTCCAAAAGCCTCGAAAGTACCTTGGGCAGCACTAACGATGCGGATAGTCCGCTTCATCGCACTTTCTAGCTGCTCAATGAATTCCTTGAGCAAATCTAGAATAACCACCGGGCTTAGAGAAATAGCAGGAGATGGTACTAAGGCACCTGAAATTATGAAGCTCGATGGAAGATCTGTAGACGGTCTCAGTGGAGCTGAGCTTGAAGCACCTGCATCCTATGCTTGCCCGAGAAAAAGCGTTAGGGGAAGTGGTTGCTCTGGTTGAGGAGTTGTATCACTCCAATCTTTTCAGCCGTTGGTACCGAGGGTTCTGCATGTGAAAATCATTATAATATAGAAGAATAATATATTAAACTCTAAAATGAATAACACTTACCTACGGAAGAAATAGTGGCATAGGCAGACCCTTTACCAGAAGTTACCGCCATTAATTCATCAGCATCATTGTCGCTATTAGGAATAGAAATCCCACATCATGAACTTTCATCGTATTGTGTCGTAGAAGGTTGAGGCGAGCTTATGGCAATCATCGATCTGGGAGCTAACCCTATTGTTGGACTAGACCCCATAGCTCCCATCAATAGCATTAGTGTTGAAGAAGGGGGAGATTAACGTTCTTCTAGATCATCAAGTCCGGCCACCATAGGCTCTGACTCAGTGGGCCTAGCTTCTTCAACGTGAGTGGTTTTAGGCACGACTTCCTCCTGTATTGCCTTTGTGATTTGAGGAACGACGCTTGAAGTCTGACCCAGAGCCGTCATATCAAAAGGTTCCATCACCTGTTCATGATGAATGGGTTCTGTATGGTACGAATCACCATGCACCTTTGATCGTGGAATTATCAAAGGTGGGTTAAGAAGAAGACAATAGAAAACACTAAACAATTCGGTTTTGGCGAAGGAAATACCTACTCCAGATTATGAGTATCAATTGTTTTACAAATTTCTCTCACAATCTCTCTAGAAAAGAGAACAATCCTCTTTAATATCAAATATCATTAAATTCTGGTTAGAGAATCCCTAAACAATAGGGTTTTAATTTATACAAACCCTAGAAACCAAATCCCAACAGGAATCTAGAAATTGGGCCCAAACTTCTATCAGTCGACAGATAGATTTCATAAGTCGACTGATCATGCACAGTCGCATACGTGCACGACTTTATCAGTCGAGTAATTTGTGATCGATTGACTCGGCATAAACTTTTTGATAACCGGAGTGGTTTTTATCAGTTGATTGATCGATCCTGTCAGTCAACTGATGAGCTGGAAATCTTATTCTTTGCCCTTTTCGCTTCACGCTCCAACCCATGTTTTGTAGTGTCGCTTCATGCCTCTATTCTTAATCTATCATGAGAATCATCTATCCTCAAGCTCCCATAAGGATCACTAAGTTTCGAAGAAAAGATACACCTGAAATACCCTAGAGGGGGATGAATAAGGTAATGAGACAATAAATGTGCAATTAAAATTTGACAATGCAACACACCAACCAAAATAAATGCAAAGGCAATAAATAGAGAATGAGTTTAGGGAATAGTTAGCCAATAGCGACACGAGTTTAGGGAATAGTTAGCCAATAGCGACACACGATATGTTCACAAGGTTCGGTCTTCTGACCTACGTTCCCGACCACCTCTCCCGATGGTAACTTCACTATCACACCCGGTTTGGAAGCTGGAACGTCTTCACAACGATCTCACCACACACTCACAATGGAAGAAAGAAAAACTCTCACAACAATCCTATGACAAGGATCAAGTGAAGAATAATTAAAACTCAAGGGTTGTGGAGTGAGGATGTGAGAAAAACAAAAGCTTAAACA
>BQKN01000523.1:198338-213235 GCA_022839385.1 Asparagus kiusianus | reverse complement strand
TTCAATTGGTATCAGAGCACTTTCAATTGGTATCAGAGCACTTTCAAGTCTTTATTTATTTTCATTTGTGTAGGATAAGTCTTATAAAAAGGCTCCTTCTTTTTGAATCTATAATTGATAAACAATTATAATGGATTCCGTAATAAAATCGACTTTCGACGCAAACACGCTGACGACCATAGTGAGAGCCAACAGTCTCACTGTTGAGACTGTCGTGTCGCAACTGAAGATCAAGATCCCAGTTGATTCACCGGTCGAGTACGAGTTTGACAAAGTCAAGTTTAAGGAATATTTCTCCTCGTCTTCATCAAAATCCTCCTCTCCCTACAAATGTGGAAAGATCTCATCTTTGAAGGAGGCGTATTCACCGAGGAAGGCTACAAGTGACTCCGTTCACTACAACTCCTCTCCAGTCAAGGAGTTGTTCAACCAAAGTATGCCAACTCTGATGAAGAGGGCTCATCAGAGGCAATGCTAATGCCAAGCTTGTCAAATCACCAAGGCCTTGGAACAAGTTGATGGGATTCGTTACTATGCGGTCTTGGAGTCCAGGAACTGTCAAATAATCCAGACGCCTCAACGGCAATTTGCTATCACTTCCTCCAAACCATCGACGGAAGAATGGGTTCTCATCAAAAGAGCTCGCTCAACTCATCAAGGAGCACATCCAAAAGCGCCACGTATGTGCCGCACACGGGCATGCCCTTGTGCGAAAAGCACAAGAATTGAAGAAGAAATTGGTGGCCAAAGAACCGCCAAAGTCCAGTCGAGTCTGGATTCCAAAATCTGAACTCGTGCAAAAATCAACTCAAAAAACCACCAAAACGGCTTCTCCAGGCCGAGACAGTCTGAACCGTTTCTCACTTAGTTGAGACAGCACAGGTTGTCTTGCGAAGACTAAGGCCCCCACAGGTGTTCCCCAACTTTTATCGACCTACATTCCTGCTTCGGTCTCTCCTGTACCTCTGGTAAAGCCTCATGGCATCGTTGACCTGTTGAGATTCAAGGTTACAATGGCGGATCACCTTGATCCTTCATACGAAGATTGAGGCAAAGCTTTGATGAACAAAACCCGAGTAGTTCTATAGACTAGGGGTCGTACACATCCTACCGTCAAGCCATCTACTTCTCAAAGGTGTCCCGTCACCTTGAAACAAACCAGGATACCTCATTGTACATGTTCATGTGTTGTGCATAAGAGAATTCCTATCACCTCTCACCTGGGGGTTCGTGTTGAAGCCCAGGAGCCTGTTGCGATTCCACACTCACAACGGGGTAGTTCCAAACGTGCGACTCCTAATACGGCCTTGGATCATTCAATGTGACAAATCATCCTGAGAATGTCAACAATGTTCTTCGTCCTCAAAAGAAGATGTGTCCATCAAATGATAATGTTATAATTGGGGTATCGAACTAACAAGCGATGGATTGCTCCATTGTTAGTACCTTTGTTTTGATGATGATTTATAAACAATCCCTAACATCGTTTGTCTAGTGTTTTTATTTATTTATAGGTATTCTAGACAAACATTGTAGTTGGAGGTTGGATGAAATTGAGCTTTCACGATCATATTCATCGGAGGATAGAAGGAATAAAGTCGAATAAAGCCATTTGTAATTTAAAGTCAAATCAAGATTCAAGATCAAGCTTCATCCATTTTACCAAGATCGAGCACCATGAAGATCATTGCTTATGTTTGTATTTGTTTATAGGTATTCTAGGCAAACATCAAAGTTAGAGGTTGGATGGAATTGAGCTTTCACGATCATATTCATTAGAGGATGGAAGGAATAAAGTGGAATGAAGTCATTTGCAATTCAAAGTCAAATCAAGATTCAAGCTTCATCCATGTTACCAAAATCGAGCGTCATGAAGATCATTGCTTGGTATATTAGTTTAGGGTTATACTTTTTGTGTTGATACTTAGAGCTCAAACTATACACACACATTGCTTTCATTTTCATTGTTTTAGTTTCCAAGTTTAAATTATATAAATTTGAAACTAATAGTTATATACATATACATATATACACGTTTCATATTTATCATTTTTGTGTTTGGTGAATAATGTGTTTAGCCATATAAATATGAAATAAATGAATACAAATTGTATACACTCATTCGTTTCATGTTCATATGTGCTTGGTATGATTTCATTGAAATCAAGTTTTAAAATTATGTTTATTGTTTTGAAAGATTGCAAAATATGTATATTTTCGAGGAAATATTATACTCTTGGTTTATGGACTTAATAACACTAGTTTACATCTTTTCCTAAGTCTATAAACTCATTCAAGAGTTTTCAAAACCTTGTTCAAGTCAAAATATCAAATTTCAAGTGTATTGAGTTTTCATGTTTTGGACTATTTTGAAAAATAATGAGTTTTCACAATTGGAAAGCCCAATTTGAAAAATTCTCATTGTAGTATGTTCATTATCATGTTTATAAATATTTCCTAAAGTTTTATATTTTTTAGAATTTATTTGCTATTTTTAAAGGAACTTCAAAACTCAGTTTTCAAACATGCACAGTGCATGTGCATGTTTATAAGTCGACTTATAAGCACTGAAAAGTCGACTTATGATCTTGTGCAGATAGTGTTTTTGATCTCCTGAGTTGACTTACTGCACTGATAAGTTGACTTATATCATATGAGTCGACTTATGACCTCTGACAAGTTGACTTATAATTGCACAGTAACAACTATTTTCCATATTTTATGTTATTTAATGTTTTTATGGGATTTTTTTTGTTTTCTTGGGCTGGTTTCTTCTGCCATATACATACCCCTTTGCCATAACTATTTCCAACTAACTAAGGGAGTTTTAAACAAGTTTTAAAAGGGTTTTAAAGTTTGTTTAAGTTTGTTTCAAGTTTGTGTTTGTTTTCACAAAGAGGAGGCTTACAACATCATTTGAGGAATTCATCCTCAATCTTTCTTCATCATCTCTTTGTGATTGTAGAGGAGTTTTCTTAATTCAAATATCTAGCATTTTATTCTTGAACTTTCATATCTATATTATTTCTAATTTATTTTGGAGTTAGATTTTATTTGTGCTCATTTATCACACACATTCCTATTGAGCTTTTAGTATTGCATACACTATATTATTGGGTTTGTGGTGGGTGATATATTGAGTGTTAGCTTCATTGTGTTCTCATTCATTGTAGAGAACAAATTATTGCATTTGAGCCTTATTGTGAGATTCACATTGTATTACACTTGTATACTGAGAGGAGTGTGTGGTAAGAGACAGGGTCAATTCCAAGAGGAGTGGGGTCGGTAGTAAAGCATAGTGAGAGGTGTAATTCTGAATACTTGAGGAAGGCAATATGAGCTAGGCCAACACTTAGAGGGTATAGAGTGTGTTTACATTATGTGTGTTGTAAATGTTTGTCGGTGAGTATTGAAAACCGATTGTGAATATTTTGGGTGAACATCGAAAACTCGTTGTGATAGTGGATTCTCCCTGGGAGTGGAGAGTGGAGACATAGGTCAGAAGGACCGAACTCCGTGATCATTTTCTTGTGTTTAGATTGCTCATTTGTCCTTTGTTGTATTTATATTGCCTCATATTTATTTGCCCTTAGTTTAAAATCCTTGCACATATAAGTTGTTGTATATCATATTTGCTAGGATATTAAGTTTTTAATTGGCATTAATATCGGATTAGATTAGCATTTACCCTATTCACCCCCCCCCTCTAAGGTAATTTCACTCTAATCATCATGCCAATGAGCTACACCATCAGACTGGGGGTGTGAACAAATCTCGGAAGAGGAGTGTCCGAGAAATGAGTTCTCATTGTCCACGCGAGAGACTCATCAGTGCAGTATTATCAAAATGTAGCTACCCCTGGACCATTTCACAAAGGTCTTGATATTCGAAAAACTTGCAACTGAAGCATCAAAGCTTAGATCAAAACACTTCCACGAGAGAAATCTGCCATCCAGAATAATTAATTTCCTAAAGTCACAATCAACATGGTTGACAAAGAAAAGTCTGTGATTGCTTCAAATGGCTCTAATCCTGGCTTTTCTCCGGGAAGAAAAGTCGATTCAAGGAATAGCCCAATGAATGTCTCAACTCCAGCTAGGAGCCGTCAGATGCAAGGATTACCCAAGAATACACGAAGGACTATCTTCGGATGACGAACTTTCAGATACATGTTCCGTAATCGCCTCCGATGATACAATGTCCAGCATAGAGTCTAGCATAGGATAAGCTAAGGAAGCGTTCATGATCACTCCTAATCAACTAACTTAGATACTTCAAGACGCTCTAAAGAGGCAACAAGAAGAACTCAGGGCTGAGATGAAAACAGAGATGGATTTGGCTATGCAGCAGATGAGAGAGTTGCAGACTCAATGATTTTAACCTCCTGAGTCCACTCAGCAAGCTAAATCTAGTCGTTGCACTCAGAACGTCACAGATGACAGTGATCCAAAAGTGGACGAAGTTATTAAGTCTGATACACCCGTCAATAATATTAGGGGTGGTTCAAATGCACCCATCAATAACACTAGGGGTGACTCAATTTATTTTTCTCAACATCCTCCGAAGGAAGATGCGGGCGAGGATAAGAAGATGAAAGAACTCGAGAGCAAGGTTAACGCCTTGATGTCTGCTCAAGAAGTAAAGAAGACGGGCATTCTGTGCCCATATCTAAGGGAGTAGGATGCAATTCTGTACTCAGCGAAGTTAAATTTGATTAACTTCACATCATTTGACGGGAGAGGCTCGCCAACCCAACACTTTGTCTACTTCAAATCTCATTTGAGTATAATCTCTGGGAATGAACTTTTGATGATTCGGTCATTCGTAGGCACCATTCGTAGGGCCGCCTTCAATTGGTATCAACATCTCAAGCCAGGGAGCATCAATTGTTGGGATGACATGGAGAATCTATTCCTCAACAACTTCTTTAACAATGACACTGAAGTGTCAATCGGAGCACTTCTAGACGAGAAGCAGAAGGATGGGGAGATAATTGATAATTTTGTCAAACGCTTCCGCAACAAGGCGATGAACTGCCAAGATCCGGTCACGGAGGAGTTCATACTTTAGACCTACCACAACAATATCTCCATTGATGCCCTGGAAGCCCTAAGGGTCGTGCCATCCTAAACTTAGAAAGAGTTAAAACTGTATGGTGAATAGGCCGAACGCTTTTTTAAAAGGAAGAATGTCGAGAGAGGCCAACCGACGGCTAAGGCACCTACAACTGCTATTGACATTCATCAAATGTCACAACAGAAACCTTAGAGGCAACAAAGGACTCCTGATCTTAGGTTCTAGGAGGAGTATTCTTTAGAAGATGATAAAGTTCCAGCCATCTTTAAGTACCTCCACGCCAACAAATAAATCAAGTTGCCACCAATTACAAATCAGGAGGAAGCAAACAAGACTTCGGATCCGAAGTATTGTACGTATCACAGGAGGGTCCATCACTCCACCAAGACTTGTATTACTCTAAAAAATAGCATTCAAGCCTTGGTTGACGCCGGTATCATAACGACAAAATAAACCAAATGAGAATGGCATCCTCCTACAAGTATATGAGTATAAACTATTTCCCCAACCTTCAACGGGTATATGAGGTTAAAGTGTTTTCCTTATTTTTGTAAGTTACTGGAGAATATTACACATAATATTCTTAAGGATAACCAACGACGTGGCTAAAAAATAGTGTGCCCCCTATTGGACTCAGTTTCGCCAAAGAGCTGGGGGTCGATACGAAGTTCAAAGAGGAATGCAAAGTCAGCAACCAAGAACTGACTATGTATCAAGAACAGCAGCATTGTTTACCAACGAGAAGTTTCTGGGGGATACTATACACGATATTCTTAAGGATAACCCAAGATCAAAGGATTGTTCAAGCCTACATCTAACACATGCTACCAGGTGGTACATTTCCGTAATAATGGTGAAGTCTACGTATTCAATATTGTAGCACTAGGAGAGTTAACTCTCTTAGCACAACGTTACATGCGGAACGGGCTTAGACAATCCGCATGCTAGCCCAACTCAAATGGTAGTCAGTAAAGGTACGTCAAATCCGTCGATGGCTAAAGGTTTGCCAAAAATCCTATAAGTATTATGTTTTCTAAACTGAATAAGTAATCACGATAAAGCTTAAACTCTGCCAAACTCAAGGAAGTGAGCAAAAAATGACACAAATTCAGCTTAACAGCCACCTTTCTTCAAGTAGGACAATTGAACCCGTCTCGGACACATGAGGCAGGGTATACTGTCTTGCACACACAAGACAACATCAACTATATCACGTAAAGAAACCCCCTATCACATGGGTTTCAACGCATTTCTGGTCCGACACCCCAACGGTTATGGTCGTATCATCTCCAATGGCTAGTCCTATAACCAAAACTCCCATGTGATTAAATAAGAAGCGACAAATAACTAAAGGGGTGTCATGAGAAGATCCATACCTACAAATGAATCAGCCTCAATAGTTGATCATGTAGCCTTGACTCTTGATTCTCCACACTCCAACACTTTAAGAGCTTAAACTGTGTATACTCCAGTTAATATATGAGTATAAACTATGTTCGTGCCACAACAGAGGTCAACGCCGGTCAACACGTCAACAATTTCGCCAAAATAAGGTTCAGAGTAATTTTTAGGTCAAAGAATTATTCTGGGAAATTCAATCGCAATTCAGATATAAACTCCCAATGAAGATAAACCAGTTCAACATCAATTCAATGATGTGAGCTAAGTCAGAAATTAGCACGCCCATTTTAGTTCAAGATTTCGATAACGTTTAGAAGATAAACGTAGTGCCGGAAGAATTTCAAACTATTTGAAAAAAAACTAAATAGAATGGAAGCTGAAAAAGTCAAAGAATTGAAGACTGGGCCTATCTTATCCAAACTATTACAGACTTTTCCATAAAAGAATTAAGCTGAAACACTTTGGAGAGGGTATTTATAAGCGTCAAAAATTGCCTATAAGTTCCCATACGTAGTTCGAGACGAAGCAAAGGTGATGAACATCATCTGAGGCTAAAAGGAAGCAAAGGGACGCGTACGAAATAATGAAACGCGGGAAACGACAGAACAAGACAAAATCAGGAAATTCCAAGTCACTTCAAAGTGACTCGGAAATTCCGAGTCACCTCAAAGTGACTCGGAAATTCCGAGTCACTTCGAAGTGTCTCACGTAGGAACCAGGAAATTCTCAGTCACCTCAAAGTGACTTGGAAATTCCTCATCACCTCAAAGTGACTCGGAAATTCCGAGTCACCTCAAAGTGACTCCAAAATTCCAAGTCACTTCAAAGTGTCTCGCATAGGGAATTTGCCGAGGCGCATTTTTCGATAATGTTCCTCAGGTTTTGTACGTTCAACTCGCTCCAGAGCTGCTTGGGGTCATCCATAAATATGGGGAGGCTGTTGTAAAATCGAAAACCTATCTAAAGGGATAATCACAAGGTTGTTCTTCGTTCTTATCCACAAACATGACATCCGAGGCTATAAATACCCCTCTCACATAGATTTGAGGGGGAGGATGAATTTTAGAGAGATCTTAGGTGAGGTACTGACCAAACAGGTGAGGAACTACTGGATTGACTCACTGACAGAGCAAAGGTGAAGCCTTTACGCTTTGAGACCAAGGAGCCATGAATTTCAGATCAAAAGGTGAATTCTTGGTGAGTTCTTCAGCATAAAGAAGGAGATTCGACAGATCTGCACCGTTTAACCTATTTCCTTAAGATCATACTATTGTTTTGATCTTGAGAAGGGTATTTATCTCACATCGTTGAGATATTTACTTACATTCTTGTTTTTATAAGGGAATAGAAACGATAAGCCTTCTCACGATCAACCGGATCTAATTTTTGGCAATCCACGGATCAACGAGTCCCTGGTATAGGCAAAGATTCCATGTAAGCAGCAGATTGATAAACAATATTTGCGTGTATTTCTAAGAAGTCTTCATTTATTTGTGTAGGAAAATTCTTATAAAAAGGCTCCTTCTTTTTGAATCTGTAATTGATAAACAATTGTAATAGATTCCTTAATGAAATCAACTTTCAACGAAAACAACTACCTCTGTTTGTCTGTTTATTTGTGGATGAAAGGTCATGCTCTTCTTCAATCTAGTGTCCATCAAACTCCACAAAGAATCCCAAAAATACCCGAGAAACCGGCTATCATGATCCGAAATAATCAAACTCGGCAACCCAAAGTGCTTCCACACATGCTCAAAGAACAACTGTACTACACCCGCTCCTATCACGATCTTCTTACAAGGAAAGAAGATCACCATCTTACTGAACCGGTCTATCATAACGTACAAATAGTCATGCCCATGCTTGGTCATTGGCAACCCTCCTAAGAAATCCATAGAGATGCTCTACCACGGTCTATAAGGCACTGGTAATGGTAGGTACAATCCCTGCTTCCTGTTAGAAGGCTTCGAAATGCAACATAGCTTACACCCTCCAACGTACTTGGTAAGATCTTCTAGCATCTTCAGCCAAAAAATATAGCGCAGTAGATTGAGAAGCATCTTCTGAATACCAAAATGGCCTTACACATGTGATGTATGTGCCTCTCTAATCCACTACAACCTATCACCATCCTCCAGAATGCAAAGCGATGTCCCACGATATTAATAAACCGTCCTCTCCAAGTTTGTACTCCCCCTTTCGACCAGCCTTCACCTGCTCGAACACACTACTGAGTCTTTACTAGATGTGTACATCTGTACATACTCCAAAGGAACCAAGGGCTGAATACGCGTCGCTACCAATAAGGCCCTCACTGGCGGGTCGAGATAACATATCGGCCAACTTGTTAGTCACCCCCTTCTTATACCTAATGATGATGTTGAACGCCATCAAATAGGACATCCACTTCTTATGCCGTACCTGCTGCAACTTCATCTAGTGATGTAGGAACTCTAATGGATTGTGATCCGAGTGCACAATCACCTCCTTACCTAACAAATACACCCTCCAATGCTTGATCACCAGATAAAGTGCATAAAAGTCCTTGTTGTTAGTAGGGTAGTTCTGAATAGCACCCGTGAACACCTCATAATGGTACTCCACCAGCTTCCTATCTTATATCAACACAACGCCCATAGCATAGTTAGAAGAGACTGTCTCTACCTCGAAGGTCCTCTACAAATTAGGCAACACCAACACCGGTGCCTCCGAGATCTTCCTCTTCAGCAACTGAAAAGCCTCCTCATGCATCCTCCCCTACTCGAATTGAACCTTTGCCTTCATAAGGCCAAGTAAAGGTACCGCATAAGTAAAAAAATGTTGAATTAACTTGCGCAAATACTGGTAAGCCCCCTATGAAGCTTCTCACCTCCGCCACTGTCCAAGGTGTCGGCCACTTCGTGATCACCACCACCTTGCCTGGATCTATCCTCCGCTGGCCCTTCCCCATGATGAAGTTGTGATACACCAACTCGTCCTTCCCAAATACGCACTCCTTCCCATTGAGCTTTAGCTATCCGTTCTGCAGCACTTCAAACACCTTCTCAACATGAACAAGATGCTCCTCCCAGGTCCTTCTATACACCAAGATATCACTAAGGTAAACTATCACAAAATCCTCTATAAAAGGTTACAACAAATCATTCATGAGTCTCATAAAGGTTGCCAGAGCGTTATATAATCCAAACGGCACCACCAACTACTCAAATAGACCATGCTTGGTCTTGAACGTAGTCTTCCAAGTATCATCCTCCAGAATCCTCACCTGATGGTAACTAGACTTCAGATTCAACTTCATGAATAACCTCGCTCCCTCCAACTGGTCTATAAGATCATCAATCCATAGTATTGGGTAACGATTCTTGACCGTTATCTTGTTGAGTGCCCAGTAACTCACGCACATGCACAAGCCTCCATCCTTCTTGGGCATCAAAAACAATGGCGACCCGCAAGGTGAACAACTTAGCACTATCACTCCTGTCTCTAGAAGTTCCTGAACCCGCTTCTTTATCTCCTCAAACTCCTGTAAGGATGTGTGGTAGAGGTTTATATTCAGCAAAGAACTCTTTCTCGTTAACATAATCTTATGTTCCACACTCCATCGTGGCGGTAGTCCTATGATCTCCGTGAACAAGTTCGTATACTTGGCCTTTAACCTGTCAAGATCTCCCTCTTAAAGCTTGCTCATGGTCGTCAAGCATACTCTACTCAGCTGCTCCTCATAAGGTCTAATGAATAATAAAACAAACTTCTTATTTGCATTCACTAGCCTCTTTGCCTGAGCCACCATCACCAAACTCATCTCCTATGGAAGAGATGTCGAACAAAATATGAACTGCTCATCATCCTTGGTGAATGTATACTTCTAGGATCCCCTATCATAAATAGTGTACTTATCCCACAAATAAGGATTGCCTAGTATAACCTGACATACATCCAACGAAACAACATCACACGTGACCTCGTCAATATATGACTCGTGGAGTGCAAATCTGAAAGTGCATTGGTTGATCACACTCAATCCCATCTCCTTCTGAATCCATCCTAAAGGATAGGGCTTCGAATACTTTATTGTCTTCAATCCTGGCTTCTGAACCGAGGCCTCAGATATCAAATTCTTCTGGCTCCCTGGATCAACGATAGCATTAACCAAGCTAGTCTTTACCTACAACTTAAGAACAAAGAGCTTCTCCCTGGGGTCTTCATCTTCATTCGCGGCCTGCTTCCCTGCCATAAGGTTAAGGCTGCTATTAGGCTCTGTCATCCCTGGAACTTCCTTCGGACCCTGTGCTATCATGTATGCATTTTTCTCCTCCTTCTTCAACCTCTTCGGCTTCCGATGAGGATACTTCTCCCAGCATCAATTAGCCACGTGCCCTGTTTGCTTGTAGTGATTGCAAGTTAATCCCGCCTTCATTGGATCACTCTTCTTCTTCTCTTTCTTAGGTTGAGAGCCACTATACTTGCCTCCAGTTTGCTTAGGATCTCCCTTCGTCTTGTTGCCCTTCTTCTACTTGCCCTCAATGGCAATAGCCTTCACACTCACTTCTGTAATGGTCTTGACCGTGAACAGCTTCATCTTCTTCTGGATATATTAATTCAGACCTGCCATATACTTCATGAAGATGGAGTATTCCTCCGTTGCGATGTTGAGGACTATCGCCTGCTGCTGGAACTCTATTGTGTATTCTTAAATGGTCTAGTTTAATCTTTGTCTAAGCTGTACCACTTATACCAACGCTCCTCAAGGAATCCCACCGGGTAGAATTGCTTCCTCAATAGCTCCTTGAACTTATTCCATGACACCGCCTTTTTCTCCTGCTTACAGTAGGATTTCCACCATGTCAACACATGTGCTTAAAGTTTCAAGGTCGCGAACACAATCTTCTTCTTGGATGAATATTCATAAAGAGTAAAATACTTCCATCCACTCGATCCAGTCATCAAGCCTCTCGACGTTAACACTCCCATCATAAACAGGGATCTCTATCCTAAAGTCAATCTTCAGATTCTAGTAAGGACCCTTACCACCTTGGTGCGGAACATTCTTGATGGTCTCTGTCTCCTCATCAGAATCAGAATTCACTCTCTCTCCATCGAACTCCATAGGTTTCTTCTTAAATTTTAAAGAATATTCTCCCTTTTTGTCCCTTCCATAGATGAGATTGACGAGTTGTGTGAGAGTCAACCCTATCATCTTGATCTACTTCTCCAAAGCATCAAGTCTCGATGAGTTATCGCTTTCAGTTTTCTTTTTCTTCCTTAATTTCTGGACCTTTTCCAAAGAAATAAGAATCTCGCCTAGCTTCTTGTATTGTGATCGAGTAAGGACCATACACATGATACCCCCTTCATAGGATCTGATTGCTCTGGTACCAACTTGGTACGATTCGTCGTGCTAGCACATTTGATCGTGGAATTATCAAAGGTGGGTTAAGAAGAAGATAATAGAAAACACTAGACAATTCAGTTTTGGCGAGGAAAATACGTTCTCTAGATTATGAGTATCAATTGTTTTACAAATCTTTCTCAAAATCTCTTTAGAATAGAGAACAATCCTCTCTAATCTCAAATCTCACAAAATTCTGGTTAGGGAATCCCTAAACAATAGGGTTTTAATTTATACAAACCCTAGAAATCAAATTCCATTAGGAATCTAGAACTTCGGCCCAAACTGCTATCAGTCGATTGATGGATTTCATTAGTCGACTGATTACGCACAGTCGCATACGTGCACGACTTCATTAGTCGACTGATACCTCCCATCAGTCGACTCAGTAGAAACTTTTTGATAACTAGAGTGGTTTTCATTAGTCGACCGATCGATCCTGCCAGTCGACTGATGGGCTGGAAATCTGATTGTTTACCCTTTTTACTTTACGCTCCAACCCGCATTTCACCGTGTCACATCACACCTCTATTCTCAAGCTACAATGAGAATCATCTATCCTCAAGCTCTCATGAGGATCACTAAGTTCCGAAGAGAAGATACACTTGTATCACTGCATCCCCGGTAATCAATTCATCCTCTTCTTCCATAAGATGATAAGAAGTGGTCGTGCCTGCTAAAGCTGGGTAGGTCGAGTGGAGTCCTCTCTGATGGGAAATTCTCACAACAGATGGCTCCTCTTCCTCCTCCTCTATATGCATCACAGGGGCAGACTTGAAAACGTCCTGTAATAATTTAGCCCCTTGTTGAGCCTTAAAAGTTGGGGACTTTGCTATGCCCCTGGTTTCACACAAGACTGCAGTCCAAGGTGAACTCAAAGAAGTCAAATCTGCCATGCTCCCATACTGTGCAACGACATGTTTTATCATTACTGTAATATCTCACTAGTAGATGTCAACAAAAAGAAGTGCATGTACAAATAGATAGAATAAAGGTAATAATACAAAGAACATGAAATAGAGATGAGATATCCAAAAATAGGCATAATCATGTTCCAACTTAATAAAAGAAAGTATAACTGATAAACTAAAATAAGAGTGAAATATCTCAATACATAAGAGTCAACTGAAATAGTACTAAGGCACTCAGTCTTCAAAATAAAATACAACTCTAAAGAAAACTAAGCTCATAAATGTCTACTTTGGATCACTAAATAGCTACTAAATAAAATGACGGCGAGCTAAACTGAATCTTCGTCAACCTGCGACTCTCCAAACGTCTGACTCGTTGCTTAAAAAAGATGAAAACAATGAGCGTCAAAGCACTAGCGAGATTATCTCCACCGCCCTTAAAGGAAGGGGGTTAGGTGAGTAAAAATACAAGTTAGTACATGTTGATATATAAATCATCTATTCTAAACTAAGAGGAATTTAGATTTAGATATTCATAACACGAGAATGAGTACGTCAAGCGAAATAATCAAAACAAGGAAACTCTCATATATGTACCCATATATCTCAAATTGTGGATCGCTAAATATCAACTCCAAATCCTATGAATAAAATAAACGACAAGAAAATACAATACCGAACCACATTCAAAACAAGTTGTGTCATAGTACCTCTCAAAATCCTTGGGTAGTTGGCGCGGGAATAAGAATCAAAATCCGGTAAAAGATATCACCTAGTACATCACGCATACAAAACACTGATTCATACTCTATTCTCGGAGTAAGTAACATGGGAGCAAATAAACAATCATGTGCAAACCTCTACGACTAGATTGGTGTGGAGATAGGCGCTTACAACAATCTATGGCTTTGCGCAATATCTTGCGGATCGCTACCTTACTCGAACACCCAGTGAAAAAATAGGCATATCACCCAAATCTGGAAAACAAAGATGCATAACAGAGTGTAGTCAACCGCGGTCTCATTGTGGTTCACGGACTAACACGCTCTGAGTGTTGTCAACCGCGATCTCATTATGATTCATGGACTAACCCCACTCAAGTATCCACAACTATCATAACAAGAAACAAACCACTCTCTATCATGACAAAACTCAAATCGTCAGATTAAGCACCTTTAATAGCTTGTGCGTGCTCAAAACAAATGTGTGCATACTCTAATAGTCATGTACATGCATCTCATACTTCGTAAGTGAGTCCAAATGCGCACAAAAGAAAACAATTTGAGTAAAACAGCCTACATCGATCGACTAACTGACCCAACCCATTAGTCGACCGATGGGACATGCACAATGTGCATAAGAATTTCAGCCTTGATCGGTTGACCAAATTCATGCGTCGATCGACTGACCAGAGAAAAGTCACAGTTTCCTGTAGACTTATCGATCGACCAATTTCTTTGATCGGTCGACCAACCAGAGCAAAATCTAGTGACGAACAAAGTTACAGGTCTTCATATACAATACATCAAAATTGAGTTTTTTTCAAATAAAACACATATATTAAATCTTGTTTAGGGTATTTAGGGTTTGATTTGCTACATGAAAATATAATTTTCAATTGAGGGGATTCTAGCAACCTTAGCATGATCATGTTTGTATAAATCATCGTGAAAAAAATAACTTTAAAAAAATCTCATGTTAGATCATGTTCATATCTTAAACCCAAATCTGATAATTCATTTTATATCTATTTAAATCAAAAAGATAAAATATTTACGTCGTATATATTTAAAGGTGTGATATTTACACATAAAGTAGGTTTTAGAAATCCAATAAAACCAAGAAAATAAGGGATGTGTTTGGAGGAGATGAAACTCACCTCAAAATAATCGTGCTGAACTCCCAAACACGCGAGTGATACATTTCTCCTTCACCAAAAGCCCACGATCTCACCCTCCTTTAGGTTTTTGCTTCTCAATGTTCTCCAAACTCACATAAGAATCTCTAGGGATTTTAAGAGGAGGGTGGCTGCTGATCAACATGGGAAATACAGAAGAAAGAGGAGAAAAGTAGGGTTTATATATATATATATATATATATGTGTGTGTGTGTGTGTGTGT
>BQKN01000523.1:164893-183338 GCA_022839385.1 Asparagus kiusianus | reverse complement strand
TAGGGTTTATATATTTAACTAAAATAATTAATTATGGGTACTTAAAAATTAACTAATTACAAAATAATTATCTACAAATAAAAGCGTACATGTTGTACTAATATAACAGTTGATACAAAATAGTCAAAATATACACATATTGTACAATTAAACGAGAACAATTAATAATAAAAATATATTTACTTATATTTAAAATCAAATAATTATGGGATAAATTATATACACAGTAAAACATACCAAGTATACTAATACGACAGATAATATGTAACAGTAGAAATAATATAACTAATTGTACAAGTAATATGCAATTAATAATACGACATATTATACGAAAATATAGGTAATAATAAAAATAATACAACGTATTATTCAAAATAACATGTAACAGTATCGATAATGCAACATATAAATTCCAAAAAAATTTATTGCACTAAATAAATTTATAAATATTTAAATCATTTAAATAAATATAAAATTTAGACTTTAAATCATAGAAAATTATAGAAATTCGAGAAAATATAAATAATTTTTTAAAAATCATAATTAAATATTTTAAAATACTAAAAATTTATTTTAACTAGTATCAAAATTCACGGTCATTACATGCACACCTAACATCGATGCTAGAAGATCTAGTCGGTACAAGACGGCTCGAACACGTTCAACAATCCGAAATGGACCAATATATCTCGGGGCAAGTTTCCCCATCTACCAAACTGTTGGACACCCTTCATCGGTGATACTTTCAATAAGACATAGTCTCTAACTTGAAATTCTAAAGGTCATCGTCTCTTATCTACATAACTCTTCTACAGACTCTGGGCTGCATGAATACATTCTCAAATCAATGCTACCTTCTCTGAAGTCTACCTCACGAGATATAGCTCAAGTAATAAGCTATCATCTTTCTCTGCCAAACAAATCGAAGATCTACAAGGTCTCCCATGTAATACTTCATAAGGAGTCATACCTATAGTCGATTGATAACTATTATTATAGGCAAATTCAATCAATGGAATATGATCCTCCCAGCTACCTTGGAAATCGATCACACATGCGCACAATATGTCCTCCAACACATAGTTGACCCTCTCTATTTGGCCATCAATTTGCGGGTGGAAAATATTATTATATGATAGCTGGCTGCCGAAAGAATGCTGGATGCTCTTCCAGAAATATGATGTGAAAACTGAGCTACTATCTGATACAAACGTCTCTGGAACTCCATACAATCTCATAATCCCCCGTATGAAAATCCTCGCATAAGTCTCCACTGTATGAGTTGTCTTAATCGGAAAGAAGTGCACCGACTTCGTCAATTGATTAACAATCGCCCAAATTAAATCATTTCCTTTATTAGACATCGGCAAACCCACAATGAAGTCCATCAAAATATCTACCCACTTCCATTCAGGAATGGGTAAGGGTTGTAGGGTACCCACGGATCTCTGATGTTCTACCATCACTTGCTAACATGTAAAGCATTTGGATACATACTTCACGATATCCCTATGCATGCCGCTCCACCAAAATTGTCTCTTCAAGTCCTTATACATCTTGGTTGTGCCTGGATGCATAGTGTACTGGTATGATGTGCCTCATCAAACAATTCCTTCTTCAACTACGGAATATTTGTCACCACTAACCAAACATTCATTCGAAGGCCCCCATCTGATCCGATGGTCCAATCCATCTTGGGCTCTTTGGAAATTTCTCTCTTTTGGGTTTGAATCCAAGAGTCCTCCAATTGAGCACTGACCACTCTATCAGTCCATGATGACTGTATGGCTAACGCTCCTAAAAATATGATGCACCCGCTAATCTCTGGCCTAAAGTTAAACTGACCGAGGGTGAGAAGATCTCGATACAACGAACACCTCAAATCTGTGAGCCCATGACGATGCTTCCTGCTCAAAGCATCAGCTATGACGTTCGTCTTTCCCGGATGATACTGAAGTACAAACTTGTAATCCTTGATGAACTCAACCCATCGCCACTGCCTCTAGTTGAGTTCCTTCTGGGAGAAGAGATATTTCAGACTCTGATGTGTTTGGTGGAAATTTGATGTAAAAAGACAATGAAAGAAAATTTGACTTGTATTCTCTCAAAATCGATTACAATTTGGATTCCGATTACAAAAGAGAGGAGAATGAATTTGATTCTTCTCTTTGTTTAATTCTGGGTTCTTCTTGGTAGCGATGGAATGCCTCCCTCGAATGCTCACGTCGAGTTTGCTCTCCGTTGATGATCCGAAGGTCTTGATTCACTGGAACGATATCTTCTCCTCACGATTTGACGATGTGGAGAACTTACGTGGCAAGTTTAAAAATAACTCTTGACGAGTTAATAACTCAGAGCGAGTTTTAGAAGAACTTGCAGAGCAAGTTTTGAACTCTGATCGAGTTGATAACTCTGAACGAGTTTAAAACTCTATGAAAGAGTTGATTTAACCAAAATTGGTTTAAAGCCAAGGATGAAGAAGCTCCTATTGCTGATCTATAAAATCCCAGCCGAAGGATGAATGCTCTTCTTTGCTGCCCAACAAGAAGGATCCAAAAGCCAGCCCCTGACCGAATCTCCTTTCGTTGATGAGAGAAAAATTCGATCCCTTAACTCAATTGAGTTTCTGATATTTATAGGGGATTAAGGGTGGTAACTACCCCCGTAATCCGCTCCTAAGTGGGGTGGAAATCCCTCAAATCGTGGGGGAAAAATAGTTCCTGGAACTGTTCAATTCGTGTTTGAATGAGTCAAACGCCTAAATTAGCATTCTGGATCTTAACTCTGCGTCTTAGAGATGAGACGTAGAGTTGGGCGCTTGTTGGGAGTTGAAAACGCAAGGGCCACTTGCGTTTCAGACCTTAAATCTGCGTCTTAGAGATGAGACGCAGAGTTAAGCACTCGCTGGGAGTTGAAACGCACAGGTCGTGCTGTTTTAGAGATGAACCCTGCGTTTTAGGCTGAAAACGCAGAGTTGGGCCTGTTTTAGGCTGAAAATGCACAGGTCGTGCTGTTTTAGAGATGAACTCTATGTTTTAGGTTGAAAACACAGAGTTGGGCCTGTTTTAGGCTGAAAATGTACAGTTGGGCCGTTTTAGAGATGAACTCTGCGTTTTAGGCTGAAAACGCAGAGTTGGGTCGTAACTCTGCGTTTTGATGTTATATCACAAGGATAACCTCTGCGTTTTGAGGTTATAACGCTGGTTCGACCTGTGCGTTTTGACTCTATAATGCAGAGGCGAACCTTAGGCGGGCTTGGCGAGCTTCAGGCTAAGTCCAATGTTCTGATGAAGTTCGGTCTTGCAGACGGACTTTAGAACATAACTTGCTACGAAGAACAGGTCATAACTTTCAAACCGTAAGTCGGAATTGGACGAATTATATATAAAAATCGGCTATCTCGACGAGACGGAGCCATCCGAACCGAGCCAAAGGCTTCGGTTCGCTTCCTTCGTTTCACCAAATTCCTTACAGTTTGAGAGATATCTGCGTTCTAATATGAAGAGACCGTCGATTTGTAGTCTCTTTTGCTAGAGTGCCACAAAGATCGTCACCTTGTAACCTTCGTCTTGGCCCCTTAAAAATATGAGAGTCATCAGATTGTAACTCCCGATGTTGATTGTGAAGGCTGTTGAATTGGGGCTTTCATTAGTTGTTGTGAAGGTCGTCAGATTGTAACCTTCTACGTGAAAGTCCTCAAATTGTAGCCTTCTGGAAGTCGTCAGATTGTAACTTCCATCATCGATGTTTGATGGGAGATCAACTATCTATTATGATTTTTAGACAGCCTACATGATGGTCTATAAACAATTCGAACTGAACCCTATAAAGATAATATCTCCACGTTTTAAGTGTGAAAACCACCGCTGCTAACTCCAAATCATGAGCGGGATAATTCTACTCATGAGTCCTTAACTATCGTGAGATATACGTAACTACTCTCTGAGTCTGCATCAAAATACCTCCTAGCCCCAATAATAATGCATCAGTGTAGACAACAAAGGTCTTGTCACTGCTCTGAATAATCAACACCGGTACAGTAGTCAACTTGGACTTCAAAGTCTTATAGGCTTTCTAACACTCTGGCCCCCAAACAAACTAAACATCTTTCTTCGTAAGGTGTGTCAGTGGAGTAGTAATCTTGGAGAAATCTTGGATGAATTTCCTGTAGTAGCCGACAACCCCCAAGAAGCTACAAACCTCTATAACAATCTTCAGCTGCTCCCAATCAAGAACTGCCTTGATTTTTTTCTAGATCAACTACAATGCCCTCCTTGTTATTGACATAGCCTAAAAATTTAACATCTGAAAGCCAAAACTCGTATTTGCTAAACTTAGTGTACAACTGGTGCTCCCGCAAAGTCTGCATTGCCAAATGAAGATGTTGCTCATGCTCCGCCTCTGATCTCGAGTAAATGAGGATGTCATCGATAAAAACAATCACAAACTGGTCCAGTTATGAATGAAATACTCGGTCCATCAAATCCATGAATATGATGGGTGCATTAGTTAGCCCAAATAGCATGAAAAGAAATTCAAAGGACCCATATTGAGTCAAGAATGTGGTCTTAGGAATATCAATCTCCCGAAAACATAACTGGTGATAACCAGATAGAAGGTCAATCTTTGAGAAACACTATGCTTCCTACAACTGGTCGAATAAGTTATCAATTCTCGATAGCGGACAACTATTTCGGATGGTGACCGTATTCAACTCACGATAATCTATGCATAAATGAAGATTGTCGTCCTTCTTCTTCATAAAAGGGAACGATGCTTCCCATGGAGAATAACTCTGGTGAATAAATCTCTGAGAAATGAGTTCCTCTAACTGAGTCTGTAACTCCCTCATCTCGACCGGAGCCATACGATAAGGTGCACAGAATATCGGTGTTGTGCTCGGGTGCAACTCGATGCAGAACTCAACCTCTCTCAGTGGAGACAATCCAGGTATGTCTTAAGGGCATCCTGATACTCTAAGACTACTCTGGTCTTGCACAAAACGATACCTTGATCTCACAGCAACACCTCCTCGATGTATGCCAGAAATGACTCCACAAATTGGTTGCCCTGTGAGGTCACTACAACCAACTCAGTCCCATCGGACGCTCACAAACTATTTGTTTTGGAAAAACAATCGACACTAACATGGTAGGAAGGTAACTAATCCATACCTAGAATCACGTCAAACTCAGACATATGCAAGACGATCAAATCCACTATGAACTCGGACTCATTTAAGCTGACGACACATCTCCTAAAAATACTCTCTAGAAGCAACACATCACCTAGAGGGTTAGAAACTGACAAAGGAATGTCTAAAGGCTGTGCAACTAGCTGAAGCCTAACCATGAAAGCATAAGATATAAAAGAATACAAAGCTCCTGAATCAAATAGGATGCGGGATAGGAAGGAGTTCACAAGGAACATACCACTCGCACCATGATCATGTGGCACAAATACATATACTCTGCCTAAAGATGCGGTCTGCTACACTGAAGGATCTAGGGTATACAAAACTATATGTCCCTGAGGAATCTTCTGAATAGTTGAGCTTGTCCCTTATCCTCAGAACTTTCGGTGGTGCCTCAAATCTTGGCTGCTGACCTTGACCTCGGCTTCGGTGCTTAACTTGACCTTTGCCCTGCTAACCTCCTGTTGGTGCACTGTGACACTATGCGGCTCTGTGGCTAATCTTATGGTAGTGAAAACAAGCACCTTGGAATCTACACTATTGTGATGCCCTCTGATCCTGTTACGGTCCCTTCTTATGAGGGCCTTGCTGCTACTACTAAAAACCCTTGCCCTGCTACTAAGGTTCTCTGAATCCTAAAAACGATCCCTTCCTCTTGCCCTTGTCTCTAGACTGTCCCGCTTTGGAGTTTCCCTCCTTGTTCTTCTGGAAAATAGTGATCTCGATCTCCTGTGAAATAGCGGCATCAGCTACTTCTCGCACTGAGTGAAATCATCGACACAAGATAGTGGTGAAGGCTTGGTCAAAATCCCATAAAAACATCTGAACCTAATGCTCCCTTGTGTGCCACATGCCTATAAATTTGAGCAATCCCACGAACTTGCTTTCATAGTGAGCTACTGACAGGTCTCCCTACTCCAATCAGACTAGCTCTAACTCTTTTCCGACCTTTGCCACGGATGATGCATACTTCTCGTCGAAGAAGTAGGCAAAATCCTCCTAAGTAAGTGTCATTCACTACTCTGGTGTAAGATAAAGTCTATACCACCCTCCGACATCATCCTTGAGGGTGAATGCTACTAATCTCTATTTCTGAACTAAATCGACATTAAGCATATCTAAAATATTTCCCACATCTTCCTTCTACTTATAGGCTGCAAGTGAATCCGATGTGTCGTGGAATTCTGGTGCCCTTAGCTTTTAATATCTTTCCACCAAACAGAGTCAAGCCTCCTGCTCTGTAGCTCTATCAATAGATGGTGGTGGTGTGATCCCTAATGATACCTCTACAATAGACACAACTGACTCGGCTGGTGGTGGAACCACAAGAGGTGGTGTTGCTGGAGGAACTTGATTCGCTATTTGTTCCTCGAGTGTTGCTAGTCTGGCTGTAATCGACGCTATAAGGTCAACCAAATATTATGGATCATGTTGCGGCTCGGGCTCTAGCTCAGCTTGCTTGGCTCCCTGAGTACGAGACCCTCTTCGACCACGTCCTCATCCTGACATCTATAATTTCAGGAGAAGAGCTTATAAGACATAGTACATAAGACCTCAAGCATAAATAACACAATATATAACAATAGGAAAACATATCACATAGTATCTTCGAATATACTTTATAATCAAAGTAGGGTAATCATAAAAAAATTCCTCAAAATTTTTGAGTCATAAGCATAGTAGCCTCACTCAATCTAGGAATTCCTTGCGGACTCTATACATGAATCCTAGGAAACTCTACACTTGCTCCACGACTCAACACAGGATATCCTAAGGATGCTGGAACCTAGCTCTAATACTAATAGTGATGCCCCTGGTTTCACACAAGGCTGTAGTCCAAGGTAAACCCAAAGATGTCAAACCTGCCATGCACCCACAATGTGCAATAACATGTTTCACCATCACAATAATATCTCTCTAGTAGATGTCAACAAAAAGAAGTACAGGTACAAATAGATAGAATAAAGGTAATAATACAAAGAACATGGAATAGAAAAGAGATATCCAAAAATAGACATAATCATGTTCCAACTGAATAAAAGAGAGTATTACCGATAAACTAAAATAAGAGTGAAATATCTCAATACATAAGAGTCAACTGAAATAGTATTAAGGCACTCAGCCTCCGAAATAAAATACAACTCTAAAAGAAAAATAAACTCATAAATGTCTACTGTGGAGCACTAAATAGCTACTAAATAAAATGACGGAGAGCTAAATTGAATCTCCGTCAACCTGCGACTCTCTGAATGTCTGACTCACTGCTTGAAAAAGATGGAAACAACGAGCATCAAAGCGCTAGTGAGATCACCTCCATCACCCCCAGGGGGAGGGGGTTAGGTAAATAAAAATACAAGTTAGTACATATTGATATATAAATCATCTATCCTGAACTAAGAAGAATTGAGATTTAGAAATCCACAACACGAGAATGAGTACGTCAAGCGAATTAATCCAAACAAGGAAACCCTCATATATATACCCATATATATCAAATTGTGGATCGCTAAATATCAACTCTGAATCCTATGAATAAAATAAACAAAAAGAAAATACAATACCGAACCTCATTCAAAACAAGTTGTGTCATAGTACCCTTAGTACCCTTGGGTAGTTGGCGCAGGAATAAGAATAAAAATCCGGTAAAAGATATTGTCTAGGATACATCGTGCATACAAAACACCGATTCATACTCTATTCTCGGAGTAAGTAACACGGGAGAAAATAAACAATCCTGTGCAAACCTCTACGACTAAATTGGTGTGGAGTATAGGTGCTCACAACAATCTGTAGCTCTGCGCAATATCTTGTGGATCACTACCTTACTCGAACACCCTACGGAAAAACATGCATATCACCCAAATCCGGAAAACAAAGATGCATAACAGAGTGTAGTCAACCGTGATCTCATTGCGGTTCAGGGACTAATGCACTCTGAGTCTAGTCAACCGCGGACTTATTGCGGTTCACAGACTAACCCCACTCAAGCATCCACAATTGTCGTAACAAAAAACAAATCACTCTCTATTATGAAAAAACTCAAATCGTTAGATTACGCACCTATAATAGCTCGTGCGTGCACAAAACAAATGTGTGGACACTCTCATAGTCATGTACGTGCATCAACGAACAGCTTGCACTTCGTAAGTACGACCAAACGCACGCAAAATAAAACAATGTGTGTAAAACAGCCTACATCAGTCAACTGACCCAACTCATTAGTTGACCGGCGGTACATGCACAACGTGCACAAGAATTTTAGTCTTGATCGGTTGACCGAATTCATGCGCCGGTCGACTCACTAGAGAAAAGTCCTAGTTTCCGGTGGACTTATCGGTTGACCGATTTCTTTGATCGGTCGATCGATAAGAGCAAAATCTGACGACGAGCAAAGTTACAGGTCTTCATCTACAATTCATCAAAATTGAGATTTTTCAAATAAAACACATGTATTAAATATTATTTAGGGTATTTATGGTTTGATTTGCTACATGAAAATATAATATCAATTGAGGGGATTCTAACAACCTTAGCATGATCATGTTTATATAAATCATCGTGAAAACAAATAACTTTAACAAAATCTCATGTTAGATCATGTTCAAATCTTAAACCCAAATCTGAGAATTCATTTTATATCTATTTAAATCAAAAAGATAAAATACTAACATCATATATATTTAAAGGTGTGATATTTGCACATAAAGTAGGTTTTAGAAATCTAATAAAACCAAGAAAATAGGGGATGTGTTTGGACGAGATGAAACTCGCCTCAAAATAATCGTGTTGAACTCCCAAACACGCGAGTGATACGTTCATCCTTCACCAAAAGCCCACGATCTTGCCCTCCTTTAGGGTTTTCCTTCTCAAAATTCTCCAAACTCACATGAGAATCTCTAGGGTTTTTGAGAGGAAGGTGGCTGCTGATCAACGTGGGAAATGCCGAAGAAAGAGGATAAAAGTCGGGTATATATATATATATTATAAGGACCGTGAAATTTTGATACTAGTTAAAATATTTTTCTAGTATTTTAAAATATTTAATTATGATTTTTAAAAGAGTATTTATATTTTTCTCGAATTTCTACAATTTTCTATGATTTAAAGTCAAGGTTTTATATTTATTTAAATGATTTAAATATTTATAAATTTATTTAGTGTAGTGAAATTTTTTGGGATTTATCCGTTGTGTTACTGATACTATTACGTATTATTTTAAATAATACATCGTATTATTATTACTATTACGTATTAATTCTTGTATTATGTTGAATTATTAATTACGCATTATTTGTGTAAATTATTGTATTATTTTAATTATTACGTATTAGCTGTCATATTAGCATAACTGGTATGTTTTATCGTGTAGATAATTATCACATAATTATTTAATTTTAAATATAAATAAATATATTTTTATTATTAATTATTCTCATTTAATTGTATAATATGTGTATATTTCGACTATTTTATATCAACTGTTGTATTAGCACAACATGTACGTTTTTATTTATAGATAATTATTTTGATTTTTAAATATTAACAATTATTTATTTTAATTAATTTTTGTTTAATTAGCTAATCTTAAACCTAATATTAAACTGTATATACCTATAGATACCCTCTCCTGTTCACATCTCCTTTTTCGTAGCCGCCAATCACCCCCACCATCTCTCCCCCACGTCATCTCTCTCATGTTCTCTTCTCCACGAACCCAACAACCCCCGAACCCACCGCCGCTCCTCCCCTCGACCACCGCACCAGCCTCCGCTCCGACCTACTCCCCTCTCCCACGCCACCATCTCCGCCTCAAGCCGTCGATGCTCAGCTAGCCATCAACTCCGACGACCACAGTCGCTCACCCAACCATGCCCAAGCTCCGATCACCTCCGTCCTCCGCGAGCGCCACCTGACCGCCGTCGTGTAACCGCCCGCTGCAGCCTCCTCGAGCTCCACTCCAAGCTAAGCCCCACTGCCCAGATCCACACCGCCTTCGCCACCACCGCTCCACCACCTCTCATCCGCTTCGACCCCCGCTCAAACCCACTCGCCCGCAGCCCTAGCGGCTCCAGTAGCCCTCCTCCGCAGCCCACGCCGCTGCCTTCAGCCCCTGCAGCCTTCGCGGACACCGCCTCCTACAGTCCGCCTTCAGACTCTCTCTACACCACCCACTGCAGCAGCAACCTGACAGCCCTCTCCCGTCACCGGCCACACCGAGACCCCCGTCGTCGGCTTCTTCCTCTCCCCACTTGTTGTCCCGTCAACCACAATCACCGAGTTTCTCCTTCAACCGTCACCATCGCAACCCCCTTCAGTCCAGATCCGTCTCCACAACGCTACCACCACATCGTCGATAGGCCCCATTAGCCTCGCAGGCAAGATCCCGTTACTCAGCTGGTCGTTCTTTACATTTTTAGGTCTATTATGAGTTGTCTGTATATATTAGTTTATAATATAATTACCTGCGTGGATTATTTGATGAAGAATATTAAAATATATTATAGTAATATGATAAATAGCATTTTCAGAATAATTATAAGGAATTAAAAGAATTTAGTTCGGCAAAAGAATCATTTTTAGATAATTATAATAATTTAAAAGAATTTATTTTGGAAAATGAATTAGTTTAGATTAATTGTTAAGTGAAATAATTTAAAATGAATTAATTTAGAAAAAGATTATTTTCTGAATTATGTAGACGTTGTTTATGATTTATAATTCTTAATTTTGATTATCTGATATACCATGATATTATTACACATGATTAGTTGCATTGATTGTTCCTTCTTGTGATTGAGAATCGTTAGTAGTTTATCACTAGAATAACCTGTGTGACGTGAGTAAGACCTAGAGACTCGTGTGTTGTTGACTTAGAAAAGCGAGAAGAGTTGAGATGGGGAAGTCATGGTTCATGTAATCGGATAAGACTGTTGATATATCTTCCAGGTTCATACCAGTAGATCGGTGTCGCTACTGGGGTTGGTTTGTTAAGTCACAGTGGATCCGTGTCGCCACTGGGGCTGGTTGGTTGGGTCAAAGTAGATCGGTGTCGTTACTTTGGTTCATGAATTTATTTATTAGATGCACGTGGGGGATATGCGAACATTTAGTTATCCGATAATATGAGCGTTGACTCTGTGTGAGATGTGAACCAGTGACCTATTTTAAGATGACTAGTTACATGACTTGTTACCAGTGGATCGGTGTCGCCACTGGGGTTGGTTTGTTGGGACAAGGTGAATCGGTGTCGTCACTTTGGTTAGGATTTATGGATTCTTGTGAGAGGTAGGCCAGTTGTATTTCTTTTCATACATAGATTATGATTAATATTTAATTATCTACAATTTGTGACATATGGTATATACATTAGGGTTTTCTTGTTTGGATTATTTCGCTCGACGTACTACGTCTCTTATTGTAGATTTTTAAGTATTAATTTCATCTAGTTGTATGACCCTATTACTTGGATGATTATTCTGATGGCTAGCTGCATGATCTGGTTACTTGGTTAATTTCTTGGATTCTGACTATTAAATACCATTGGTGGGTTTCATCTAGTTTTTTTTGTATCTAGCTGCATGTTTCTATTTATTATTACTGTTTTTGCCTTGGTCATTCGACCGTTCCTATTTCTCCCTTGTGGGATCTTGCCGTGTGCCATGCACGCTGACGTACACCTGTTTTCTCTGGTATACGTCAGACTTAGAGGAAGAACATGTTCAGCAGGAGCTAGAGGATTCTTAGTAGGAGTGTCTTTTAGACGGTGCAGAAGGAGTCAAAGCCTATTTTTTAATGGTTTCAGTTTACTTTTGTAGTTCCTTCTTTTTCCATTGATAGATGTATTTTTGTATCTCTTCAGTATTCATTTGTTCAGATTTGTATAAGGGCATGTTTTTCCCGTATTTTTATGTCTTGGATGATATCCCATTTGTGATATGATATTTTTATTCTGGGTTTGTCTATTATATTCTTGCTGATTGTGATCGGGGACCTGTGACTTCGCATTGTATTTATTTCCAGACGCTTAGCGTATTGGATTGAGAAGAAAAAAAAGAAAAAAATGATAGTGTATATTTCTTCTCAATCTAATACGTCGCGGGCTTGTTTACGTTCCGATTCCTGGGTATTTTGGGAAGCGGGGCATGATAGGTTTTAGTGGTGGCTCATGCAGGTCACGGTCCCGAGTTCCCACTAGTAAGAATATAATGGACAAGTTAGACGCATATCATATTTCATCCGTGATACTATTCTTGAGCCCTTATCCTTTTTCTTGATAGATTTCGTTTCGTCCCTATCTTATCACTCTTTGACTCCAGAATTTTCCATGGTTCTTGTCCTACCGCTTCGTGATTACCCTCTCTTTGTATCTCTCATCTATCCTCGTTCTGGTCATTATTTTATGTGTTTTTATTTTTACAACTATGTTTTCTTTTATTTGACTATATATATCATTTAATTGTATTAATTTCTGCATTATTTATTACATTATTTTATGTATCATACGCAGTGTTATATTGTTTGTCTTTCATTAAAAATATATACCATTACTTATATATTTCAATTGTTCAAACCATGTTATTAAGTGTTTTGCATTCCTCTAGACTCTGCATATACATTGCATAGCATATCTGATATTCAGATTATTTTTTTGTGTTTAAAATATACTTTGCATATTTATATTGTGTATATGTGCACTTGTTCTGTCATACCATTTATTATTTACTTATGTTTTAGATTATTGTATATTGTTCATATTTTTAGTAATATACTTTAATAGATTCATGATTTTAATATTCTTCACATGCAGTATATTCTTATCATTTACATTTTTAGTATATTGTTTTTATCAGATAGTCTTGTCTTGTTAGATTGTTTTAGTATGTTCATATTGGTTTCATTATTTCTAAGAGCCATGTATTTCTATTTTAATTCTAGGCATTATTTATATTGTTAAGTTAGAGTTGAGTTACTAATTATATAGTTATTTTATTATATTAGTTACTATTCTTTTATAACTAATATAAAGATAATTTTAAATAGCGTTTATAGGTATGTATAGCATCTACTCATGGGTTGTTTATAGCGTATTTACACATTTTTTGTTTGTTTGCTTCGTTTTCAATATATATTGTTTTGTCATTGTAACAATATACATTGTATACACGTGTTATTTTTTAGTATTTATTTTATGATATTTTTAGATATTTATATCTTTTATTGTGTCATTGTTGTTGTTTATTCTCTATTCATTGATTTTGTTACTTGTGTTGTGTTTTACTTTTTTTAATTACTATTCTTTTTTTATTATAGTGTATTTACGTATATTATTTTATTTATGATGTTATTTTTATTAATTTATAGTCATTCATTATTTCTAGTATCAACTGTGTAACCATGTTTAACTAAAATATATCGATGTTTTTATTATACGGAATTATGCTCTTCTTATGTTTTTATTTGCTTATATACCTATTTACCTTTCATAGTTTTGTTTTTATATATTATGCTTCCTTATCTAGTAGTATGTTTGTGAGTGTGAGTATTGTTAGTAAGCATTTATGATTTAGTGTATTCTACGATTTTTGTATGTATTAATTTATTCTGAGATTTATACTGTCAATTTGTTCGTTACTTATTTAAACGCATTGAGTCCTTCAATTATGTTTTTCTTTGTCAGCTTGGTATTTTTTTTATTATTTTGACTTGTGTTATTTTACATCGTGTTACCCTTCTGTTTCGTTTCTCTTATTTTTGTATTTTCTCGTAGATCATATTATATCAATATCGTTTTATTATTATATTTTTCTTTGAATATGAGTTGTTATTTTTGGTATAAGTGTGTGGTGTTATGGCTTTATAGTTTGTGTATAGGGTTATTAAAGGTTGTTACAATGTGTGTGTTTGTTTAGCTTTGATTTTTATGTTTTTATATATTATATTATGGTTACGTATTTAGTCGAAATATTTTCGTAGTTGGTGTCTTATATTTTATGCAGTGTATTCTTACTCATGTTTCTTTTCACGTTTCAATTTGTGTATTGCTATACTTATTGTGATTTAGTACTCATTATTTTTCTTGTTATAAATTTTTTTTTGTGGTCATGTTATAGTGTAGTTGTTTTATTTTGTGTTGCATATGTTTTATTAATTCTACGAAGTGTACATATTACTTATACATGTTTGATGTGTGTGTTACCACATAATTTTGGTCGCATTTTACTTTTCATGTACACATTTTGTTATCATTATTGTTTGGTTATTTATCAAGTTATATATTTTTCTTTTAGGTGTTTTTATATTATCTTTAATTTTATTAATTTATTAGTTTATTTGTGTTATTTGGGTTACATTGTTTATTGGTTAACATAGTAATTTCTTTTACGTTTCATCAGTAGTTTAATAGTTTATTTTAGGATGTGAAATGAGTGTTATAAGTTTATACAACTTAGTTACAGATTTTGCACGTTGCAAATATTTTGTTGTGTTTATTAGTTGTTTTTTTCCTCTCTATTTTGTTAGGTTGTGTATGTTTTACCTTAATAATGTATCTTTTTGTCTATTCATTAATTATTTCAATTATTGTATTTATTAATTTTTTATATACAAAAAGTCTCTGCATTACTATTTTAGTTAACTGTTCATGTCCATATATGATTATTGTTTTGGAAATTATTACATGGCAGTTCATATAGTGTATTATGTTTATTCTTTATATATATTGGGTTTATAGTTTTGTATCATATTTGGTTATTCTAATAGTTATAATGATATATGGTTATTGGTATATTTTGATATTGTGTTTGTTGTGTAAATGTTATGAATACATAATTACATGACTGTTGCATATAATTCTATGTCTTTTATCTACGTCCATTATTGATATGCTTTTTACTTTCTATTGTCAGCTATTATATGTTTATTTTTGCTTTACAGATTATTATATGATATTGTGCATATCTTATTTTAATTCCGAGGACGGAATTTGTTTTAAGGGGGGTAGAATGTAAGGACCGTGAAATTTTAATACTAGTTAAAATAATTTTTTGGTATTTTAAAATATTTAATTATGATTTTTAAAAGAGTATTTATATTTTTCTCCAATTTCTACAATTTTCTATGATTTAACATCAAGGTTTTATATTTATTTAAATGATTTAAATATTTATAAATTTATTTAGTGTAGTGAAAATTTTTAGGATTTATTCGTTGTGTTACTGATACTATTACGTATTATTTTAAATAATACATAGTATTATTATTACTATTACGTATTAATTCTTGTATTATGTTGAATTATTAATTACGTATTATTTGTGTAAATTATTATATTATTTTAATTATTACGTATCAGCAATTAGCATAACTAGTATGTTTTATCGTATAGATAATTATCACATAATTATTTAATTTTAAATATAAATAAATACATTTTTATTATTAATTATTCTCGTTTAATTGTATAATATGTGTATATTTCAACTTTTTCGTATCAACTGTTGTATTAGCACAACATGTACGTTTTTATTTGTAGATAATTATTTTGATTTTAAATATTAGTAATTATTTATTTTAATTAATTTTTGTTTAATTAGCTAACCTTAAACCTAATATTAAACTATATATACCTACAGCTACCCTCTCCTGTTCACATCTCCTTTTCCGTAGCCGCCAACCACCCCCACCATCTCTCCCCACGTCATCTCTCTCATGATCTCTTCTCCACGAACCCAACAACGCCCGAACCCACTACCGCTCCTCCCCTTGACCACCGCATCGGCCTCCGCTCCGACCTACTCCTATCTCCCATGCCACCATCTACGCCTCAAGCTGTCGATGCTCAGCTAGCCATCAACTCCGACGACCATAGTCGCTCGTCCAGCCACGCCCAAGTTCCGATGGCCGCCGTCCTCCGTGAGAGCCACCTGACCGCCGCCGTGTAACCGCCCGCTGCAGCCTCCTCGAGCTCTGCTCCAAGCCAAGCCCCGCTGCTCAGATCCACACCGCCTTCGTCACCACTGCTCCACCACCTCTCATCCACGTCGACCCCCGCTCAAACCCACTCGCCCGCAGCCCTAGCGGCTTCAGCAGCCCTCCTCCGCAGCCCACGCCGCTGCCTTCAGCTCCTGCAGCCTTCGCGGACACCGCCTCCTACAGTCTGCCTTCAGCCTCTCTCTGAACTACCTACTGTAGCAGCAACCCGACAGCCCTCTCCCGTCGCCGGCCATGCCGAGACCCCCATCATCGGCTTCTTCCTCTCCCCGCTCGTTATCCCGTCAACCGCGAACGCTGAGCTCCTCCTTCAACCGTCGCCGTCGCAACCCCATTGAGTCCAGATCCATCTCCACAGCACTGCCACCACATCGTCGATAGGCCCCATTGGCCTCGCAGGCAAGATCCCGTTACTCAGCTTGTCGTTCTTTACATTTTTAGATCTATTATGAGTTGTCTGTATATATTAGTTTGTAATATAATTACCTGCGTGGATTGTTTGATGAAGAATATTAAAATATATTATAGTAATATGATAAATAGCATTTTCAAAATAATTATAAGAAATTAAAAGAATTTAGTTCGGCAAAAGAATCATTTTTAGATAATTATAATAATGTAAAAGAATTTATTTTGGAAAATGAATTAGTTTAGATTAATTGTTAAGCGAAATAATTTAAAATGAATTAATTTAGATTAATTGTTAAGTGAAATAATTTAAAATGAATTAATTTAGAAAAAAATATTATTTTCTGAATTATGTAGACGTTGTTTATGATTTATAATTCTTAATTTTGATTATCTGATATGCCATGATATTATTACACATGATTAGTTGCATTGATTGTTCCTTCTTGTGATTGAGAATCGTTAGTAGTTTATGACTAGAATGACCTGTGTGACGTGAGTAAGACCTAGGACTCGTGTGTTGTTGACTTATAAAAGCGGGAAGAGTTGGGATGGGGAAGTCATGGTTCATATAATCGGATAAGACTGTTGATATATCTTCCAGGTTCGTACGAGTGGATCGGTGTCACCACTGGGGTTAGTTTGTTGAGTCACAATGGATCCGTGTCGCCACTAGGGCTTGTTGGTTGGGTCAAAGTAGATCGGTGTCGCTACTTTGGTTCATGAATTTATTTATTGGATGCACGTGGGGGATATGCGAACAGTCAGTTATCCGATAATATGAGCGTTGACTATGTGTGAGATGTGAACCAGTGACCTATTTTAAGATGACTAGTTACATGACTTGTTACCAGTGGATCGGTGTCGCCACTGGGGTTGGTTTGTTGGGTCAAGGTGAATCAGTGTCGTCATTTTGGATAGGATTTATGGATTCTTGTGAGAGGTAGGCCAGTTGTGTTTCTTTTCATACATAGTTCAAGATTAATATTTAATTATCTATAATTTGTGACATATGGTATATACATGAGGGTTTCCTTGTTTGGATTATTTCGATCGACGTACTACGTCTCTTGTTGTAGATTTTTAAGTATTAATTCCATCTAGTTGTATGACCCTATTACTTAGATGATTATTCTGATGGCTAGCTGCATGATCTTGTTACTTTGTTAATTTCTTGGATTCTGACTATTAAATACCATTAGTGGGTTTCATCTAGTTTTTTTGTATCTAGCTGCATGTTTCTATTTATTATTGCTGTTTTTGCCTTGGTCATTCGACCGTTCCTATTTCTCCCTTGTGGGATCTTGTCGTGTGCCATGCACGCTGACATACACCTGTTTTCTCTGGTGTACGTCAGACTTAGGGGAAGAACATGTTCAGCAGAAGCCAGAGGATTCTTAGCAGGAGTGTCTTGTAGACGGCGCAGAAGAAGGAGTCGAAGCCTATTTTTTGATGGTTTCAGTTTACTTTTGTAGTTCCTTCTTTTTCCATTGATCGATGTATTTTTGTATCTCTTCAGTAGTCATTTGTTCAGATTTGTATAAGGGCATGTTTTTCCTATATTTTTATGTCTTAGATGATATCCCATTTGTGATATGATATTTTTATTCTGAGTTTGTCTATTATATTCTTGCTGATTGTGATCGGGAACCTGTGACTTCGCACTGTATTTATTTCCAGACGCTTAGCGTATTGGATTGAGAAGAAAAGAAAAGGAGAAAAATAATAGTGTATATTTCTTCTCAAACTAATACGTCGTGGGCTTGTTCACGTTTCGATTCCCGGGTATTTTGGGAAGCGGGGCGTCACACACACACACACACACACACACACACACACACACACACACACACA
>BQKN01000523.1:145334-164883 GCA_022839385.1 Asparagus kiusianus | reverse complement strand
ATATATATATATATATATATATATATATATATATATATATATATATACCTGATTTCTGTATCCCCATCGGTCGACTGATTCCAAGGGTTAGTCGACCGACCAGAGGTGTTCTCAGCTAACTGGTTTTTCGTGTACATGCATGTTTTATACATATATACCTACATATACATACTTAATCGATCTCAAATCGTTTACCAACATATTCATTCATCTCAAAATAGTATCAACCATAAATAAAAATTCATTTAATATTATTTTCCATAATTTTTTCAAAATTACGGGGTATTATAGACTCAACCGATAATTGTCGATGAGTCCACTTGCTAGAACGACTAATATCTCCTTCAAGAAGAACTCACTTCCCTACTACCCTCTCTTCCTTAATCTCCTCTGCCTCAGATCCTTCATCCCTGGTCGATGCGTATTCACAAGATAAATATTCGTCAATCCCCTTCAGACGAGTCATCTTGGAGCTTCTCTTTGATTCATACATCTTTCTGATCTCCTTCCAACAAGTAGTATACATTTTTTACTCAGGGGGTCTGAGATGCGGCGTGTTACTAGGTACAAAAACCCAAAGTAGCATATGTGTTGGGTGTCTTGTGAGGCAGTCTGAATGTGGCTCTGGTACAACCCGCCACCGAATAATACCAAGCCCTAGCTCCTTCATATAGGTTGCTAACGAGTGCGAGCCTTGGGTTGGGATTTTCGATGTATAATTGATCGTAACTGAATTGACGGGAGAATTAGAAAGGCTGATAAGGCTTAATAAAGCATTTCCCACTCTGCTAGAAGACAAGATAGCATGGTCGAATATTGAGGAGCTAGCGGAAGATGCCTCTATTCAAATTTGTAAATGCATTGGGGCCTTTCACATCCTGATATGTTTCTCCATATCTACCGCTATCAAAATCAAGGAAGCAACAAAAAAACATGCTAATTGATGTCCCTCGATAAGATCTTCTGGACAAGAACCATGTACCAACCTTCCCACTTGGTAGTTTCAAGCCGTTGGACGAAAGGAATAAAAGATCCCCTGTATGAAAAGACTGTCATCATCAGCGAGGGGCAATGAAGATGAACCAAGATACTAAATAAGTGTATGGCATTGGCACGCATGGGTTAGGAGTCTTCGAAGTCTTCTTCCCATCGGAGCCCGTCTCTTGGACTAAGATGAAGTCAGAAGTTAACTCTCGCAGGCCGCTCTATAGGCAACATACCATTGCCGAGAGGAGGTTTAGTGGTCTCCCGTGAGCTAGGAGAACCGTGGGATACATCACTTCAACCGTGATGGATTCAAGTGGCTTTGTAGGCACCACACATCGCTTCAGCCATAACATCAGGAATCTGGCGAATAAAGTCATATCTAAAATGGGAGTTTGAGCTTGATAGTGGAAACTGTCAAACTCAACAAAGCATGGAAAACATCCTTCTGGGCCTCATTGATGTAATGAGCGATTACAACATTAATGAGAGTCTTGATGTCATCAAGAGAACTCGCAGTGAGACAGGTTACTTCGGCACCCTTTTGATTCAGATTCTGAAATAAATATTCAGCCAAGACACTTGTTTGACACCACCTCCTCACATCCCTATCAGTTGAGCACAAATGTGGAAGTGACACATCACTTCCCAAAAGGTCTCGTAAATCACAGAATTTTGTGTTTTTAAAATTGTGACCTCTTCAGTCCCTAGGACGAACTCCTCATATGGCAACTCCCTGATAGGCAAGCCAGAGACTTCATGCATATCATGCAACACAAAACCCAACTCCTCAATAAGTGTGAAGAAAGTGAAGGTCTCTGGATCATAACGCTCCAGCATGGCAAAGAGAATGTAGTGACTTTGCACAATTCTGTATCAGGTGGCTAACATGGGATTCCGAAGGCCGGAATTGGTAAGCGGCTCTCTCAAATCCTCCAATACAAAATTCGCCATGAGATCCCACCATCCCCTATCTACAGAGTATACCCAATCAGAAGTCCTAAAATCTTGTCTTGGGAATTTTCCCTTCACCACAATAAGTGTCTGACGAAAATGTTTGCCAGATTAGCAGCCTCGCCAGCTGGATACTCCTTTTTGACCAAGTCGGGTTTTAAAGCCACCAACTGCTAACTATAATCTGTTGGGCAAACACCTTAATGGGTGAGAGATCCGATAGCCACTCTGTCTTGTTCTCTGACAAGATCCCAAATCATCAACCTCGGGATGGAAGCGCACTAGAAATATGACGAAGGGTACATCTGCTCCATGTTGGGTAGGAAGAGGAAGAGGTCATTAATCTTCCAGAGCAGCTTATAATTCCTGTAATACATAATTTTCGTATTGATTTCGACATGATCTCCGAATAAGAAGGTTGGCTTCTTTAGAATTCGTCGGTCCACGGTCTCGAGCTTAGCATCTGTGACAATGGCCCTAAGGATCATCAACATTGCATGAGTGACACTTTCTACCCATTCCCTATCTTGGCCCTGAAAGACGAGAAGATCTTGGTGCAGGCTGAAAGTCACTGCATCGTCCATACCCCCGTCATGACCAAAATGATGGAAAAAAGAGAGAGGCTTGCTTAAATAGTACACTGTATAGAAAAAGACAACAGTTAGTATCTGAAAAGAAGATGAATTAAAAAGTCTAAAACATGAGGGTCACTCTCGCATTTCAGAAAAAAAACGTGAGGGTTACCTCCGCGTTTCAAAAGCAAAATGTGAGGGTCACCCCCGCATTTCAGAAACAAAGCAAAATGCGAGGGTCACCCCCGCATTTCAAAAGAAAAACGTGAGCTTTGCGTTGAAGAAAAAAACTTGTTGAACAAGTTTTTCAGTTCAAAACTCACCGCTAATAAGGGGAGTTTGCAGCGGTGTTGCAGCTGCGTGAGCAGTAGTGCCGCCGGCAACCTCGGTCGGCGACACACTTGAAGTCGCCTCGACAGACTTTTTGCATTTGGAAGATCTCTTTGGTGGCACCATAGATCTTTGCCGACTGTGAAAAACTCAGTGTTTTGCGAGTTAAAGTTCGTCAAAAACGAGGGTTCTCATTGAAGAAAAAGAGTTCAATTGACTCTTCTTTGACCCTTGGGGTCTAATTATAAACAGCTGAGCTGTTATGATTAAAACGCAATTCTAGGAGAGGATCCCACCTAAAACGCGGTCCTCGCGTTCACTAAGTCGGTTCGACTTTAGCGTAAACGCGAGTGTCACCCTCGCATTCTAAAAGCAAAATGCGAGAGTCACCCCTACATTTCTAATTGCATACACGAGGCTCACCCCCGCATTTCTAATTGCATATGCGAGGGTCACCCTCATGTTTCTAATTGCATACACCAGGGTCACCCCCGTGTTTCTAATGGCAAATGCGGGGGTCATCCTTGCATTTTAAAATAAAAAACACGAGGCTTACACCCTGGTTTTAGAAGCTAAAATGTGACGCTCACCCTCGCACGGGTCTTGCATGGCAAATCCCTTCAACCAAGTTCATGATGCCTTGAAACAGATGTAGTGAACAACTCCTTTATGAAAAGGAATCAACAGTATCAAGATTAGACAAAATTGAGATCCAAAGTATTATGAAAATTTATCCCAGTCAATCGCGAACTTTTAAAAACTTTGGAGGGGGTTCTATAGGCTGTCTAAAAATTATTGCTGATCATTGATCCTCATAAAGCACTAACGATGAAAGTTAAAACCTGATAACTTTCATGAAAATAGACGAAAGTTATAAATTGATGACTCTCATATTTCCAAGAACCAAATATAAGGATTACAAGTTGACGATCCTTACAAAATTCAAAAAAAGAGATTACAATTAACGATCTCTTCAAGGCCAAACGCGAGGGTCCACCCTCGCGTTCCCAATTCCAAATGCTAGGGTCCACCCTCCCGTTCCAAACTCCAAATGCATGGGTCACCCCCGCATTGCAAAAGCCAAACGCGAGGGTCCACCCTCGCGTATTGAAGCTAGAATACGGACGTCGCGTTTGACCATTTCAAATTACTTGAATGGTTATCCACTTAATGGGGAGATTAAGCCCTAATTAAGGATCAAATTAAGGGGTCAGTTATACTCCTTAAACCCTATAAATAGTTGGTTTTACAGCTGAAAAGGTGGTGGCCATTTGGATAATATTAGATTAGCTATCTCTGAGATTGGCTATTGCATCGGAGAGAAAAAGCCATCGGCTCATTTCGGTTAAAAGGAGTGAAATTCCTTTCTTAAATAAACTCTCTTGTAGAGTTTTAAACTCGTTCAGAATTCTAAACTTGCCTTGCAAGTATTTTCCGATGTAAAAGTCGAAAGTAAAGATTGAAGTTCCACGAAGTGAGGCGTTCGGATCGTCAACGGGATACAAGAATCAAACTCCCATCGCCACCTCGAAGAACCTAATATTAAACAAAGGGAAGGATCTCCATTGATCTTTCTCTCTTTTGTAAATCGGGAAACCGATAAGAATGATGTAATTTCTTTTCCAAGTTAGTTAGAGAGAGATTACTTTGAGAGATTGTATTCATTCTTTTTCTAAGTCAGTTAGGGAGATTAATACTAATTTATTTCTTAGTTTTCTTGTAATTTTTCCTGCAAACACTTTGGCTAACTCTTGGTCCTGCATAAATGATAGTGTTAAATGATAATTATACATGAAAATTCCGTGTGTATTTTCTGATTAGGAAATATCATCTGTCATTCATTTTTAGAGTTTATTCATTTTAGAATCTTGAGTTCATTCAAACAGAAAAATGGTTATTTGAGTTTGAGCTTGTTTTTGATGGCTTGTGAGCTTGTAGGTTTGTGGCAGCTTTATTAGTATGGTTGCTTGTTTTTGACGAATTTGCGGGTTTGTCGCAGGTTAGAGCTTGTGGGTTTGTGAGTTTGAGCTTGGTTGCTTTGTCTGAGCCTTGATTATTTGAGTTTGAGCTTGTTTTTGAGCTTTGTGGGTTTGTTGTTGGTCTGAGCTACTTGCTGGTTTGTTACAAACTATTAAAATGTTGCAAAATTTATTTGGAATGTTTGTTCAAGGTTTTTTGAGCTAAGGATCTTGGATTTGAAATTTTCGGATGAATAAGTGGGTTTTTTGAGTTTTTCGGATTTAGCTATGATGATTGGTCACATATTGATAATGCCAACTACAATAGGATTTTATTATTCATAGGAGGTGTTCATTAATGAAAATGCAGTCTAGATTGCTTTTGTAATTTTTAGATGAGACGGTCCATTATTTGAATGCAATCTACAATGTAATCTTATTATATAGGTGTTGAGAAAATGGCCATTTTCTGAGCATCTATATTATCATTTATTTTTATATTTTTTTATTTACATTGTCTCGGATTAGTTTATGACCCTTTATAGTCGTTGGAGTATAAATTAGAATGAGTATGATTAAACTGAATATAATTGTATTTGTTCTTTAGTGGGAGGTAAGCTCACCAAATGATCTTATATTCACTAATCATTATTTTGGTAATCCTAAATTTTGTTTACTATAACTATAGATTTCAAATTCTAAAATTTGTAATGCTACAATTTCAGTTTAAAACAAACAAAATATTACAAATTATAGTATTACATATCCCAAAATATTGATAAAACAAATAACATTTTAGAAATCCTAACCCATGTCAAAATACCTATGGATTTCAAATTCCATGATGAAATCTATATCCTAAATTATAGGATTTGAAACAAACACCCCCTTAGTGAATTCTGATCTAAGGAGTTAGAGTTATCCTATTAGTTGTAATGGTGCAATCGGTTCGGTTACGGTTCAAATATGATACTCACAATATCTACATTTGCTTACCCGTCTCGAATACAGATACGGATGCAGATATGTCTTTGTAAGAAATTTCATATCCATATATGCTAAAATCAGATAAAGATGCTGATATATAAGCGGATATGCATGTGAATACAAAACAAATATGAGAAAACTAGATAGTATTAAAATATATAGTTCATATAATACAAAAGAGCTCATTAATATGTTCATTATATCTAAAAAGCTAATACTAGACATCTTGATCGTCAAAATTAACCTCAAATCTATAGTCTAATGATTAGAACTATCGTAATTGTATAACTAATATGTATTTGGATATTTCGGATGTTTAAAGTGAGAATTCGAGCTTGGTTTCTTGGCTTAGAGCATCTCTAATGGTATACTCTATATTTAGAGGGTTTGAAGAGAATATTCTTTAAGATTCCTCAAATATAGAGGATTTTTAAAAGCTTTGCTCCAATGGTGCCCTCTATATTTATATTAATTAATCTATTATTAACAAACTAATGATGTAAATAAAATAATTAAAACTTGATATTTTTTGAAAAAAATTATACCTTTAGAACCGTCTCGCCAAAACCTTTTAAATGAGATTAATATTGAATATTTTTTGAGTCATTTTTAAATTAGCTTATTTTAATATAATAAAATAAAAATATTCATTAATAAAACAAATACGTGGGGATCTATATAACCTGCCCCAAAGGAACTACATTCAGAAATACAAAAATTACATTATATAAGTAAAATATGGTAACAACAATCTAAAATTCTGGTAGGTCATTTCCATAGCTACCGGTGCCGTACTGATACCCTGACGGGCGACATTAGACGTTTCCTAAAGAAAGATGAAGAGAGAGGGTTCCCAGGAATGTTAGGTAGTTTAAATTTTATTCACTGGAAATAGAAAAACTGTCCAACTGCTTGGGCAGGACAATACTCAGGACGTCAAGGAAAGCCAACAATTATTTAGAAGCAGTAGCGGCATATGATTTATAGATATGACATGCTTATTTTGGATTGTCAGGATCCAACAATGATATTAATGTGTTACAATCATCAAATTTATTTAATAAACTTGCACAGGGTATTGCTCCTCCTACTAATTACACTATCTTAGGAAAAGATTATGATACATGTTACTATTTGGCCGATGGGATATATCCCAAATGGTCCACTCTTGTGCAAACTAAATCCCAACCCTAAGGACCAAAGAAGCAGTACTTTGCAGCCATGCAAGAAGGATATCGAAAGGATGTGGAGCGGGAATTTGGAGTACTTCAAGTACGCTTTGCCATCATCAAATGATCAACATGTTTTTGGGATAAGCGAGTGCTACATGACATCATGACGGCTTGTGTAATACTACACAATATAATTGTGGAGGATGAACGTGAAGAAGAACTAGATAATGTTGATTCAACTCAACCTTCAAATGCTGACGAGATGGATGACGATGACGATGAAAGATTAAGATGATTCCTCGCTCGCATAGGAAAATCCAAGATCAAGAGTCTCACTTTGAACTTCGGAATGCACTCATTGAACATTTATGGCAGAGACACGGTAATGGAATAGTGTAATTTTTTAAGCTTGATATATTTTAAATTCTATGTACTTCAACATTTCATAATGATAAATTTGAAATTATTATTAAAAGTATTAAATATTAGTCTCATTTGAAGGTTTCAGCAAGACAATTTCAATGATATAATTTTTATTTAAAATAGACTAGTAAATTTAAAATTATATCAAGTTAAATAATTAGCTTAATTATATTCAATGATACAATTGGTATTTATGAAAAGTTATAAATGAGATGGGAGGGCAAAATTGGAATTAAAATATATGAATAGTGTTTTAGAGGGATCCCTATATATTAGGGATGGCAAAATAGACCCAAAACCAATTGCCCACCCATTTAGTTAAATGGGTCATAAATGAGTGGGTATAGTTTCTATTAAAGATGAATGGGTCATTAATGGGCGGGTTATTACCCACCCATTTACCCGTTTAGATGGATATTGTTTTAAAAACACCATCAACGCTTCAACAATTACAAAACTTATTTTTAAAAGTTAAAAATTATAGAAAACACTTAAAATGACTAAAAAAACCCCTTAAAATTTTGAGATTTGCAAAAAACACCCTCAAAGTTTAAAATATTACAAAAACGCCCTCAAGAGTTAAAAATTATAAAAAAACTATCAAAATTTTCTAACTTCACAGATGACACATGAAATTCAAAAATTACCAACAGCCCCCTTAAATTTTATAATTTACAAAAAATACCCTTAAAAGTTATAGAAAATAAGAAAAACACCCTCAAAACTTCAAAATTATCAAAAAATCTTAGAGTTTTCTAAACTTGCAAATGACATATGAAATCTAAAAATTTTCAATAGTCCCCTATAAATTTTAAATTTGTAATTAACACCCTCAAAGTTTTAAATTTTTAGAAAACACCCTCCATAGTTTAGAATTACAAAACCATCCTGAAGTTTCAAAACCTACAAATGACACATGAAATCCAAAAATTACTAGCAGACCCTGTAAATTTATAATTTACAAAAAACACCCTCAAAGTTTAAAAATTGCAAAAAGCACCATCAAGAGTTCAAAACTACAAAACAATCTTAGAATTTTATAAACTTGCAAATAACACATAAAATCTAAAAAACTTCGGTAGTCCCCTATAAATATCAAATTTGCAAGTAACACCCTCAAACTTTTAAAAATTGCAAAAAACACCCTTAAGGATATATAAATATAAAAAGTAGGCGCTCGCAATTCTTTGTCGGCAGGAGATATATGCATGTGCGGCCAAGTGTAATTTGCAAAACTTGCGTCTATTGCGCGAGAAACAGGAGAGAAAGAGAGCGTGTATTGTTATCCGGCGTGATAAAAAATTCCAAGGAGAATTACTTGGGGACACTCTGTAATTAAGAACAAACATGGAAAAAATAATAGACTTTAACCAACAACAAATATGAAGAAATGAACAATTACGCTCATAGCTCATGGATTTTGAACAAAGGAAAGAAAAACACAATCTCTCTCAAAGCAGTTCACGCAAGGCTAAGAAGGTGCAGGATTTTTAAGATCCTTGGAGTGGGACGTGATATTTTTACCACATTTTGTTGACAAATTTAGACGGCAAAAAGATTTAGTTAGGATTTTTTATGGAATGTGTGGTGCGTGGGTTTTTAGAGCCAAATTTAGTTAGGATGTTTTTATCAAATAGAGTCGTTAGGTAGTGTGGTTTTGTAAACCGTGCAAGGGGGGTTTTCTGAAGATATTTTGTCATTTATTTGCTCTGTCCTAATTTGACCCTAAGATGAAGAAGAACTGAATTAAATGTTGAGGGTACTCCGGTATTCTGAAAATTTTGACACATGACCAAAGTAAGGGCTTTTTTTAAATAACCGAGCAGGCAGTAGACTAGACTTGTTACGAGTCCATCTCTTCTTTTGCTCAGCCCCGTCATCATTTGCTTCTTTTGTTCATAATCCTGTCCTAATTTTTCCAAGTAGTCGATTCAATTGAGAAAGAAATGTTTACAGAAAACCACCTAAAAGTTTGTAGAAAACCCCCCTAAAAGTTTGCAAAAAAACCCCTGAAAGTTTATAGAAAACCCCCTGAAAATTTACATAAAACCCCTGAAAGTTTGTAGAAAACCCCCTGAAAGTTTACAGAAAACCCCCTGAAAGTTTGCAGAAAACCCCCTGAAAGTTTACAAAATACCCCTGAAAGTTTGCAGAAATCCCCCTAAAAATTTACAGAAAACCCCTTGAAAGTTTACAGAAACCGCTTGAAAGTTCATAGATAACCCCCCAAAAGTTTGTAAAACCCCCCTAAAAGTTTGCAAAAAAACCCCTGAAAGTTTACAAAAACCCCCTGAAAGTTTACAAACAGGCCCGGCCCAAGAGGGGGGTAGGGGGGCGACCGTACAGGGCCCATTTCAAAGGGGGCCCCAAATTTTTAAAAATGCCCATAGTATATTTCTTAATTCTTTCCAATAAGTCTTTTGTTTGTTTAAAAAAGGGCCTAATAATCTAATACTAGCCCACTAAATTAAATAATAATTTATGTCCATTGCCTAAGCCTAACTGCCTAACACCCATGACCCATCTGATTTACATTTTACCGGAAATATACACCAATTAGTACTACAATTATGATTAGTTGCTCATTTTTCTGCTAAAGTTTAGGAAATTAAATTATTACAAGAAAGATTGAATGACCTTGCAATTCTATGCATCGAGAAGGATATGTTGGAAAAGATAGATATAGATTCTATTATTGATGATTTTGCATCAAAAAATGCACGAAAACATCGTTTTTTTGTAATTTTTGTATTTTTATGTATTATTTCTTTTGTAAAATAAATATAATTCAATAAATTTATAGTTCAACATTTATATAGAAGAGGGCCTCATTTTATCATTTCGCACAGGGCCTCAAAAAAGCTTGGGTCGGCCCTGTTTGCAAAACCCCCCTGAAAGTTTGCAGAAAACCCCCTGAAAGTTTGCAGAAAACCCATTGAAAGTTTGCAGAAAACCCCCTGAAAGTTTGCAGAAAACTCATTGAAAGTTTGCAGAAAACCCCCTTGAAAGTTTGCCAAAAACCCCTGAAAGTTTGCGAGTAAATCCCTGAAACTTACATATATGTAGAAGCATCATAATCATAACTAAATGGGTTATTGGGTCACCCATGAACCACCCATTTAGTAAATAGGTGGTTGAGAAGTGACCCATTTAGCAAATGCTAAATGGGTTACTATATATATGAGCCAACCAAGACCCAACCAAAACCACCCATTTGACATCCCTACTATATATGAGCCTAAACCCTTCAAATATGGAGGGTTATTATAACACCCTCTTAGTATGGAGGGTGCTACAGTTCCCCATCGGAGCCAATGGTACGCCATTTTTAGAGGAATGACGTACCATTGGAGATGCTCTTATGATGCAATTATATGATTTTTTTCCATTTAATATTACATAATTAATAGCTAAACAGTCGAAATTAATTAATAGCTATTAATTTCGACTGTTTAGCTATTAATTATGTTGTTCCTAATTTAGTATGGAGGGTTACTATTTAGGAAGCTTCATTCATCTAATTTACTCATTTTAAAATGTTTATACTTGAGAAAAGATACATAGAGACAACTGTTTAGCTTCTTTTATACTCATTTCAATTGTTCATCTATTACTAATGTTATATTATATTATGTTAATATTATATTATAGTATTCGCTAAAACTTTTAGATGTTTCACTACAGATTATAGCGTTGTTTCTTTCACAGTGCCTTCAAGGAACAACATAATTAAAAACCATGCCCTCACTGTAGATAAGCACTGTTCTTTTTACAGTGCGTTCAAAAAACAACATAAGTATAAAAAAATCCTGCAGAAAGAACATAAGCACTATTCTTTTTACAATGCCTTCAAAAAACTACATGATTAAAAAAAATCCTGCAGCAAGAACAATGTTGGAGTTCTCTGGAAAGCTCTCACTCTTGATATTTTTAGTCATAACCATACCTCAATGCGAAGGCAGCCATTTATCCACGTTGCGTAAAATCCATCTTGCTCGAAATATACCTAGACAAACGCATGGATAAAAAAAACAAAAGAAGAAGAAGAAGAAACAAATTGAGATCTTGACCAGAAAATCCACCTTCTTCCTTTTGAGACCTCCAAGGCTATGTTTGGTTTGAGAGAAAGTGAGAGAAAAGAAAATGAAAGAAAAAGTAAAAAAGAAAGGAAAGGAAAAAAGAAAGGAAAATGATATTTTTTTATTGTTTGGTTAGAAATAATATTGTAAGGAAAGTTAGAAGAAAATTTATAAAAAAATCATTTTCTCTTGTTTGGTTATCTTTCTGAGAAAAAGAGGAAGAAAATTATCACAACATAATTTTAATTCATACTTTTTTGGAATTAGATTTAGATTTTAAGTAATTTGTAAAAAATAATTGAATTAAATTGTGATTCTATCATATTTTCAAAAAATTTACAAGTTACCGAACATGTTTGCACAATCTTAACTCAAGAAAATTTAATCAAATTTACGATGACTCTAATTTGCATATAATCTTACATGGTCTTGGACTTGCAAGCTATTCATAACCTCAGGTGAAGAAAGATGATTCCGAATAAGCTCTAGACAATGATGCAGTTCAAGAATAATTATTCAAAGTTAGAATCATTCATATCCTGGGAAGTAACATGTTAATAAACATGTATTTAAAAAAAATTGGCAATTTCCTAACACAAAAATTTGAGTGGCCATCAACATCGAGTTTGTAAACATTAACAAGCAAAAACACAACCACAATTTCACTAATTAAAGAACAATATTTCTCACATATAATATTTGTAGAAAGAAATATCAATGAAAGAACCAAAACAAATCTAAAGTAAATGCCATGATATTCCTAATATAAAGTATAATCCAATTCTAGTCACAAAGTCTATTACAATCAATTTCATATAGATTCCACTAATTGAAGAATAACATTTCTCACATATAATATTTGTAGAAAGAAAGGTCAATGAAAGAACCAAAACAAATCTAAAGTAAATGTCATGATATTCCTAATATAAAGTATAATCCATTTCTAGTCACAAAGTCTATTACAAATCAATTTCATATAGAAAATCTTAACCAACAAAGTCTATTACAATCAATTTCATATAAAAGATCTTAACCAACAAAGTCTATTACAATCAATTTCATATAGTCTATTATAATCAATTTCATATAGAAGATCTTAACTAACAAAGTCTATTATAATCAATTTCATATAGAGAATCTTAACCAAAGAGAAAAAGAAAGATATGCCGAAGTCCTTAGTTTTTGACTTCAGTGAGCCCATCAAAACATCAATCTCGCATTCTTCGTCCCCTGAAATTAATTTAAAAAAATTCAAATAAGTAGAGGCAATATAGTTGCCTTCTACTTTTGATCCAGAGCAAAGTAACAAACTTAATATTACGATGCTACCTTGCAACCATTAATGGAAAAAGGGAGAGGCAATATAAGAGAAATCACAAGTATCCATGAGATAGAAAAGGAATTAGTTTAGATGGAAGGTCCAAAGAAGAAAAGGGAAACAATGTAACACTAGCTGAAAATCTAATCCTCAAAAGAGGATAATATATTGAAGGTCCAGGGAAGGCATGTGAATAAAAGAAAAATAGAGATTAGAGCAAAAATAGTGTAACCCTATCAAGCCAAAAATCTAATCCTCAATAGACAACACCATATGATTTGCTATGTACAAAAGAACTGGAGCAGTGAAAGAATGTAGCTAGCCTAAATGCTTGAGCAGAATTAACTAACAGAGGCCCTTATTTCGAGACATTTTTCCAGCCAAATTAAGATCATGAAAGAGCAAAGGTAAAAGAGGAAGATGAAAAAATTACTTTCATAGGCTAAACAAGCAAGTTGAGCATCATATACCATGAAGAAAAAGATGCAACAACTTTTACCTTGAGCCATCAGCACTATAGGCCATTGTGGTGCACCAGAGTCTAGGAGCATCATAATCTACCCTACATCCAGAATTATCATATAGCCATCAACAGCAGTTGAGAATATAAACTGCATACAGGTTTAGGGTGAGATGATAAAGGCATTGCATTTAGGAGCTTTCCTTAATAACAACTCAATCCATTTCCCAGAAAAATCAAAGATAAATAAAGAACATATTCACCAGTCTTGTAATAACTAATTCTACATAGATTTTCAAAACAAAGTCATGTCATAAGTATTATAAGTATTTTCTCAGTTAGAAATAGCATCAGAACTTAAAAAAGTTCTTGTTGGACAAACCTTAATTGTCTTATCATCACCACAGACAAACATTGTAGAAGTTCAAACAAAAATTCTCATGTTTTTTCAACAAAAGCATCAAGTTATTCTGAGAGGCAAATATGACATAGCTTAAGCTTACATGAGTAAATAATTTAAACGCTAATTTTATATAGGCTCTATTGTAAAAGTGACCAAGAGGGCACCAGTCAATGGCAAGTAAATTTTTTTAATACTCACACCCGATACACCAGTTATACCAAACACTTTTGACCTAAGCAAATTCTAGTGAATGCCACTGATACTAAGCTGTCATTCTTGCTACGTCACACTTCAATATGGCATTTTATTGATATCCATCTGATGCTATGTCTCAGAGGCATACCCAAAGAATAAATTCAACTTTTATATTGGTTATAGATTTAAATAGGGTTGTTCCTATAAATAGAGTTGTAAACTGTATACTTTTTAGATCCTCTATCTTTCACTTTTAATGACCAATACTTGAACATTAATGTAGCATTTGGATATATCACTCAGGCCCTTTAGAATTCCTAAAGCTTTTTTCTGTGTCGGATTTTAAAACTTTTACCTATTGAAGCCAATACTTATCTACCAACAACTTTGATATACGTTTTACATTCTTCACAAATAGAACAGATATACACCTTCCATGTATCTATCAATCCATTCTACATAAATAAGACATATCTGAGGTTTATAGACGATGTTCAATACTTCTATAATTTCATTGAGGAAATCCAGGAAAAGTGGCACGCGATGGACAACGTGATTCCATTTACTTTGACTTCAAATGTAATTCTAAGATCCCTTATCTTCTCCTTTAAACAATTGATTCAAGAACATCAGAGTTGCAGATGCATTTGCTCAGCTTTGCCTTGACTTTTGATCATGCCAACCCGATTATCACTCGCACGGCTCCTGAATCCCTTGCGTTTTTTGAGGCAAACAACCTTGGGCGTGTTTCATCTAGGTTTATTGTTCTTTAGTCATGTTTCCTTTTCTATTCTTTCCTTTGTCCCGAAAAATAAAGAACATCAAAGTTATTACTTATATCATATAGAAGCCGTGAAACTGTCTGCTTCACCTGAATATGAACGTCAAATGTAATTTTCCCTGTTTTCTTTCTCTTCTTGTTTTGTTTTTTCTCATAACAAATCAGTTACTTCTACATTTCATTTCATTTCTTCACACAGTAGAGCTGTGGGGTTCACTGTTTCTACACTTCTTCACATTATCTTGAACTTGTTGTATTTATTATTTAGTTTAGAAGAACTACTAGTTTCATAGGCCACAGCGTATCATGAGGATTTCAGAATCTAGATTATACGCCTAAGCACCAATCAAGATTTCAATGAAATCCAAATCTTCGTATTACAATTTGACTGTGTGGGAGTAATCGAACCCTAACATCATCATATCAATATTCTACCTCTCAAAAATTTTACAACTGCCACTATCAAACGTATCAAAGAAATGCCATAAGCTTACTATAACGAAATAAGTAGCGACGAGCAAGAATCCAATGATTGAAAAACAGAGAAGAAGAAAGAGGATTTCTTTGAGGGGGCTCCGATAATAGGTAAGGGTTTTCTTTTTATTTTCGTTGTTGTGATTTCTGAAGGAGATCGACTCTCCTTTTATAAGGGCTAACCCCACTATCTCCACCCCCTCAGATCCGCCCCTTGAGAGATATTCTCTCAACAAACCCACTTTCTTTCCACGTTCTTCTCAAACAAATGTTGATTTAGTCATCCATGACCAAGTCAAGCTAACATCTCCCACTTGACCAAATCAACCAAGTGATATGCCTCCCACTATCCGTGAGATCAGATGTTTCTGCTTACCATTACTCCCACTATCCGTAGAGAGTAACTCTTATTTCATTATTCATGAAATTTTACTTGGACTTATTTATTCCTAAGTCCCATCAAACTTACATGTTTAATAAAAGATTCCGTTGGTATTCCTTTTGTCAAAGGATCAGCAATCATATCTGTAGTAGGGATATAAGCCACTTTGACTTCTCCATTTTCTACAATATCTCGAATCTCGAATATAGTGATATTGGATCTCAATATGTTTTCCTTTGGAGCTATTCGCGTCACTATTGATTAAGCTAATTGCTGCTTGATTATCACAAAAAATATCAATAGGTCCTTCTAACAAATTGAGATCAATATCAATCAAAAAACGTCTTATCCAGACAGCATGTGTAGTTGCCATACTGCAAGCTATATATTCAGCTTCTTACGTATATCTATCAACACACCCTTGTTTCTTGCTACTCCAAGAAACAGCTCCTCCTCCAAAGATGAATAAGTGTCCCGAAGTGGATTTTCCATCATCTTTATCACCTCCAAAATCAGCATCGGAATAACCGAGGAGTTCAAGTGAATCAGCTTGATAAACTAATCTATGAGTCAATGTACTTCTGATATACTTCATAATCCTTTTAACAGCTTCCCAATGTGCTGGTCCTGGATTACTTTGATATCTACTGACTAGACTCATAGCATAAGCTATATCAGGTCTGGTGCATAATATTGCATACATCAAGCTTCCAATTGCTTGAGCATAAGGAACATCTAATGGCTTCTGCTATTTTCCTGGGCTTTGCTCTTTACATAATCTCTTTCCCATAACCAACGGAGTTGGTGCCGGATTGGAATTCTCCATTCCAAACCTTTTAAGAACTGATCTTAAATATATTTTTTGGTTTAAACATAGCATTCTAGACTTTCTATCTCGAATTATTTGAATTCCAAGAATATATGATGCATCTCCCATGTCTTTCATCTCAAACTTTTCGCTAAGATCTGCCTTGGTTTTATTCAACATTTCTATATCATTTCTAGCGAGCAATATATCATCCACATATAAGGATAATATGGTAAACTTGCTCCCACTTTTCAAGACATATATACAATTATCTAATTTATTTTGAATAAAACCAAGTTTAGTAACTGCATCATGAAATTTGAGATACCATTGTCTAGAAGACTATTTTAAATCATATAGAGATTTTATTAATTTGTAAACTTTATGTTTCTGTTCTTTCACCTGAAAACCTTCATGTTGTTGTATATATATTGCTTCCTTCAACTCTCCGTTAAGGAATGTAGTTTTAACATCCATTTGGAATAACTCCAAATCAAGATATGCAACAATAGCCAAAATAATTCTAATGGATGCAAATTTAGCTACATGAGAATACGTCTCCTAAAAATCTATTCTTGCCTTCTGGTTATAACCTTTGGCAACTAACCATGCTTTGAATTTATCAATAGATCCATCAACACGATATTTCTTTTTGAGCACCCATTTGCATCCTATGGCTTTTCTATTTTCTGGTAGATCACATAACTCCCATACCTTATTCTTTTCTATGGAATCAAGTTCTTCTCTCATAGATTCTAGCCATGAAGCTGATTCATGCGATTTCATCGCATCAGAAAAGGTTAAGGGATCTTGTTCTTCTATATTTGTATCTACCGAAAAACAGGATGACTCACATGAATACAAATAGTAATCATCCATCCATGAAGGTTGTGTTCTTGGTCTTTTGTTGCCTACAACTGGTTGATTAGGTACATTATTTTCCATAGGTATTTTATCATTTTCAAGGTTAGGTTCATTCACAATATCAGGGTCATTAGTGGGAACAACACTGTAATAATCATCATCTATTACAGTTAGAGGTTCTGTTTCCTCTTGAACTTGTTCCTCTTCCTCTAGATTCTCTAGAAATATAGCATCTCTGCTTTCAATGACTCCTTTTTCTTTATTATAGAACTTATAACCTTTTGATTTTTCTGAATATCCTATGAATCTACACTTTATTGTTTTAAATCCAACTTATATATCTCTAAGTTAACATGGAATGAGAACATGGGCTATAGATCCCCACTTCCTGAGATGACTCAAATTAGGTTTCCTCCCATTTCATAATTCATAAGGTGTAGATACTACTGATTTGGTGGGAATTCTATTTAAAATGTAGTTAGCAGTTAACAATGCTTCTCCCCAAAAGTTTTTAGAGAGACCAGAATGAGACAACATGCATCTAACTACATTAAGTAATGTTCTGTTTTTTCTTTTAGCAACGCCATTCTGTTGTGGCGTATACGGCATTGTTGTATGCCTTTTAATTCCATGCTGAATACAATAACTTTCAAATTCTTTAGAATTATATTCTCCACCTCTATCAGTTCTCAGAATTTTGATTTTCAATCCAAGTTGGTTTTCAACTTCTATCTTATATCTCTTAAAGCAGTCAAAAGCTTCTAATTTTCTGGATATAAGATAGACGTGTGCAAACTTAGAATAATCATATATAAAAGTAATAAAATATTCTTTATTGCTATGATTTTTGACATTTAGGGGACCACAAATATCCGAATGTATCAACCCTAAGAGTTCATTGGCTCTATGTCCGCCAACAAAAGGTTTTCTAGTCATTTTACCAGTTAAACAATGTTCACATGGTGGCAATTGAACATTAGATAGTGCAGGAAGCAAGTCCATTCTGATAATTTCTTTCATTTTTGAAATACTAGCATGTCCTAGTCTAGAATGCCACAATTCAGATTCAGAAATATAACAAGACAAGTAGTTCAAATTCGAAATTTTATATCAGAATTATTACAAACTACTGGAAAAATGCATAATTCATGCTCGGGCACATATTTACCCATAGCATACACTTTATTATTCTTGCCTATAGAAACCCTGTTATTATAGAACCTCGCTTCCAGTCCTTTCTTCATCAAGCTGGGAACAGAGATCAGATTACGTCGAATTCCTAGCACATAGAACACATCTTTGAGGACAAAAATGCTGTCCCCAAGATCCAATCTATACGAACCAATACCTTCTACATCGAGATAGGTATTATTTCCCATATAGATTCGCTGTTCTCCTTTCTTCAGCTCGGTGAATTCTACGACTCCATTCTTGTCCTTTGCGATATGCCTAGTCGCACCGAAGTCGATCCACCAACCACTGATATCCGTCATCATAGCATTACATTCCGTCACACCGACGAATTCTCTTTTGCTAGTACCCCCTTGTTCTGGATGCTTATAGCCTCCCTTATGCTCCTGCTTTTCACCTTGTGGGCAATTGGGTTTGAAATGCCCAAACTTTCCATAATTGTAGCAGGCTCCGCAGGGTACTTTCTTTCTCTTGAACTGCTGTGATTTCGGTTCTTGTGGTTGTGGTTTACTAGAACCAGGGTTTTTATAGCTTCCAGCATTATGCCTTTGGCAGACATAATTCAGCTTTTGCTGCACCATATTCAGTTCTGGTTCCTTCCTACTGGCTACTAAGTCATGTTCTATCGCTAGGTGCATAGGAAGATCAGTGACAGACTTAATGGCAGGATTCATTCTTAATGTGGTGGCAGCCACAGCAAGTGAAGGGGGAAGACTATTCAAAATGGTTGCCATTTGCATCCTTTCTGAAATTTTGGTCCCAGCAGTGGATAAGTCCTTAGCCATGACAATCATTTCATTTATATGCTCTACGACATTGTCTCCCTCTTGCATACGACAAGAATTATACTTATGCAAGAGGAGTTGAATGTTAACTTCAGAAGCAGTGTCGTATTTTTCTTTTATTGCATTCCACATGTCCATGGAAGTTTTATAAGTTTCAAAAACTTTGATTAAGTTATCTTCCATGAACATGAGCATAAGACTTTTTGCCTTTTTATCTTTCGACTTCCACTGTTCAAACCCTTTTTTTCTTCAGGTGTAGATTTATCAGTAAGGGTTGGAGCAGTGGTTTCGATTATATCATCAATGTTATCATGAATAAGAGCATATCCTATTTTTCTATGCCACATATCATAATTATTGCCATTAAATTTGTCAATTTTGTCTAGTTCTGATAGAACGAGTTTACTAGCCATTCGGTAGAGAACTAAA
>BQKN01000523.1:104009-120334 GCA_022839385.1 Asparagus kiusianus | reverse complement strand
CTGCTCCACCACTGAAGCAGTCACCGCGTACTAAGAAGGTTCGCCAATATTGCACGGTGAGTGGTATTCACATGATTTTTGTATGTAGCAAAACTGCAACCGTCACGGATCGGATTGCAGGAGCTATGTGGTTGGGAAAAAAATATGGGAATGTCCCCAAGTCATTTCAGGTCAACATGATCCAAGAAAAATCTATGATGAAAGGGAATTTGAGCTGAATACTATCAGACCCATCGTCATCAATTATTATGTATTCCAGGCTGCAGAGATCTCTTCGTCGTAGGGGGATGAAGTTGCTGGTTAAGGGGATCGGCGTCTCCCTTGACAGTGTCGATCTTCCTAGCCATGTGGCCTCTTGCGCTTCCAAGACAAGCAATCTCTTCTATGCAGGGGACTTAGCTGTTGATTATGAGAGAGCATCATCTCTCCCCCTGTAGCGCCACACTTCTCAGACTAGAGGTCTTTTCTATGCAAGGGGATGACAATCTCCCTCAGCAATGTTGCGATTCTGAGGCTAGAGGTCTCTTCCGCCAAGAGGACTAACCCGTGGGTTAAGGGAGACGGTCCTCTCCCTTGATAGTATCGCAATACGAGATTGTCATGCTCTTGAGACCAGGGTTTGTTTGCGTTGAAAGTTGGTTTATTTGTCGAATTCATTACACGTTTATCGATTACAATGAATTCGAAAGAGTTAATCTTTTTATTAGACTACTCGCTTACACAAATGAAACAAGAATTACAACTCTCTTCAAACACACGCAAATGACGTTTATCACTGGCTGCTTGCGTGAGATCTTTGCTTGTGTCGGGGACGCGTTAGTCCGTGGACCATCGCGGACCAGATCCGGTTGACAGAACGAAAATTTAATGCTCTTGCTTCACAAAGGAAACAATCGTAGAAGTAAATAATCTCAACAAAGTGAGATTACTACTCTTCTCGAGATCAAAACAAAGTCTGATTTCAAGGAATGATGCAACGGGCCTCAGATCCTTCGAATAACTCCCTCGTTATGCTAGAGTTCGCCAAGATCTGCTAGCCCTCCTTTGAAATTCGTGGTTCACTCTCCAATTTGACAGTACCTCACCTCCAATTTTTGACCCCCCATGTGTAGGGTCATAGGCTTGTATTTATAGACTTTAGTTGCGGTGTTTTTAGATAAGTACAAGTGATTTGGTCTCATTTTCAGTTAATAACGGTCTAATCACGTTTAGAGATGATATCCAAGTAGCTGGGAGGCTCTAAAATGAACAAATATTGAGAAAACATCGAAATACGTGTTTTTAGCGTTTCTGGGCGCGAGCCACCATAAGGTGGCTCGGCACTGTGAGAGCCACCCTATGGTGGCTCAGCCTTGGCCTAGCCACCTTAGGGTGGCTCGGCTTTGGCCGATCCAATTCATGGTGGCCCGGCCTTGGCCGAGCCACCTTAACTTGGTGAGCCACCTAGCTTGGTCGAGTCGTTTTGATACGACTCGGCTGCCAGGGGCTTCTCCGGACTTTCCGGTTTGGTCTTATTCCGCCGTTTTGCATATTTCATCGTTTTGTTGACTCGTACGCTTTATTGGCTTACTTCGTGCACTCGTTAGCTCTTTTACGGCACGGATAATCTCATTTGACTCAGATAATGATGTTCAACACCTTCTCTTCATTTTAAACTGTACGCGGGAACCTATAGGTAATTTTTGACGCCTACAGATACCCCCTCTAAAGTGTTTTGTTCTCATTCTTTTATAGAGGAGGCTGGAATACTTTGGATATGAGACGCCCAACCTTCAATTCGTCGACTTTTTCAGCTTTCGGTCTATTCAGTATTTTGTCGAACAGCTAAAATTCTTCCGGTGCTGTGTTTATCGTCTAAATGTCAAAATCTTGAACTGAGACTGGCGTGTTGATATCTGAATTAGCTCGTGTCGTTGAACCGACGTTTAACTGTTTATCTTCGTCGGGAGCTTATATCTGAATCGCGATTGAGCTCCCCGGGGTTAATTTGGAATTAAGAATAATCCCGAGCCTTATTTTGGCGAAATTATCGACGCGTTGACTGGCGTCGACCTTCATTGTAACGCGTTGACCGACGTTTGACCTTCGTTATAACGCGTTGACCGGCGTTGACCTTCATTGTAACGCATTGACTGGTGTTGACTTGCGCTATAACGTGTTTATAGGCGTGAACACGGTTTATACTCATACGTTAATCGGAGTCTACACGGTTTAAGCTCGATCGGCGTTGTAACGCATGGCAGGCCTAAGTGTAGAGGTTGCAGGACCAACCGTTAATGTTGGTTCATATGAAGGTATGGATCTTACCCTTACATCTCACTAGTTATTTTCTTAACCATACGGAAGTTTTGGTTATAGGACCAGCTATTGGAGCTGATACGGCTACCATTGCGAATGCGTCCAAGGTCCTTCGTGGAAACTTCGGTTGGAATTGATGTTCTCCCGAGTGTTCAAGTCACAAGACCGACTGGTGAAGTTGGTGCATCAGTGATTTTTGTATCTTATTATGATTACTCATTCTGTTTAGAATAAATAACCATAATACTTATAGGATTTTTGACAAACCCTCAACCATAAACGAGTTTGACGAGCCTTTACCGACTACCGATTGAGTCGGGGTAGTATACGGATTGTTTAATTTCATTCCGCATGTGACGTTATGCTAAAAGAATAAACTCTCTTGGACTTGATGCTACGATATTGAATACGTAGACTTCGTCATTCTTACGGGAATAGGCAACCGGCAACGTGCATAGGATTTTTGGTAAACCTTCAACCATCAATGGATTTATGGGCCTTTACCGATTATCGTTTGAATCAGGCTAGCATGTGAATTATTTAAACCGGTTTCACATGTAACGTTATGCTAAAAGAATGAATTTTCTTAGGCTTGGTGCATAGGCTTTGTCAATTTCACGAAAATAGACTAACCGCCAACGCGTGTTAGGCGTAGACTATCTCTACTTAGGGTTCGAGATAAAATTCCCCATACGTGTAACGCTTGGATTATGAAGTTATTAATAACGGTCTGCCACGATGTTGAATACGTGAGTTTCTATCCTTTTTACGGTAAAGGACTAACCGATAACGCGTGTTAGGCGTAGACTTACCTCTACTTAGGGTTCAAGATAAAATTCCTCATGTGTGTAAAGCATGAATTATAGCATTATTAATAACGACCTGCCACGATGTTGAATACGTAGGCTTTTGATCTTTTTAAGGTAAAAGACTAACTGGTAACGCATGTTAGGCGTAGACTTATCTCTACTTAGGGTTCGAGATAAAATTCCTCATGCGTGTAAGGCATGGATTATGGCGTTATTAATAACGACCTGCCACGATGTTGAATACGTGGGCTTTTGTCCTTTTTACGGTAAGAGACTAACCGTTAATGCGTGTTAGGCGTAGACTTATCTCTAATTAGGGATCGAGATAGTGTCCTCCATGCGTAAAAGACATGGATTTTTATCGCTATGATGTTGAATACGTAGATTTGATCTTTTTTATGAGAACGGACCACCCGGCAGCATGTGTTAGATACATACCTATCTCTATTTAGGGATCGAGATAAAGTCCCCTATGTGTAAAAAACATGGATTTTTATCGCTACAATGTTGAGTACGTAGATTTGGTCGTTTTCGCAGGAACGGACCACCCGACAGTATGTGTTAGATGAAGACTTATCTCTATTTAGGGATCGAGATAAAGTCTCCATGCATGTGAGGCATGGATTTTTATCGCTACAATGTTAAATACGTAGATTTGGTCATTTTCACGGGAACAGACCACTCGGTAGCATGTGTTAGATGCAGACTTACCTCTATTTAGGGATCGAGATAAAGTCCCTCATGCGTGTGAGGCATGGATTTTGGATGTTTAAAGATTATGTCTTCTCTTAGGGCAAAGACGAACCCGATACCGGAGAGGAAGAATTTTATATTCTATCTCATGTCTGCCTTCTCTTGGGGCAAAGACAAACCCGATGTTGGAGAGAAAGAATTTTATATTCTATCTCCAGCTGAAAAAGAAACTCAAAGTGGGATCTTCACTTCGAGAATCAGGAAGGTGAAACTAAGAGTGAAATCTTCACTCTGAGAATCAAAAAGATCCAGATAACCCTAACTTTTATAAGATCAGTTACCTGATCTGAAAATAAAATTTCTCATTTATCGAGATGGAATTTTGACTTTGGCCCTAACTTTTATAGGTTTGACCAAAGAGGAAAGAATGGAAGCCTTTCGTTTATTAAAATGGAGTTTCGATAATTATGGTCCTAACCGTGTAATGGTTTGACAAGGTGGGGGTTATTGAGATGACCTTAACTTTTATAGGTTTGATCGTTCAACTTGGGTGGAGGCCTTTCGTTTATCGAAAGTGAAGTATGTTTTCTGAAAGTGGATCTCTCGTTTATGGAAAGAATCAAGAGGAGATTTTAGCTTTGGTCCTAACTATAGGAAGGTTTGACCAAACGAGTAGTGAGAGTGGGATACAAATAACAATGGGAATTTTGACTTGTACAAATCACTCGATAGGGATTTTCAGCATCAAGTGATAAGGACTTAACATGAAAGGGGTTTGCTAATTGCCATGGATCAGCAGCTTGAACTTTTGAGTACCGTGTTGGGACTTTAACATTAGGAGTGTTAGGTGCACAAACACAGTGGGAGTTTGGATGGACTTAGCCGAAAGAATTTTGGTGGACTCAATGTCAGTTAACTTGATTAGTGAGAGACTTTATAGTGGAGGACTGTGAATCATCAAAGACTCCATTGTTACATCGTGGGAGTTTCGTGAGGGAAGATTGATCAAATGTGGTCATTAAATCTCATCTCAAAGAAAGAGTGCTCGGAAAGTCACAGTGTGAGGGTTTTAAACATCTTGGAAATGATTAAATAGGCACCGTGGGAGGTTCTTAATCACTTCTTATTTATGATTAATGATGAATTATTCAGATGATTGGTCTTCATCTTGAATAATTAGCTGATCTTGGATTATCCTTAAGAATACTCTAGGAACTTCCCGTTAAATAGGTTATCCTAACCGTACCAAGGATAGTAATTTTTTAGGAACTTCCCATTTATTGGCATCATGAGCTTGTCACCGTCTTGGGTGATTAAGCGATATGCGTCGTTTGAGTAGACTGTCTTTATCACAAACGGTCCTTCCCATTTGGGTTGAAATTTGCCTTTCTTTTTGGAATTGAGTATCATTGGTCGCTGGACGATGAGAACTATGTCTCCTTCCGTGAATCTTTATTGTCAGACTCTTTTATTAAAAGCCCGGGAGATTCTGGCCTGGTAAAACTCAATTTGCTGCTAAGCTCCCAAGTGCTTTTCGTCTAACATCTGAAGTTCTTCGAGACGTTCCTGATGTTGTTCCTCCGTCGTCATCCCTGTTGCGAGGGCAATGTGAAGGTATGGAATTTGGATTTCTAAGGGAAGAACAGCCTCACATCCATATACTAGAGAGCACGTAGTCGCTCCGGTAGGTGTGCGGACTGTGGTACGATAGGCCCAGAGATGTTCGTCGAGTTTGTCGTCCCAGTCTCGTTTATTGGTTCTCACGAGCTTTGAGAGAATCTCAATAATGGTTTTGTTGAAAGCTTCAGCTAATCCGTTTACCGTGGGATTGTATGCTATCGACGAAACGTCTTGAATCCTGAACTTTCCACAGAATTTGATGAAGGGATTGCTGACAAACTGAGGGTAGTTGTTGTGCATGATTTGCCTTGGAACACCATATCAGTAGACGATGTGGTGTTTGATGAACTTGACGACGTCGCTTGTCTTCACTTCTTTAAGTGGAATCGCTTCGATCCACTTTGAGAAGTAGTCGGTGATTACCAAAATGAAACGGTCACATTTGGCTGACGGTGAAAAAATAAGACCGATAATATTCATTCCCCATGTCTCGAATGGCCATGAAGTGGCCGAAGGGTGCAAATGCTTTGGGGGTTGGTGCATGTAATTTGCATGTACTTAGCATGCATGGCATTGTCGGGCGTAATCAGCTACGTCCTTGATCATGGTTGGCCAATAATATCTCATTCTTCTGAGTCGATCACAGAGTTTAGGACCGGGTTGGAGTGCACCACATGTCCCATCATGTGTTTTCCTAAGAGCCCCTCCGCCTCTTTAGTTGAAATGTATCGGAGTAGCAAACCGTCGTGTACGTGATGATACAGCATCCGGGTCGTCGTGTTATAATAGAATCTTAGTGCCCTTCATCAGACCGAGTCTCTTTCTTTTATGTCTTCCGGTAAAATACCATGCAAGACATAATCAATAATGAGAAAATGCCAATCTCGAGGCTTGAGTTCAATTCTGGCCGAGTGCGCCTCTTTGATGTTCAAGGCGTAGTCTGGTATGAAGAGTTGGTGAGTTCTCACAGTGACCCATTGTTCTTTGTCAGGAGGTTGTGCCAGAGATACTGCTAGTGCTGCTAGTGCATCTGCATATGGGTTCTGGAGATGTGGAATGTACTCGATGAAGAATTCTTCAAACGAGTCTTCTATTTCAATGACCGCCTTGTGGTATGGTATCAGGTCTTGATTTCTGACTTCATACTCTCCACGAATTTGGTTGACTAGGAGTTGAGAATCGCCAAAAGTTTCGAGATACTTGACCCCCAGCTCTTTGGCAAAACTAAGTCCAATAAGCAGTGTCTTATTTCTAACCCTTTTATTGATGTCGGGTTATCCTTAAGAATATTATATGTAATATTGTAAAACCTCGTAATTTTGAATGTTGTGAGATATAATAATAAACATGTTATATTGTGAGAAATAATGTTTATTGATATTTGAGTATGCTAGGAATTGATTTGAGATCAATTCGATACATATATATGAATATATGAGTGCAAATACACAAAACATGCACTAGAAAAATCTGGGAAAAATGATCAGTTAAGAGTTTATAGATTTTATACAATGATGCACTTAGAATCTGGGAAAACTCAAAATATCAAAGTTGTAGGTCTTTTCAACAGCTTTCCAAGAAATCTTTAATCACCTTATTCTGAGGTCGGATGCGAAAATTATCGCCAAAATATTGTGTACAGATTTCAGAAACCTGTGTAGTGTGTGTATGTGGTGAAGAAACTTGATGAGATGCACAAGGAGCAATAGTATCAAAAATAATGGCTTTTTGTACATCACAGCAAAATTTAGCAATATGGTCGTTACGACCGCAATTAGTGCATTTGTAAACTTTGCTATACAAATGTGCATAGTGAACGAGTCATTTGGAAGTAGTATCACGTGACTTAGCGCACTTTTCCATAAGTTTTTTATGATTGTCAATGCATGTAGTTAGGGTTGAATCTAAGGATAAAATTGATTTGTCATATCATTCAACTAATTGTTTGGCACAATAGCATTGACACTAGAAGTAGAGAAACATGATCATTCTTGAAAGAAGTAAATTCATTCCTAATAGCTTCTATTTCTAACATGACATCAATCTTGTTATGAGATAAGCTATCAATATTTAAAAGTCAAAGAATTATGATCCAATTTTAATTTATCATTGTTTTCTTTAAAGATCACATTCTCTTTAGCAATGATGTTAAATTTGGATGCTAGCAAATCATGATCAAATTTTAACTCTACATGCTTACTTTGCAAACACATGAAATTATGATGAAATTTGCTATAGGCATTCATTAATCTCTCATATGCACATGTAAGTTCATTAATAGATAATTTATTTTTAGATTCGGACTCGCATACCTCACTAGGGCAATCGCCTAGTGGCTGTGTGCATGACGGTGCTCTAATCTCACTTGAAGCGGAATCTACCGGAATGCGTTGGATTTCCTCCAAGTTTCCGTCATGTGCTTCTATATGTTTCCATAATGTATAAGCACTATCAAAAGAAGCAAATATATGGTTCAAAAGCTTTGAGAAAAAGTACTAACAATAACTTGTTTATAATAAACATCTTTTTATCATCATTACTCTACTTAAATTTCTCCAATGTGGGTACAACATAAGTACAATCAATTACTTCCCATAAATCAACATGTTTAGATCTAGAAAATAGTTTAATCCATTGAGTGTAGAGGAAATCATTGAATAAAAAAGCAATATCTATAGCATAGCCTAAACTAGGTGCACCGTGTATATCCATGAAGATTATGCAAGCAAGATAAAAATCACAAAAAATTAGATTAGCAAGTATAATAGCGAGGATCCTTGACTCTAGGCGATTAAGCCACGAATCAAGAGCATCAAGCTCTAATACCAAATGAAAGTACCCTAAAGTGGGATGAATAGGATAATTGCTAATCTAATCTATTTTTTATGCTAAATTAAAACTTATAAGGCGATATCCTAGCAATATGATATACAAGGAGATATGCAAGGATAAACAATGATACAATAAACGATATAAACACAAGCACAAAATGTAAAGAATAACAATGCGCCAAAAACAATCGCAAACACAAGATATGATCACGGAGTTCGGTCAACCCTCGACCTATGTCTCTGCTCCTCACCTTGAGTTGATCTCCACTAAATCTCAAATACTACACAATAACGGTTTTCAAGTTCACTGATAACTTTTATAACTCACACGATGTCCATCACATAAGCTACATTTCTCTAAGTGTTGGACTACCCGTGTCACCTTCCTCTAGTGTTTAGAATTACAACCTCTCCTTAGGATTTACAACTAACCCACTCCTCTTGAAATTGACCCCGATCTCTCTCCCAACCACTCCTCTATGTGTCCTTGTATATTACAACGTGTTTAACGATAAGTGCGAATAAAGCTTTTATTCTCTAAATAAGTGAGAACGAATTGTAAAGCTCTCTTAATGAATCACTTTCACAACCCAAATATACTTAATGTTAAATACTAAAGCTCAAGAGGTTGTGTGTGTAAACAATGAGCAAAATGAATATAAACACAAGTAAATCTGATATATATATATATATATATATATATATATATATATATATATATATATATATATATATATATGAGAATCAAAATATAAATTAGCTAAAAGAAGGATTTATAAAACTTGAGAGATAGAGATTTGAGCGACTCAAAAACAAAATCGAGATCCTTTTCTTTGTGAAACTCTTTTCACACAAACAAACACACTTGATCTTTTAAAAACTTAGAAACAAACTAGTGAAACTTCTATTATTATTTTTTTTGGAAAAATAAGTATTGAGGTCTATTTATAGCCTCTCAAAACAGATCAACAAAAACTAGCCGTTACAAAAAAAACATGATTAGTCGACTGGTTGAATCTATCAGTCGACTGATAAACTAGCTGTTACTGTAAAGAAAACAGATAGCCATGACTCGGTCGACTGAAAACCAAGATCAGTCGACTGATAGGACTATTCGGTCGACTAACTCTAATGGTTGGTCGACTCGTCGACTAATAAAACTAATGCTGTAAAAACTACTTCTGGCAAGTCGACAGAAAAGTTTCATCGATTGACTGAAAAGATTGCTCGGTCGATTGATCCAAGCATTCGGTCAACTAAAAAACCGATACAGCTGATACTTCAATTTTGTTAAAAAGTTAATTTTTAAAATTTATTTTAAAATAGTAAAACAACTCCAAAAATAGTAAAATTTGGGACAATGTTTATACATATGAAAACAAGTATGTTAGAAAGGGAATTTATAAAATAGCACTTCCCAAATGTGAAACCTCACTGTTTTGCAAAACGGTCAAAAATACGAGTTTGTTAAACACTTGATTTTGGTGAACCTTATTTCAAGCAAGTTTTGAGATACTTTTAAATGGATTAATAGACTTTAGAAAAGATATAAAATAGTATCATTAAGTCAATAATCCAAAACACGGTATATTCACAAATAGATATATAATATGATAAATCGAAATAACGTGTATGTGTATGGTCTGAGCTTTAAGTATAAACACATAAAGTAAAAACTGAAAATACTATACCAAGTTTAGAAATCTTCGTGAAGCTCGATCTTGGTAGCATGGATGAAGTACAATTGAGAATCTTTAACTTGAATGGCATAGTGCTTCATTCCGATTTCCTCCAACCTCCATGAATATCATCGTTAAAGCTCAAGTCCATCCAACCTCCATCCTGGATGCATGTTGGAGGAAAACACAAATACTAGAAAACAATGTTAGTAATTGTTTGTTAATCATCAAAATTAGATTAGACAATATGGTCATAAACATGAGACCTAACAACGTACGTATATTTTTTCAAATACGAATACGGTTTAGCATCCCTGGTGAAAATGTTGTAAGTTGTTTGGGGAAAACCCCCCTCTTAGAGTCCAAATGACTTACCCAACCATGGTATGACCTTAACTATATTGATTAAAGTACAACAATGACCTTCATCAATGACTCCAGTAAGTCAGCATCATTAAAACCTTGTCTCCCTCTCCATTTTCTGTCTTGTCTCACTCAAATGTTAGAACCCAGTAGGATTGAGAAACAACCTAACAAGAAAGAGCCAATGAAACTACTGCCATATGTAGTAAAGTTCGTGTCGGAATATTCTGTTGGATAGCAGGTTTCTAATTTATTTTGGTAACAGATTATTGGGATTTCTAAACTGTTTTGGTAACAGGATTCCAAATCTATTTTGGTAACAGGTTATTAGGATTTCTAGTCTGTTTTGTTTTTTATTTTAGAATTCCTAGTATGTTTTTGAGTTTAGGATTTCTATATATATGGAACGATTGGAAGAGAGAATTGAGAAGTAAATTGGAGATATTTGGAGTACAGAAAAGAGAGTTTTCTGGAGCATTGGTTAGGGTTTATTTGGAGAGATTTAGACATTTATTAGTGAGATTAATTAGTGAGTTTGAGTGATTTGTAATCTCAATTTATACTCTTTTTCTCTATTAGTGAAAACCTCATCCCCTTCTTGCCCTGTGGACGTAGGCAACTTACCGAACCACGTTAAAATTGGTTGTTTGAGTTTGTACCGTTATTTTTGTATTGTTTGGCCTTCTCTCGGCATTTGTTTAATTTGGTTTCTCGAAGCACGTCGGTTTGATTTTAGCTTCTGTCGTGCACAACAAGTGGTATCGGAGCTCGAGCTATGCCTAGGCTATTTGGAGGAGTAGATCGTTTTGGAGGCTCGTCTAAGGCTTTGTTTGGTAATAAATGTGGGATCTTTTTAGTAAAGACTCTATCTTTTAAATTTTAGATCTATTTTTCGTTTGTTTCACTTTGGTTTGTTGGTGCTTTGAGAAAGATGGCCGAGAAAGAAGGAGTTGTGGAGGAAACTTTCGGCATGAAGACCGTCCAAAGTTTGAATATTCATTCTATGAAAATAGATGTTAAGAAGTTTAATGACACAAACAATTTTGATCTTTAGAGATGTGAAGTCTTGGATGCACTAAATGCGTAAAATTGGAGGATACTTTAGAGTTGGACGGAAAACCAGATGACATTGAGGAGAAGGTTTGGAAGAAGATGAATCGAACGGCGTGTGGTGTGATTAGATCTTGTTTAACTTAAGATTTGAAATATGATGTGATCAATAAGACTTCGGCTAAGAAGATTTGGGAGATCCTAGAGGGCAAGTATTTGACAAAGAGTGTAGAAAACCGCTTGTATTTGAAGAGAGGAACCTCCATTGGTAATCGCATGAACTACTACATGAAGCTTCTTACGGATGGCGAATATAGAAGTGATGATTGAAGATGAGGACAATGTGTTGTTATTGTTGAGTTCCTTGCCCGACGATGAATATAAGATCTTCGTTCTTACTCTTATTAATGGGAAGACATCTTTTTTGTATAGTGAGGTTACCACTACACTTGTAAATTATCAGCTTCGAAAGAAGGATAATGAGACTTCAGTTGAGCTGGTAGTAGGGGCATTGGTCGCAAGAGCAAAGAGTCCAAACTGAAATAGGAGGTTGCAGTCTATAAGGGCATATCCTGGAGTTCATAGGAATCAGTGTGCCTTTTGCAAAGAAGATGGACATTGGAAGTCTGAATGCCCAAAGTTGAAAGATCGGGCCAGGAAGAATAAGGAAAAAGCTATTCAAGCTTCAGAGGTGAATATTATCAAGGCTAGTGATAACAATTCAGATTCGGATTCTTTGGGCTATTCATTAGCACTACCGTCAGTTTGTGTTGTCAACTCTACAGAATGGATGTTGGATTCGTGTGCTTCTTACCACATTTGTCCTAGGAGGGATTAGTTCTTTAGCTTTTAGGAGTTGGAAAGAGGAGATATCGTGCTCATAGATAATGATCATGAATGCCCTATTGATGGTATCGGTACCGTTCGTATTAGGATGTATGACAGAGTGATTTGGGAGTTGAATGAAGTGAGGTTCGTTTCTCAGTTGAAGAAGAACATTATTTTACTTAGAATTTTGGAGGCAGCAAGCTATAGGGTGACCTTAGAGGATGCATATTTGAAGGACACATTTGGATCCATGATTGTGATGAAGGGTGTCAGGAGAAAGAATTTGTACTATTTGATTGGGACTACGGTGTTTGATAGAGAGCTGACGACTTCTTTGGATTTGGCTAGACTGTGGCATTTGTTGAGGCTGGGATATTTGATTGGTTATGTCGTGCATGGTTTGTTGAGGAGTGCTTTGACCTACAGATTGAAGTCCTTTGAGCACATTGGTATGAACAAGAAGATCAGGGTGGAGTTTGGCACTTCTATCCATCGATCGAGGAGTCTTTTAGGTGGTATTCATTCACGCATTTGGGGACCTTCCAAGGAGCATCGTTAGGAGGTAATAGATATTTAGTTTTCGTAGTTAGGGACTGTTCTAGGCATTGGTGGGTTGCAACCAATTCTCGTTGATTTGAAGTCCTAGAAGTCAATAACAGATGGAGGAAGTGTGTTAGTAGAAAGGTAACCCATCATTTTATTTTTGGTAGGAGTTCTTTCTTGCATTTGTGCCGAGCTCACGGCAGTTTGAGACACTTTATTAGAGAGAAGACATTGGGGAAACGAGATAAGATGACAGTTTTGATGGATCATTCCTTATTGGAGGAGGATCGACGTTTGTTGTCGAAGATTGGATTGTAGAGGATTTTTGGAACTTCGACATATTTAGGTCATCTTAGTCATAGGTTGTCGACTGTTGCGTTTGGAGTTATTAGATCTGGTAGAGCTGTTTCAAATTTTAGGTTACATCGGATGTTTGGTTGCCCAGTATTTGGTAACATCGAGGATGTAAGATTTGATCTGATTGCATATTTGGGATTCATAGGCTCGTTTGGTTATCAGTTTGGAGACTCTGATTTTGTTCTGAGCAGGTATGTCACATTTAACTCTCAGCAAGTGGAGAGTGTTGATCAGATCATTAGGATATTACAACGGATGGAGGATGATGTTACTCCACATTGGGTGGAGATTACTTCACATACTTCAGATCATACTGCATCGTTTGGGATTCTAGCAGAGGTGATACAGTTTGGGGATCATTTGGATTTGGATGCAGATGATGAGTTGGTTGATTCGAGTGCAGCGATGGACATAGTTTGGATTTGGATATGACTGGTTATTCACCTCAGGTGGAAGTGTTTAGTTTGTTTCACTTTGGGGCCATTGAGAGTTCTATTAGCCGCAGATTTGGTGATGATGTTGGAGAAGGGTTGCGAACTCTTCTAGTTGATTGAGGACATTTAGAGGCCATTTGGTGAACTACGTGAATGCTTGATTCCTTAGGTAAGAGGATACGTAGGCAGTCATTTATGATGCAGCCGGTTTGGTGAGTTGATACCAACATTTGGAGTTTGTTCACATTCTTGTTTGGGTTCTCAACTTGTTATGGATTGAGTCTGTTGTCGTGGATTTGTTCTACTTCGTACTGAACACAACAAGTGAGACGTTTGGTTAGTATTGGTGTCAGCTCAGTTTTGAGAAAACTTCGCTGAGGTGGAGAATTGTTGGATAGAAGGTTCCTAATATGTTTTCTAATTTGTTTTAGTAACAGGTTATTAGGATTCCTAATCTATTTTGGTAATAGGATTCCTAATCTATTTTGGTAACAAGTTATTAGGATTTCTAATCTGTTTTGTTTTTTTGTTTTAGAATTCCTAGTATGTTTTTCGTTTTAGGATTTCTATATATATAGAATGATTGGAAAAGAGAATTGAGCAACGAATTTGGAATATTTGGAGGAGCTATTGGTTAGGGTTTTGTTTGGAGAAATTTAGAGATTTATTGGTGAGATTAATTGGTGAGTTTGAGTGATTTATAATCTCAATTTATACTCTTCTTCTCTATTAGTGAAAATCTCATCCCCTTCTTGCCCCGTGGACGTAGGCAACTTGTCGAACCACGTTAAAATTGGTTGTTTGAGTTTGTGCCGTTATTTTGCATTGTTTGGCCTTCTCTCGACGTTTGTTTGATTTGGTTTCTCGAAGCACATCGGTTTGGTTTTGACTTCTATCGCACACAACATATTCTTCCTCACATGCTATTAAAGAGAGAATGTAGGTGTTAAGTCTAATCATATGCTAATCAATAATTAGTCATTTTCCCAATATAATGATAATAATTGAATATATCAATCTTTATGAGCATAATGATGAGAAAATATCAAATAATCCCGGATGCATGGCATTAAATACGCACTAAGGCCCCGTTTGGTTTGCAATTTTTTTTGTTGAAAACCTGACAAAAACACTGTTTTTGTCAAGTTTTCAGCCAAAAACGCCTCTTTAAGAGGCGTTTTTGGCCAAAAGCCTGACAAAAACAGTGTTTTTGTCAGGCTTTCACCAATCTTTTTTACAAACCAAACGGGGCCTAAATGAATATCAACCGTTAAATCAATAAACATTGGGACCGTACTCGAATCCAATAATTGACATTCATTTGGTTCAAAATAACGACTATAGAACGTCTCCACTTAATACGATGGTGAATCAATGATACCTTGTTACATATATATCAATGAATCTACCAGTAGGGCATGCAAACAAGCAATTTCACATCCAAGAGATACAAAAAAATATTCCTGATGGTGCCAATTAATAAGTGATAATTACAGCAGCTACAAAGATCAATCAAGAGATACAGCAAATCTGACATCACCTTCAAAACGTAACCTAAGTGCTCCCCTTTCAGCGGTGCTAATTAATTGAGTTGAAAACGACAGCACCAACAAACGAAGATCAACAACAAAAAAATTGACCCCACCTTTGTACAGCCTCCAACCAATAGCAGCGAGGTGAGAGTCACTGCCACAAGAAAAAGTTAGCAAAAATTGCTTGTTTAACGTGATCCGCGACCCCGAGAGTTCAGGGGTTTTCGTGAAAATAACCAATTTTTCAGTAAATTTTTCAAGCATTTCGCATGATTAAACATGAACTCCAGTAATACACATGGATCCAAATACTACAACTAGAACAAACCGAATAAATCTACTAACATCAAAAGCACCATTTAGAAAAAAAAAAAAAGGACTCAGGCTTTCAACCACCAAATCCATACAAAGTCCTGCCCTGCCTCTTCAAAGCGTAAACGACGTCCATCGCCGTCACCGTCTTCCTTCTGGCGTGCTCGGTGTACGTCACGGCGTCGCGGATCACGTTCTCGAGGAAAATTTTCAAAACACCCCTCGTTTCCTCGTAAATCAACCCGCTGATCCTCTTGACTCCGCCTCGGCGGGCGAGGCGGCGGATCGCCGGCTTGGTGATGCCCTGGATGTTGTCGCGGAGGACTTTGCGGTGGCGCTTCGCTCCGCCCTTGCCCAGGCCCTTCCCGCCCTTTCCTCGGCCTGACATCGTCGGTCTGCTGAGATTGGACCTGGGCTTTTTGGTTTTAAGAGAGGGGAGGATGAGAGATGATTGGGGTTGGGGGAGAGAATTGGAGGATTTTTATAGGGTTTGGAAAAAAAAAATTTGGGGCGGAGGTGCTTTTTGCGGGAGTTTGGTTGATTTGGGGATTTTGAATGGACGGTCGGAGATGGCGATCCGTGTGCTCGGTTTGGAGTGTTTCTGGCCGTCGGATTTTTCTTTTTTAATTTATGGCGGGGATTAGGATTAAGACTGTTTTGAGGTAGGTACACATATAGATATAATCCTTGTTAATTCTGCTTGGCATATTCGTGAGTGTAAAAGATGTGAAATTTCTTATGAATCGTGGTATTTATTTTGTTTTTAGCTATATTTGAGTTCTTTCTAATTGGTAAAAAGGGTTTTTTTTTTATGTTGTATTTTTGCAAAGTTAGTGTAATATTAATGAAAATTTTAGTGAACTAGAGATGAATTGGATTTTATAGCATATAAAAGATGCGTAAATACACTTATTGCCTTCTCTAGGTTCATATATATATATATATATATATATATATATATATATATATATATATA
>BQKN01000523.1:42827-83841 GCA_022839385.1 Asparagus kiusianus | reverse complement strand
GTCGTGCCAGTGGACGCTAATTTGCTAGTCGGGATTCCGAGATGATGCATCAATCGGAATGGCATGATGCTCACAGCGGAACCCGGATCGACTTGGATCCGGTTGACAACGCTGGAACCAATGTGCCCGGTGAAGTACAAGGGCCTATCATGATTGGAGTTCTTTGTCTGCATGTCTTCTTTGGTGAAAGAGATGCAGGGGAAGTGATGTGCCGCCAGATTGCAATGCTGAGCTGACGACTCCGGTTCTTCGGAAGATGGCTTGATCCGAGTCAAGAAGGATTCGGAATCACTCAAGGCTTCTTGAAGTGCCTTCCGCGTATCTCTCGACAATCGCAGCAACTCGTATAGAGTTATCCTGGCCGGGATGTTGGCCAATTGCGCCATAATGTCGAAATGGGGTTGAGAGCTTACATTCCCCGGTTTGTCTCATCCAATTGGATTATTGAATCGAGACGGCCTCGGGTTCTGAGCTTCTTGACGTACGGGCTCTTTTCCCTTATCCTTCTGTGGGATTCTCTCCGTCGCCACTGCAGGTGTTGGGGGAATTGCTGAAATTCCCAACTCTGCGAGCGTCTTGGAAGGTGGGGTTTTGGTACCCAATTGCTCAGTAGCCTCCGGATACTTGAAGTGATACTCATTCCCGCTCCGGGTTGTGAAAGCTTCTTGCTCATCCTCGGAAAGTGGGAAGGTTGGAATTTTGTCATCATCCACCCCCGGTATGGCAGAAGCACCGCAGCACGATTTGCCTTTCCTCTTCGACTTCTTTTTGTTCTTCGTGGAAGAGGTCCCGGCCCATTGTTCATCTGCGATCAGGTCCGGATGAACCCACAAGATTTCGCCATTTGGGGCTGTGTGTGGCACAAGCCCTTTCTGGCGCTGCTGGTGTGGATCATCGTTCACTGTCTTCACCGCCGCCTTGATCACCGACTCGTGTTGGAACCAACTCGAGGGTACGGATCCAAAGCTAATGGACACGGTATTTGCACCCACCTTCTTCTCCTTGGGCTGTTTCATAGTGATGACCCCAACATCGATCAGGGCCTGAATCTTATCCTTGAGAGCGTAGCACACCTTGGTAGGATGGTGCACTGCTCGGTGGAATGCGCAGTATTTCGGATCGTTGACCCTCTTGGCATCTTCCTGATCCTGAATTGGTGGCAGCTTGATCTTGTTGTTCTCCACGAGGTATTTGAAAATACCCGGGATTTCATCCTCTTTGAACGAGTAAACCTTTGGGAACCTCGGCTCCCCAACCTTTTGCTTCTGGGGCTGTTGCTGCCATCTCGGTTGTTGAGGCGCCCTCTGTTGCTGCTGCTGCGGCTGCTGTGGCTGTTGCGGCTGCTGCGGCTGTGCTTGCACTTCAAAGACCTGATTTGCGACCACCGCATTTGCATGTGCCTTCCCTTTACCCTTGGGGGTAAAATTTGGTTGTGGGGTATTGTTGGGAATTTGCCCTCTCTCTGCTTTCTTCCTCTTGAGAAACCGTTCAGCTCGCTCTCCACGCATCTTCAAATCCTTCCAGGTTTTAGATGGCGCCATTCCCATGGCTTCAAGGATGTCGAGCGTCAAATTGTTGTGGCAGGTCTCGAGGATGAAATCCTCGCTGACCGGATCCCTGCAATTCATAGCTTTGTTGCGGAATCTCTTCACGAAGTTTTCAACCGTCTCGCCGTTCTTTTGTTTTTCATCGAACAGCGTGCCGATTGAAACCTCGGTGTCATCATCAAAGAAATTCGTTAGAAACATGTCCTCCATGTCATCCCAGCCGTTGATGCTTCCGGGCTTGAGACGGCGGTACCAATCGAAGGCAGCTCCGCGAAGAGTGCCGACGAATGACCGCACCATGAGGGGCTCATTTCCGGAAATGATTCCTAAATGAGACTTGAAGTAGATTAAGTGCTGGGTAGGGGAACCCTTCCCATCAAACGGCGTAAAGTTAATTAAATTAAACTTTGCCGGATATGGGATCGATTCCCACTCCCTCGGATATGGGCAGGGTATACCGGATCTTTTTACCTCCTGAGCGTTCATCAATGCATTGATCTTGCTCTCCAGGTCTTTCATCTTCCTGTCCTCACTCGTCTCAGTCTTCGAGTGGCTTCTGGGAGAGGAGGCGTGGTCCTCTTTTGCATTTTCTTCTGCGGGACCACCCCCAGTGTTGGTGTTGACGGGAGGAATGTTGACATTATCCGCTTCCCGTTCATGCTCCTCTGGATTGCGTTGGCTCGGTTCTCCTTGGTGAACCGTCATCGCCGCAATCTGTTGATCGTGCATCTCCCTCATCCGCTGCATGGCCATCTCCATTTCAAATTTGAAGCTTTCCTTTTGCTTGGCTAGGGCTTCTTCAAGTATCTTCGACATTTGCTCGGCGCTGATCATGAGCGACTCATAAGGTTGGCCTGCACTTGAAGCCGTGTCATCGGATGCGACGGCGGAGCAGGTATCAGAATCAGCATCGGATTCCTCCTCTTCTAGGGAAAGTCCCTTGTGTACTCTTAGGTAAGTGTTCCGTTTGATGGTTCCCGACCGTAACCATGTCATGCATCGGGATGCTTCGGCAAGCTGATCCACGTTGAGACGTGGTGTTGATCCCCCTCTGCCGGTCATGTTGACTGACACTTTTGGGTATTCATCCTCTCGGCGGAGCGGTTTCTTCTTGTGGAAACGCTTCGGCTTGGAGAGTCTCTCGAACACCGAGATTCTTGTTGGGGTCTGATCACAGCAACACTCGGATAACACTGCCTTGATAATGTTGGCACACGGGCAGTGGGACTCCATATCCTGCATGTACCTCTTTCGAGATTTTTCCGCACCCCCAGCCCTGTAGTACAGCTCATCAGCTTGATAGCTGGAGCAACCTACAGAGTGCTGGCGGATGTCCCTCGGTATAGCACGCTCATCCTCAGACGAGTGTGTTTCCCTTTGGGAATGCAAAAATTGGTTAGACTTTTCAAGAGTGGCCCGTTCAACTTTACGCTTTTGGGAGCGTAGAAATTGAACGGGCTCTTTCAGTTCGGCTCGCAATTCAGTGCGGCCGGTGATAGGGGCTTTCCCTTTGTCAATATTCTTGGGGGGATTGATTCCACCCCCAGTCTGGATTTTAGTTTGGGGACCTTTCAATGGTCCCAGCCGTTCTTTGACGGGTATTCTGCCTCGGTTCTCCTGTAAGGGACCGAGACGACTCGTCAAAGGAAGCTGGGATCTTGAATGATCCCCTTTTTTACCTGGCCCTGTTGAGGGTGCCGGTACGGGAGGAGTAGGCTCTGATTTGGTTGAACTCTGGGCGATAATCTTGCCCTTCTTGGTTTGAGGTGTTGGGTTTGCCTTGGGCACCCACACCGATTTGCTCTTGGATGGCGTTTTGACCGCCGATTCTTTCTGCATCTCCTCTGCCTTCTTTAGGAGGAGCCGGGCATGTGTAAGCAGAGCACGGCGCTTCTTGATTCGCTCCTCGAGCGTAGAGCGGTTCCTCTTGACGCGGATCCACTCATTTGCTCCTGATTTGGAGGGGAAGTTGATTACCTGCCGCTGCTCTTGTCGCTGCCTCGACTTCAAGTCCTCTGCATAGCGCACTCCATCCTTTGACTCTTTGGCCTTGGCCAGCTGTTGAGCGAGACGTTGACGACGCCTTTGGAGCGCTCTCTTTGATGGAGTTGGGGCAGCATCACCTATCACCTTTGTGGCGGTTGGATCTACGTTCTTGACCACACTGATCGACGCAAGGCCGTTGTGTGGTGCAAGTGTAGTGGCAGCGACGGCGGGGTCTTGAATTGAGGAGTTGGAGATCCCGCGAGCCCTTTTTGGAGATGAATTCCTCCTGCGCCGGTGCGGAGAGGCAGATCTGGAGGAGGAGGAGGAGAGGTACTCTTCGAACTTCTTCTGATCGAATTCGTATTCGATCTCTTCATTCACCCGGATCTTGAAGGCCGGTTGCGTCACTCCGATCTCGGCAGCGAGGTCGGCGGCTCCCACTGTGGTCGCCAGCTTGTTTCCGGTAAAAGTTGCTGTTTTCATTACTTGTTCTCTTTTTCGAGATCTGTTACAACTTCAGGCGTTACAACAGAATTTAAATGAAAACAAAAGGATTTACAACTTAAACGAAAATAAACACGAGATCCCGGTTTGGTTCGGTCTCGCTTGCGTGGGTTGTTGGCCTGTGACGGGGACGTCGATGTCCGTGGACCGCCGACTCTTCAAGATCCTTGCCGATAAAATCCGGCAGAGTTTCGTCTATCCGCGTAGGATATAGAAACAGAACCTCGTCGATCCGCGCAAGATCTAGAGGTTATAAGCGTATATCTCGGCTAAAACGAGATAATAGCTCTTCTTAGTGTCACCGCAAAGGAGCAACACTAAGGATCAGAGAGGGGGGGTGAATGAACCTTGATGAAGAAACTCTGACTCCTCACTCCAGCAGGGCTTCGCCGCTTCAGACTTTAGAATTTCAGATCTCGAGGATAATCCCAAGACCGGAAATTCTTCTCCAAGAGCTAAATCAGCGCCAAAATCAAGAGCCCCTCACAAAGGAGGCCTAGGGGCCTATTTATAGCCAAAAGGAGAGGGGTGGGGCTGATATGGACACCCCTAAGAGGAGAGACACCCCCCTAGGGGTGTTTTGGCCAAGCCGGGACACCCCCCATGGGGTGTCTCGGCCAAGGCCGAGACACCCCATGTGGGGTGTCTCGAGCCAGCCGAGACAGCTTCGTGTGTCCCCGGTTCAGCCCGGGGCTGTGCCGTTGTCCCGCCGTTGACTCGCCGTTGACTTTTCGTCCGAACTCGGATTTGAGTGATTTCGGATGCGTTGGAATCGTGACGGCGAGCTCTGTAGGCCCCGATGGTTGGATTATCTGTGGGGTGATCGAGGCACAGCGGGCGTTGGTCCGATTGCGGTGATAGCGGGGTTTTCGGTCAACCCGTATCCTTGCGATTCTGACATTCTGTCGGTTCACGTAATCCGTCGGTTTGCTTCAGTCGCTCACCGGTGTCATTTGAGCTCTTGTGAACCGGGTGGTGACGTTCGATCGCTGCTCGTTGACACCGAGCTATGTTCGGGGACCTATCGGCAATTTTCGATGCCTACAACGATATCCAACGAGTGTATGAATAATCACTAATCTATTATAAACAACCCAACTCTTGTCAAATCCCCCTTTGGGTTACTCATGTGTGTGCAACGACTCTGTACTAGTGTATTCGTGAATGTACGTGTATAGAAGTGCGGCTCGAAACCCCGCGAATGCGTCTCAAAATGACGCAAAACAAAACTCTGAAGAATCTGGAAAACTACTTATAAGTCGACTTATGACCTGGCATAAGTCGACTTATGGCAAGTCAACTTATAAGTCGACTTCTAGATTGCTGTTTCGATATTTTTTGCGATACTTCTCAAACAAAACTTGTTCTAATCAGCATGAAACATAGGAAACATGTTATGAACATCTAAAACTAATTAACAGAGATCAAATTACATGATTTAGCACTTGGATTAAAACTAAATAGGATTAGCAACATGATTATCCAAGATTCTCAATAAAGACCTGAATTATCACATGATTATCATTGCATAATTAATTATAAACATGAACAGAGGCATAAAATTTATTTATACATGTTTACGCTATTTAGGTATCACAAACCTAGGGTTTAAACATGATTATTTAGCATGAAAAGATAATTAGACATCAAACTAGGGTTAATACATGAGTTAAGAATGAATAAAAGATTAAAAACAAAATTAAATGAAACCCTAATGATCATGATCATGATTCTATCATAAACAGCAAGAAAAGATTTCTAATATGGCATTGGTTTAAGATTTAATATCAAAAATTTGACTTTTAACACCACATGTTAAGATTAAAGCATGAAAACACATATTCACATCATATTAAACATCTAAACTAGTTGTTTAACTATGTGGATGTGTTTGGACGAAGATAATCTTATCTTAAGTCGTTGTTGATCCTTCCAACACGCGTGCAAGACCTCTTCCTTTGCTAACAATCACAGATCGTACCTTCCTCTCAACAAATCCTTCACCAAACTCTTTCAAAACTCAATTATTAGGGCTAGGGTTTGACAGGAGGGGTGGTTGTTGTATTCTCATGAAAAAGTGCAGTAAAAGAGGGTTTAAATGAGTATAGACAAGCCTGGGATCGAAACAAAATGGATACGATCCGAAACCCAAAAGAAACCTGAAAACAGGCCGTAAGTCGACTTACAAGTCGACTTGGGATAAGTCAACTTATAAGTCAGCTTATCAGGAAAAAAATATGTGTACGGATGTCTTCGTGTTTTAGCAGGAAAAAAAAATCTGTTTACGCATGTCTTAGTGTTTTGGATGTAAATTTCACATATGAACTCAGAATAAGGTGATCTAAGATTTGTTGAAAAGATATTAAAGAGACCTACAACTTTGGTCTTTTAAAATGTTCCAGATTCTGACTGCATCAGTGCGTAAAAAAAAGAAACTCTTAACTGGTTATTTTTTTCCAGATTCAGGCGCGTGCATACCGTGCATGATTTCACTCCCAAATTTATATATATATATTGAATTGATCTCAAATCAATTCCTAGAATATATAAAAATCAAAATATGTTATTTATCACCATATAACATATTTATTATTATTTATCATATAATATTCAAATTCACGGGGTTTTACATTCTTCCCATCTTTAAAGAATTTCATCCCCGAAATTCTGCAATCGTATCTTAGGGATTAATAATATAAGAAAAGCACTAAGTGGGGATAATCTAGATAAGGAAACCCTTTCATACACATCTCATACCATTAATCCCTAGTGTATGTTGGAAAATTGCAATGAAGAGAATAAAAGAAAATTGACTTTGATTCCTTTGATCTCGTTTACAATTTGATTACAAAAGAGAAGAGAACGAGTTTGGTTCTCCCCTTTGTTTAAATCTGGATTCTTCACGGTGGCGATGGAGTGCCTCTTTCGATTGTTTGTGTCGAATTTGCTCTCCGTTGACGATCCGTATGTCTTGATTCACTGGAACGATATCCCCTCCTCACGATTTGACGTTGTGGAGAACTTGCTTGGCAAGTTTGAAACTCTTGATGAGTTGATAACTCTGAACGAGTTTGGAACTCTATGAAAGAGTTGATTTAACCAAAAGTCGGTTATAAGCCAAGGATGAAGAAGCTTTTGCTGTAGATCTCCCAAGCTCTAGAGATGCTCCAAGGATCCCCCCCTTTGCTGCCAATCTTCGTTTCCAAAAAGCCAGCCAAAAAAGAAGGATTCGAACTCAGTTGAGTTTACCCCTTATTTATAGGGAATTAAGGGGTGTAACCGCCCCCTTAATTCTCTCCATAATGGGGTTGAGAGGGGTGTAACCGCCCCCTTAATCCGCTCCCAAGTGGGGCGGAAATCCCTCAGATCGTGGAGGGAAAACGGTTCCTACAACCGTTCAGCTCTTGCTTGAACGAGTCAAACGCCCACGTTAGTGTTCAGGAACTTAACTCCGCATTTTAGACTGGAAACGCGGAGTTGGGTACCCGCTGGGCGTTGAAAAATGCGGGTCCGACCCTAGCGTTTTAATGTTGTAACGCGGGTCCGACTCCAGCGTTTTGATATTGTAACGTGGGTTCGACCCCAGCGTTTTGATGTTGTAACGTGGGTTCGACCCTCGCATTTTGATATTGTAACGTGGGTTCGACCCTCGCGTTTTGATATTGTAACGCGGGTCCGACTCCAGCGTTTTGATGTTGTAACGCGGGTTCGACCCTGGCGTTTTACTGTTGACACACGGGGAAGACCTCCGCGTCTTGTCTTGAAGAGATTATCACCAAGTAATCTCTTTTGTCATAGCGTTGTAAAGATCATTGTCTTATAATATTCGTCTTGGCTCCTTAAGAATATAAGATTCGTCAGATTGTAACTCCCGATGTTGATTGTGAATGCTGTTGAACTAGAGCTCTCATCGGTTGTCGTGAAGGTCGTCAGATTGTAACCTTCAGCGATCTACGTGAAAGTCTTCAAATTGTAGCCTTCTGGAAGTCGTCAGATTGTAACTTCCATCATCGGTGTTTGATGGGGGATAAGCTATCTATTGTGATTTTTAGACAGCTTACAGAACCCCCTCCAAAGTTTTCGAAAGTTCGCGGTTGACTGGGACGAATTTTCGAAATACTTTGGATCTTAACTCTGATCTTGGAGCTGTTGATTCCTTGTCATAAAGGAGTTGTTTTCCGCACTTGCTTCGAAGGCATCTTGGTTGAAGGGATTTGTCACATAGGACCTGTGTGAAGGTATGCGCCATAATCCTGCTTCTGGAATATGGGGGTGGACTCGGCATTTTGAACTTGAGACGCGGGTCTCACCCTTGCATGCATGCTGAATTTGGAACACGGGTGTGACCTCAGCGTTCGATTTTTGCATCGCGGGTCTGACCTCAGCATCTGACCTCAGCGTTTGGTTTTTGCATCGCGGGTCTGACCTCAGCGTCTTGACTTAAAACGCGGCTATGACCTTGGCGTTATCGGTTTTGTGACGCGAGTCTAACCTCGACGTTTCGATGTGAGACGCGGAGGTGACTTTCATGAATTTTGACTAAGTCTTTGAGACTTGTCTTCAGCTCATCTGATTCAAGTCTCGGCTTATGTCCATTAAGCTGATGATCCTACAAACATGCATAGGATTTTTGGCAAACCCTTAGCCATCAACGGATTTGATAAGCCTTTACCGACTACCGTTTGAGTCGGGCTAGCATGTGGATTGTCTAAGTCCGTTCCACATGCAACGTTGTGCTAAGAGAATGAACCCTCTTAGACTTGATGCTATGATTTTGAATACATAGACTTTGTCATTTTTACGAAAAAAGACTAACCGGCGACGCGTGTTAGGCGTAGGCTTATCCCTACTTAGGATTTGGGATAAAGTTCCCCATGCGTGTAAGGCACGAATTTTGGTGTCTTTTTTAGATTAACCGGCAACGCGTATTAGGCGTAGACTTATCTCTAATTAGGGATCGAGATAAAGTCCCACATGCGTGAAAGACATGGATTCTGGTGTTATTAATAACAACCTGCAACGATGTTGAATACGTAGACTTCACCATTATTACGGGAATAGGCTACCCGGCAGCATGTGTTAGATGCAGACTTATCTCTAATTAGGGATCGAGATAAATTCCCCGATGCGTGTGAGGCATGGATTTCGGAGTTATTAATAACAACCTGCCACGATGTTGAATACGTGGGTTTTTGTCCTTTTTACGGTCAAAGACTCACCGGCAACGCGTATTAGGCGTTGACTTATCCCTTCTTAGGATTCGGGATAAAATTCCCCATACATGTAAGGTATGAATTCAGAGATTATTAATTTAATGATAATCACTGGCTACGATATTGAATACGTAGACTTTGTCACTGTTTCTTCCTGTATTATTCGAAACACTGAAAGAAAATTAGAAGTGCCAGAAGTGTAGTATTAACTTGGCGTGAATTTTCACTTAGAGTAAAATTCAGAAAATTTCTTTATTATCACTGGGATAATTCCAGAAAATATTTAATCCACTGGGGATTTTATAGTGAAAACTTGCTATTCTTATTGAAAAAGGATTAACAAGTTCATTGGGGAGAGTTTGACTGTTAGAGGTGTGATGTTAACCTAACAGTATTTTATGGGCCTATCGCTCTATTGAAGAGAATCGATAAGTTGATTTGTGTTGTCAGAGGTGTGATGTTAACTTGACTGTATTTGTGTTGCGATCGGAGCAACTTTGTGGACTTATAATCCTATTGAAGATGATTGATAAGTGAATTTGTCAGAGGTTTAGTGTTAACGTGACATGATTTGTGTTGCGATTGGAGCAACTTTGTGGACTTATCATTCTATTGACGAGGATTGATAAGTGGATTGTCAGAGGTATGATGTTAACGTGACAAGAGAATGTTGCGATCGGAGCAACTTTGTGGACTTACCATCCTATAAACGAGGATTGATAAGTGGATTGTCAGAGGTTTGATGTTAACGTGACAAGAGAATGTTACGATCGGAGCAACTTTGTGGACTTACCATCCTATAAACGAGGATTGATAAGTGGATTGTCAGAGGTATGATGTTAACATGACATGATTTGTGTTACGATTGGAGCAACTTTGTGGACTTATCATCCTATTAACGAGGATTGATAAGTGGATTGTCAGAGGTTTGATGTTAACGTGACAAGAGAATGTTACGATTGGAGTAACTTTGTGGACTTATCATCCTATTGACGAGGATTGATAAGTGGATTGTCAGAGGTTTGATGTTAACGTGATAAGAGAATGTTACAATTGGAGTAACTTTGTGGACTTATCATCCTATTGACGAGGATTGATAAGTGGATTGTCAGAGGTTTGATGTTAACGTGACCAGAGAATATGTACTTGTGACTTGCACAAGGTTTTGGGAATTATCGTCTCGCTGGGGAGACTTGCTAAGTGAGTTTATCATCGGAAGCGATGAGTTCTGATACTTGTGATAAGATTTTGAAGACTTAGTGTCTTGCTGGGGAAGATTGCGATTCGAGCAATTTCGAGGACCTATCATCCTATTGATAAGGATTGATAAGTTGATTGTCAGAGGTGTATTGTTAACGTGACAAATTAGGAGTGATGCAAGATGCATTCATACTCTGTGGGGGTGATGATCGTCAGAAGTGTAATGTTATTTCAACGATATGAAAGATTCGTTACTCTTAACCTAATGGATTCCAAGTAACCAACCCCCAGTCTTGATTAAGACTTAGCAGGGGAAGAAAAAGAGGTAGACAAGGCACATCGCCTAGTGAGGCACTGTCCATGAAGTTGGAATAGAGGCACATCACCAGGTAGGTCATTATCTGATGAGTTTGACTATCAGAGGTAACTGTTAACGTAATAGTTTTTGTGGACCTACCATCCTACTTGAAGAGGATTGGCAAGAGAATTTGGAGGAAATGGACTATCAGAGGTAACCGTTAACGTGATAGTTTTGTGGACCTGCCATCCTATTAAAGAGGATTGGCAAATTGATGGACTATCAGAGGTAACCGTTAACGTGATAGTTTTATGGACCTGCCATCCTATTGAAAAAGATTAGCAAGTTAATTTGGGGGAAATTGACTATCAGAGGTGTATTGTTAACTTGATAGTTTTGACGGATTTCGTGGTTGACAGAGGTATTTTATTGAACGTGACAACTCAAAAAAATTATTATTCATAATCCAATGAACTACAAATAAACCAACCCCCAGTCTTGAACAAGTGCAAGGGGAAAAAAGGTAGACATGGCACATCGCCTAGTAGGCCACTATCTAACGAGTTTGACTATCAGAGGTGACTATTAACTTGATAGTTGTTAGGCCCGCCATCCTACTGAAGAGGATTAGCTTCAGCAGCCGTAGTGTCTTCTGGTTCTGACTGGGAAGAGTGAGCTTGGTCTGATTGCTCAGGAGAAGATTGGGCTTGGTCCGATTGCTCGGGCTGCTCCTACCTACTTTGTTCTTCAGCTTTGATCCTGGCAATAATCTTTTAAGCCTGTTCGCCTTAAGAGATCAGTTGTCTCCAGGAACGGCATTCTGTAACCCCTATTCGAGCTAGGATGTTGGTCTGCAGGTTGTGTCGATAGGTCTCTACTAAGGTAGACCGTGTCATACCTGACGAACATCGGAGAGCCATGGTTCGGAACCTCTTGACGAAGGCTTTGACGGACTCCCTCTTCTTCTGCTTAATGGCAAGAAGAGTATAGATGGAGACTTCTGTATCATCTTTAAAGAATCTTGATAGGAAGAGTCTCTCTAGATCTGCCCACTTTTGGATACATCCTGCAGGCAGTTTTCTGAACCATTCAAAGGCAACTCCCTTGAAGGTGCCAATGAACAATCGAGCCAGAATGGCATCGTTTGATATCACATTCCCAGTCTGTGACTTGAAATGATAGATATGTTGGTTCGGTGATCCCGTGCCGTCAAAAGTTTGTAGCGTCGGGACCTCAAATTTTGGAGGATAAGGGGCTGCATCCCATTCGGTAGGATAAGGCCTGGTAACTCCCTCATCTTGGAGCTCACTTCTATTAGCAATGACATTTAGGCGGGCTTCCAATTCCTCGATTTTAGCCGACTGAGGATTTTGCTCATTCTTAGCTTCTCTTCCTTCATCAGAAGAAGATTCGAGGTTGTGGGCTTCTTGGTCAGAAGCCGTGTCATCAACCATTTTTTCCTTCCCTTTGCTTGTGTGAGGTCGGGATGAAGACGTTCTTTCCCTTCGGGAAGATTCTTGCCTGAGTGGCGAATCTATCTTCTGAGATTTGGCCTTGTCTGCGACGAGTTGAGTCAACAGGGCCAGGAGTTCATTGATGGCCTCCTGCTGAGATTTGAGCATGGCCTCTTGCTCATTAAGTCTCTTCGCAAGATCTTCATGGTTTCCCGTCATATAAGCGGAGCTCTCATGTTCAACAAAAGAGCTTGATGATTAGGACTCTGCAATGGCTGAGTGTTCATCATCAGAATTGGTTCCTCTAGCTAATCTCCGATAGTTGACAGAGGGAATGGCTCCTGTTCGCGTCCGAGTGTGTTGGTAGACTCCTTCAAACTCGTTAGCGATTTCTCTGACAGTCGATGAATGACTTGTCTCAGAATCATCGGAACTAGGACCTGAGGTTTTCCCTCTGCCGATCATGTTGGAAGTAACTTCAAGGTATTTATCCTTTGAAGTGTTCTTCCTGTGTGAACGTCATCGTTGGTTGGGCAAAGCAACGTTCGTAAATTGGTCGAACACCAATAGTTTGGCCGCATATAAGCAACATTGATATTTCGAGAGGACCGTAGGAATGACTGGTTGCATCGGTCTTTCTCTCGATATGAACTTTCTCAAATCTGTTATAAAGATTCGAGGAGAATTACTCACTGATTGTGAGGTTTGAATTGGAACCCACAGTCCATGATTGGACAGGACTGGCTCTTGGTGAACATGGATGTGGTTAAGATTCCTTGAATCCATGAACTTCTTATATCCGCCCCCCAATCCAGTCGTGCTATGCAGAGTATTCGGGGGTCTCGCTGCCCGGTCAGCGAGCTGGGGTCCAGGGGGCGGCATGCCCCTGGCCAGGGGATCCGGGGGGGATGGAATACCCCTCGGCGGGGTTCGGGGCAGCGCCCTGAAGCTCTACGGTATACACCAACTTCTGTATTTGATTTGGAACTTAGGACGCAAGGGTCTCGTTTAGCACCTAAGACGCGAAGGTCGTGTTTGGCAACTAAGACGCGAAGGTCGCGTCTGGCACTTGAGACGCGAAGGTCGTGTTTGGCACCTGAGACGTGAAGGTCGTGTTTGGCACCTGAGACGTGATGGTCGCGTTTGGCACTTGAAACACGAGGTCCGCATTTTGGTTTGGCGACATGAGGGTCGCGTTCTTCATTGTCGACGTGAGGGTCGCGTTTTGACTAGGAAACGCAAAGTTGAAGTTCGCGTTCAACGAAGGCTTGAGGTCCGCGTTTTGACTGTAAAATACGCCATTGAGGGCCACGTTCAGTCTGGTTCTCGCGAGCTTTAGTCTCCTTTGAAACTTTGTGGATCTTACGCATAGCCTTGGGGCTAAGGGATCCGGAGGAGATAGCCTCCTCAAACTTGGCTTGATCAAACTCTACCACGAGAGTTTCGACGGTCGTTCCAGTGAGATGAACATCGAATTGCGCCACCACTTCTTCGTCAGAAAAGCTAGTCCCCAGCAGAGTCGCCATCTTTTGTATATTGGAAAATTGCAATGAAGAGAATAAAAGAAAATTGACTTTGATTCCTTTAATCTCGGTTACAATTCGATTACAAAAGAGAGGAGAACGAATTTGATTCTCCCCTTTGTTTAAAACTAGGTTCTTCACGGTGGCGATGGAGTGCCTCCTTCGATTGCTTGCGTCGAATTTGCTCTCCGTTGACGATCCGTATGTCTTGATTCACTGGAACGATATCCCCTCCTCATAATTTGACGTTTGTGGAGAACTTGCTTGGCAAGTTTGAAACTCTTGATGAGTTGATAACTCTGAACGAGTTTGGAACTCTATGAAAGAGTTGATTTAACCGAAAGTCGGTTATAAGCCAAGGATGAAGAAGCTTTTGTTGTAGATCTCCCAAGCTCCAGAGATGCTCCAAGGATCCCCCCTTTGCTGCCAAGTCTTCGTTTCCAAAAAGCCAGCCAAAAAAGAAGGACCCGAACTCAGTTGAGTTTACCCCTTATATATAGGGAATTAAGGGGTGTAACCACCCCCTTAATTCTCTCCATAATGGGGTTGAGAGGGGTGTAACCGCCCCCTTAATCCGCTCCCAAGTGGGGCGGAAATCCCTCAGATCGTAAAGGGAAAACGGTTCCTGCTACCGTTCAGCTCTTGCTTGAACGAGTCAAACGCCCACGTTGGCGTTCAGGAACTTAACTCCGCATTTTAGACTGGAAACATAGAGTTGGGTACCCGCTGGATGTTGAAAAATGCGGGTCCGACCCTAGCGTTTTAATGTTGTAACGCGGGTCCGACTCCAGCGTTTTGATGTTGTAACGTGGGTTCGACCCCAGCATTTTGATGTTGTAACGTGGGTTCGACCCTCGCGTTTTGATGTTGTAACGTGGGTTCGACCCTCGCGTTTTGATGTTGTAACGCGGGTCCGACTCCAGCGTTTTGATGTTATAACACGGGTTCGACCCTGGCGTTTTACTGTTGACACACAGGGAGGACCTCCGCGTCTTGTCTTGAAGAGATTATCACCAAGTAATCTCTTTTGTCATAGCGTTGCAAAGATCATTGTCTTGTAATCTTCGTCTTGGCTCCTTGAGAATATGAGAGTCGTCAGATTGTAACTCCCGATGTTGATTGTGAATGCTGTTGAACTAGAGCTCTCATCGGTTGTCGTGAAGGTCGTCAGATTGTAACCTTCAGCGATCTACGTGAAAGTCTTCAAATTGTAGCCTTCTGGAAGTCGTCAGATTGTAACTTCCATCATTGGTGTTTGATGGGGGATAAGCTATCTATTGTGATTTTTAGACAGCCTACACCTAGATATAAAACATATCGATATCTACATTTAACAATCTAGAATGCTAATATTCCCACTCAACCCCTAACTAAATGGAACTAGTACGTCAGGCGAAAAATCCAAACAAGGAACCCCTATATATATACCATGTGTTCTGAATAATTAGGAGCTAAGTGTCAATATCCCCATTCTAGCGTTAAATATAAATCTAATCATATAGATAATCATAAATACCAAATCAATTAAATCAATCCACCTGCTCAAATAGGTGTGGGTAGTCGTGACGCATAACATCTTCGCGCTCCCGAAAATCCTCCTCTATCTATACTTAACAGTGTAGAATGCAAATGCTCCCACTTAACCCCTAACTAAGCGGAACAAGTACGTTGGATGAAAAATTCAAACAAGGAACCCCCCATATATATACTATGTGTTCTGAATAATTAGGAGCTAAGTGCTAATATCACCATTCTAGTGTTAAGTATAGATATGAGCATATAGATAATCATAAACATAAGCAAATCATATCCAAACAATTTACTTGCTCAAATAGGTACAAGTCGTCGCGATGCATACCCTCATCGCCCCCCAAGAAACTTTCTCAGCTCCTTTCCGATTCCATTGAACTTTAACTAAAGGTATCGCTTGTTTTTAAGTTTCTTCTCCTCCTTGGCAAGAATACACACAGGAATTTCAATAATAGTTAAAACATCAAGAATCTCGTCTTTTGGCGTGTCTAATACTTGCTGCTACTTCTCGTAATGTAGATGCTTCTTAAGCATCGAAACATGGAAGACATTGTGTATACTCGACATCGATGCTGGCAGATATGAAACGGCTCCAACGCGCTCCACTATCCTGAACGGACCAATATACTTCAGGGCAAGCTTTCCGCATCTACCTAAACACTAAATTCTCTTTAATGGCAATATTTTTAACAATACATGGTCTCTAACCTGGAACTATATTGGTCATCCTATCTTATCTGCGTAACTCTTCTGACGACTCTGCGCTGTAAGAATACGCTCCCGAATTATTGCTACCTTCTCTGTGGTCTGTCTCCCTAACTCCGGTCTAGACAATAGGCTGTCCTCTGGTTCTGCCTACCAAATAGGCAATCTACAAGGCCTCCCGTACAACGCTTCATACGGTGACATACCAATTATCACTTGGTAATTGTTGTTATAAGTGAATTCAATCAATGTGATCTGGAAACCACTAGAATATGACAACTAGCTACCGAAAGAATCCTGGAAGCTCCTCCAGAAATGCAAACTAAAAACCGAGCATCGGTCTGATATAATTGTCTCTGGAACTCCATGTAATCTCACTATCTCCTAGATGAATATCCTCGCATATGTTTCTGTCGTGTACGTCATCTTCAACGGAATGAAATGTGCTGACTTTATCAACCAATCAACTATTACCCAAACTAAATCGTTTTCCTTCTTCGACCTCGGCTAATCGTACAATAAAATCCATAGAAATATCTACCTACTTCCACTTCGGAATGGATAAAGGCTGTAGGGTTCTTGCCAGTCTCTGATTTTCTGCCTTCACTTACTGGTGGGTAAAATATCTAGTTACATACTCTGCAATCACCCTACGCATGCCGCTCCACCAAAAGTGTCTCTTCAGGTCTTTATACATTTTAGTTGTGCATGGATCCACTGTGTACTTGGTACGATGTGCCTCGTCAAATAAGTCCTTCTTTAACTATGGATCACTCGGCATCACTAACAGGCCCTTCATTCGAAGTCCTCCATCTACTCCAATGGTCTAATCAGCCTTTAACTCTTTTAAAATCTTCCCCTTTCGGGTTTGAACCCAAGAGTCCTCTAGCTAAGCTCTGACCACTCTATCACTCCAAGATGCCTGCGCGGATAATACTCTTATAAATGCGCTACTCCCTCCGATCTTCTGTCTGAAATCAAACTGGCTAAGGGTGTAAAGATATCGATATAACGAGTCAAACCCACAATCCGATGTCAACGCTTCCTGCTCAATATGTCTGCTACAACATTCGCCTTCCTCGGATGGTACTGAATTACGAACTCATAATTTTTGAAAAACTCAACCCATCGTCGTTGTCTTTGAATTAGCTCCTTCCGAGAGAAGGTATTTTGAACGCTGATGGTCCGTAAATAGCTCGAACTACACTCCATATGAATAGTATCTCCACGTCTTCAGTACGAATACTACTGCTGCTAGTTCTAAATCATGAGTGGGGTAATTCCATTCATGAGTCCTCAATTACCTCGAAATGTAAGCCACCACTCTCTGGGCCTACATCAAAACACCTCCAAGACCTAATAACGACACGTCCGTATAGACAACAAAAGTCCTATCACTTCTTGGAATGATCAACACTTGCGTTGATGTTAATTTAGCCTTCAAAGTCTCAATGGAGTCTCAATGTTAATTTAGCCTTCAAAGTCTCAATGGCCTACTGGCACTCCGTGCCACAAACAAATTGTACACCCTTATTCGTAAGGCGTGTAAGTGATGTCGCAATGTTTGAGAAGTCCTGAATGGACTTCCGGGAATAGCCAACCAAACCCAAGAAGCTGCGAATCTCTAAAATAGTCTTTCGCGGCTTCCAATCTAGTACAGCCTCCACCTTAGCGGAATCTACTACTATGCCCTTTTTACTGATGATGTGACCTAAAAATCTAACCTCAGATAACCAAAACTCACATTTACTAAACTTGGCATATAACTAATACTCCCTCAAAGTCCACAATGCCAGATGAAGATACTGCTCTTGCTCTGCCTCCAATCTCGAATAGATAAGGATGTCATCGATGAATACGATCATGAACTTGTCCAAATAAGGACGAAAAACCCGATTCATCAAATCCATGAATACTACGGGTGCATTGATCAACCCAAATGACATGACCAGAAATTCTAAAGACCTATACCGAGTCAGAAAGGCGGTCTTAGGAATATCCATATCCCGGACTGGCAACTAATGATAAATGGAATGAATAACACTACGCCCCCTGCAACTGGTCGAACAAGTCATCAATTCTTGGTAGTGGATACTTGTTCCGGATGGTGACTTTGTTCAACTCGTGATAATCTATACACAAGCGCATGCTGCCATCCTTCTTCTTCACGGAAAGGACCGGCGCTCCCAATGGAGAATGACTCTGGCGAATAAATTCCTGAGACAAAATCTTATCTAACTGAGTATGTAGCTCCCTCATCTCAGCAAGTGCCATGTGATAGGGTGCTCGGGATATAGATGTTGTGCCTGGCTGCAACTCTATGTAAAACTCGACCTCTCTCACTATAGGTAAACCTGATATGTCCTGAAAAACATCCTGATAATCTGAGACCACATGCGTCTCGCTCAAATTAGCACTACTATCCCGTAGCATCACCTCCTCGATTTACGCCAGAAATAACTCCGCAAACTAGATTCCCTACGAGCTCGCTACTATCAACTCAGACCCATCGGACACCCGCAAGCTGACTGTTTTAGCAAAACAATCGATATTGACATGGTAGGATGATAACCAATCCATACCAAGAATGACATCAAACTCCGACATCCGCAAGATGATAAAATTCATGACAAACTCGAACTCATCGAGACTGATGACACATCTCCTATAGATACTCTCCAATAGGGATACCTCCTCTAAAGGAGAAGAGATAGATAACAAAACGTCTAAGGGAAAGTGCAACTAACTGAAACCTATCCATAAATGTATGAGATATAAAGGAATGTGAAGCTCCCGAATCGAATAAGATTCGAGCTGGAAAAGAATTCACCAAGAAAGTACCTTCCACAATGGCTCCACTCACACCATGGTCACGTGGTACGACCACATACACTCTGCCGGTGACTGACGACTGCTGTACTGCTAGCAGAGGAATGTATGGAACTATCTGTCCCTCAGAAATCTCCTGGATGGCTTGAATCTAGCCTGTTAGCCCCTTAATCCTTGGAATGGTAGGTAGTGCCTCTATCCTCAGCTTCTGCTACTGCTAGCCGTAGCTGTGGCCCTGAAACCATGGTTCTACTGCTGACGGTGTCCTCATCCCTGCCACTGGCCCTGGCCTCTACCATGCTGGTGCACTACGATAATCCCTGGCATTATGACTGATCTTATTACAGTTGTAACATGCACCCTAAATTCTGTGCTGTTGCGACGCTCTTAAGTCATGTTATGCTCACTTCTTATATTGTCCTTGTAACTGGTGGTAAATCTTTGCCCCATTGCTGGGGTTTTCTAAGTATTGCTAAAAGTTTCTCATACATGACCTTGTCTCCGGACAATCATGCTTCCATGATTAACTTCTTAGTACACCTTTCTGACCCAATCGGGTTAGTTCTCGCTGCTTATTGAAATAGTAGATGGAATCCTTCTATAAAATTGACATTCGCTGCATCGACGTAACTAAAATTGGTGCTATCTTCTGGCATCGTCCTTTAAGCTAGATATAACTAATCTCTGCTTATGTACTGAGTCGACGTTAAGTGTATCTAAAAAAATAATTTCCACATATTCCTTCTACTTATAGGCTGCAAGTGAAATCTGATGCACCCTAAAGCTCTAATGCTCTCATCTTCGGATGTCTTTCTCATTCTTACAGAGCCAAGCTTCCTGCTCTGTGGCTCTATTAACAGCTGGTTGTAGTGATGATGTAATCGTCAGTATTTCCTCTTTAATAGATACGACTGATATGACTGGTGGTGGAACTTCAGAAAGTGTAATCTGGCTCGTTACTCGCTCCTTGAGAGTTTCTAGTCTCTACCTCTGCAATCGGCGTTATCAAGTCGATCAAATACCTTGGAGCCTGCTGCGGCTCAGGCTCTACTTGCCCAGCTCTCTGGGTACGAGCTCCACAAACATACATAACATAACATAACATATACCAGTAGGAAAATCGTATCATATATTATTCACGTAATTGCTTTTCAATCAAATTAAGGTAGTCATAAAAAAAATTCTTAAATTTTAGAATATACATATATAACGTTCTCACTCGTTCTAAGAATCCTAGCGGACTCTATACATGAATCCTAGGAAACTCTATCCTAGCTCTACGATTCAACATAGGAATGATCCTAAGGATGTTGAAACTAAAACTCTGATACCAACTGTGATGTTACTGGTTTCACACAAGGCTACAGTCCAAGGTGAACCCAGAGATATCAAACCTGTCATGCACCCACACTGTGCATAAACACGTTTCACCAATCACAGTTATATCCTCTAGTGGAATCAAATAAAAGTGTAGGTACAAAATAGGCAAAATAAGGAAATAAATATATAAACATGATGTAGGAAGATATATCTCATACAGAATTCATGTCTCAACGGAATATCTGTATACAATGGAAATAATGAAACTGTCTCAACATGAATCAACTAAACATCATACTAAGGCACACTGCCTTTATAATATGAGAACGAAATTCTAATATTTGAATAAAATAATAAAAATCGATTGTGGAGTCTCTAAAATTTCATGTGACGGTGACTATACAAGAACTTCGTCATCCTGCAGCTCTACGTACCTCTGTACCACCTGATAGAAGAGAAAACAACAAAAAAGAGCGTTAGAGTGTTCGCGGGAAAAATCGTATTCTTCATTGATTCCATTGTTATCTTAAATAACAGTTTATCTATTACAAAGATCTGATCTTTTTATAAAATCTGGTTACAACAAGATCAAATAAAAGAAAATAAAAGTTACAATTTTCCTTCTATGTCGAACGAATCGCGAGCTCCTGTTTTGCGGTCACTCGCTTGTGTGGGTTCTTTGCCTACGCCGGGGTTTATCCGTGGACCACCGCGTGATCTAGATCCGGTCGGATCTACACGGTATAGCGGGTGTTATTTTGCCAAGGAAATAACAACCGAGGGGTTATTTCGCCAAGGAAATAATAGCCCGTAGCAATCGAAATCGACCAAGCGAAATCGAGGCTCTTCTCGGGATCAAAGGCCAAGCTTTGATCCGGAGGGAAACCGTGTAGATCTCAGATCTGATCTCTCTCGAACTCCTGCCTAATTTACTGAGGATGATCGTCAAGAACCAGATCTGAGGGTCCGAGTCTTCTAAGCTTGAAAATCCGAAGGTGAATTCTCAATCCAGCAGAGTTTCGGCTCTAAAATTTCCAACCTTGAAAAATGAGCCATACCCCCTCTATTTATAGGCTTTCAAATCAGATCTGGGCTCAGATCTGGGCCCAGATCTAATCTGAGCCCAGGTAGCTCGGCCTTGGCCGAGCCACCAAGAGGTAGCTCGGTTTCGGCCGAGTCTCTCTTGGTGTTGGGTTTTTCGCCGTTTTCTGGTTCTGTGGTTGATTTATCCAGACTTCATTCGTTGACCTGATTTGGCAGTAAATCCGGATCCTGGTTTGACAGTAAATACACTTCGGTGTTCGAGTTTGAATCCGTTTTATAGTTGGATGACTTGTTGACTCACCAAACCATTAGCTTGATTCCGCATGCGAGTGGATTTATTCCGTTGTTTGCGGGCGGTTCGTTAGTGCCTCGTAGCCTCGTTAATCCGCTTCGTCGTGTATCACTTGGCTTCGATGTTGTGGACTAACGATTGTATTTGCATACGTCGCCTGATGGTTAGTTTGTCGAATTGACGTCGTCGAGCTGTGTTAAGGGACCTATAGGCAGTTTTATACGCCTACAGATACCCCCTTCAAAGTATTTCAGCCTCATTCTTTTATAGAAGAGTCTGGAATACTTTGGATATGATTGTCCCCTCCTTCAATCGGTTATGACGGGATGTTTGGAATGGCTTCTATTCTTGATTTCTTCAGTCCTCCAGGCTATTCGGTGCTTTGTCGAATGTATGCAAGGGTTTCGGTGCTGCATTTATTGTCTGACCGTTGTCGGAATTTCGAACTTGAAGTCAATTCCCGATTTCTTGATTTTTTAGCTCGAGTTTGCTGTTTCAACATAGAATTGATCATCGGTTGTCGGCGTTGAATCTTCATTTGCAACGCGTTGTTCGGCGTTTGAGCTTCCTTGTGACGCGTTGTCCGGCGTTCGAGCTTCATTGCGACGCGTTGTCTGACGTTCGACACAGTTTATACTCGTACGTCTGCTGGAGTATGCACAGTTTTAAGCTCTTAAGGTATTGGAGTGTGACGGATACTCGAATCATGAGACCAACTAATGGAGTTGATGCTTCAATGACTCGTGTTTATAGAATTTTTGGCAAATTCTCAGCCATCAACGGGTTTGATGAGCCTTTACCGACTACCGTTTGAGTCGGGCTAGCATGCGGATTGTTTAAGTCCGTTCCGCATGTGACGTTAAGCTAAAAGAGTTAACCCTTTTAGTGCTACGATATTGAATACGTAGACTTCGTCTTTCTCCTGTGAAAAGACTAAACAGCGACGTGTATAAGACGTTGACTTAGGATTTTTGGCAAATCCTCAGCCCTCAACGGATTTGACATGCTCTTACCGATTACCGTTTGAATCGGGCTTACATGCGGATTGTTTTAATCCGTTCCGCATATGACGTTATGCTAAAGGAATGAACTCCCTTAGTCTTTATGCTATGATGTTGAATACATAGGCTTTACCATTTGTTACGGGAATAGGCTACCCGGCGACGCGTGTTAGGCGTTGACTTTAGAATTTTTGGCTAACCCCCAGCCTTCAACGGATTTGATTAACCTTTACCGACTACCGTTTGAGTCGGGCTAGCATGCGGATTGTCTAAATCCGTTCCGCATGTGACATTGTGCTAACGGAATGAAATCCCTTAGACTCTTTGCTACTACTTTGAATACATAGACTTCGCCATTGTTACGGGAATAGGGTACCCGGCAACGTGTATTAGACGCTGACTTATCCTTACTTAGGTTTCAGGATAATATACCCCAGAATCGAACTCTGGTGTCTTTTTCTGCAGAGAAAGACTAAACCGGTGGCACGTGTTAGGCGTCGGCATATCCTTGCTTAGGATTCAGGATAAAATTCCCCATGCGTGTAAGGCGTGGATTTTGGTGTTGTTAATAACAACCTGCCATAATGTTGAATATGTGGGCGAGTGTTCTTTCTAACGGTTAAGAACTAACCGGCAGTGCGGGTTAGGCGCAGGCTTATCCCTGCTTAGGTTTCAGGATAAAATACCCCAGAATCGAACTCTAGTGTCTTTTTCTACGGAGAAAGACTAAACCGGCAGCGCGTATTAGGCGCAGACTTATCCCTGCTTAGGATTCGGGATAAACTTCCTAGGATGAATCCTAAATTTGATAAATTCTTGGAAAAAGGGTTGATGTGGGAAAGGAAGAATTTTATATTCTATTCCCCGAACAAGGAAGGAAGAATTTTATATTCTATTCCTTGATTTTGGAAAGGAAGAATTTTATATTCTATTTCTAGTGCAAGAAAGAAACTAGAAGTGGGATCTCCACTTCGAGAATCCGGAAGATCTAGATAAGCTTACCTTTTATAGGATTGGTTATCTAGATGAGTTTTTTCGTTTATCGAAATGAAATTTCAACTTTGGTTATAACCATGAAGAGGTTTAACCAAAGAGAAAAAGACGAGAGTTCTTTCGTTTATCGAAAGGGAACTCTGAACTGAAAGTAGACCTCTTGTTCGTGGAAAGAATCAAGAGGGGACTTTGTTGGTGACTTGGACCAGAAAAAAATATTTTTGATGGACTCACTATCAATTGAAATTGGCGAGTGAGGGATTTTGGTGGTAGAAATAATTTTGGGTTGTCCTCTAGAATATTGGGTGTAATATTCTTCAAGGAACTTCCCGGTAAATGAGTTATCCTGAATGTACTAGGGATAGTATTTTTCAGAAACTTCCTATTTATTGGCATTAATTGCCTGACGCCCTCTAGAGAAATTAGGCGATAAGCGCCATTTGAGTAGACTGTGTCTATCACAAACGGCCCTTCCCATTTGGGTTCGAATTTACCTTTCTTCTTGGAGTTGAGGATTATCGGTCGGTGAGCAGCGAGGACCAGATCTCCTTCCTTGAAGCTTCTTTGTCAGACTCTTTTGTTAAAAGCCCTAGATATTCTGGCTTGATAAAACTCGATGTGTTGTTGAGCTTCCAAGCGCCTTTCATCTAACATCTCGAGTTCTCTGAGACGTTTCTGATGTTGTTCTTCCGTCGTCATCTCCGTTGTGAGCGCGATCCGAAGGGACGGGATTTGGATTTCCAATGGTAGCACAGCTTCACATCCGTATACCAACGAATATGGGGTAGCTCCCGTAGGTGTGCGTATGGTGGTACGATAAGCCCAGAGTGCTTCGCCGAGTTTATCGTCCTAATCTCACTTATTGGTCTTCACAAGCTTTGATAGAATCTTAATGATCGTCTTGTTAAAAGCCTCAGCTAATCCATTCGCAGCGGGATAATAAGCTGTTGACGAAACATCTTGAATTTTGAACTTGTCACAGAACCTGACGAAAGCGTTGCTTATGAATTGTGGACCGTTGTCATGAACGATCCGTCTTGGCACGCCATGTCGGTATATGACATGATGCTTGATGAAATTGATGACGTTGTTCGTCTTTACTTCTTTAAGCGGAATTGCTTCAGCCCACTTTGAAAAGTAATCCGTGATTGCGAGAATAAATCGATCACCTTTGACTGAAAGGGGAAAAATAGGACCGACAATGTCCATACCCCATGTCTCAAATGGCCAGGACGTGGTTGACGTGTGTAACCGCTCCGGTGGTTGGTGCATGTAATTTGCATGTACTTGACAGGCGTGACATCCTCGGGCGTATTCGATTGCATCATGAACCATTGTTGGCCAGAAATATCCCATTCTCCTGATGCGATCATATAGTTTGGGACCGGGCTGATGCGCACCACATTCTCCTTCGTGTGCTTCCTTAAGAACTTCTTCTGCTTCTTTGTTCGAAAGGCATCGGAGTAACAAACCATCGTACCCTCGACGGTATAATGTATGGGTCTCGGTATTGTAGAAGAATCTTGGTGCTCTTCGGCGGATTGATTCCCTTTCTTTTACATCCTCTGGCAAAATACCATATTGGACGTAGTCAATGATTAGAAAACGCTAGTCTCAGGGCTCAGACCCGATTTGAGTTGAGTTCACCTCCTTGGCGCTAACGTTTCTATCATCTTCCTCTTCGATATCCATGTTGTATATGGGTATGCAGAGTTGATGCGATCTTATTGTGACTCGCAGTTCAGTTTCGGGAGGCTGCGCAAGTGATACCGCTAGTGCTGCCAGTGCATCCGCATAAGCGTTCTGGAGACGAGGGATGTATTCAATGAAGAATTCTTCAAAAGATTCTGCCATTTTGACGGCTTCTTGGTGGTACGGAATCAGGTCTTGGTTCCTGACTTCATACTCCCCACGGACTTGGTTGACTATCAATTGAGAATCCCCAAAGGCTTCGAGATATTCGACCCCCAGCTCCTTGGCGAAACTGAGTCCAATGAGAACACGTTGTACTCGGCTATATTATTGGAACATGGATCAGTCAATGAATAAGCCCGAGGCATCACATGCTTTCCCGGGAAAACTAAGACAACTCCAACTCCGGAGGAGACTCTCGAACATCCAGGGTTTATTGCCATATTAGCTGCTCTTGAAGCACCATCGAACTATAATTGCCATACTTGTTGGAGCGATGTAGTGTTAACCTCGTGGGTTTCATCCAGCAAGTCATCATATACTTCTGTCGTATCCGCGGTCGGGTTTGCCGCCAAAAGATCACAAATCGCTTATCCTTTGACCGACTTCTGCTGTTTGAAGTGCAAATCATACTGGAACAAGAGAAGGGCCTACTTCACTAACCGCCAATTCATCGAACCCGGTTGCGTCATAAATACCCGTACTGGATTAACGTTAGAGATAACGTAAACCGTCTGTCCAACCAAGTAATGCCGCATCTTTTGTACTGCGAATACTAATGCGAGGCATTCTTTCTCAATCATCGGATATCGAGACTCGGTACCTACCAAAGTCCGACTTAGGTAATAGACTGCCTGTTCATGACCATTATCATCGTCTTGTGCTAGTAAAGCACTTATCGAGTGGTTCATCACCTTGATGTAAATCAAGAACGGTTTACCTGATTTTGGTGTGACGAGAACAGGAGGATTCGTCAGATATGATTTGATATCTTCGAGCGCTTTTTGGCAGGCGTCGTCCCAAATAAATGACACACCTTTCTTGTTTAGCTTAGAGAATGGTTGGCACTTCCCAGAAAGATTTGAGATGAACCGCCGAATGTAAGCTAAACGCCCTTGCAATCCTCTGAGTTCTCTTAGATTTCTAGGGGGTTGCAATTCGTGTATCGCCTTCACATTATCGGGATCGATGTGTATACCTTTCGTAGTGACGACGAATCCAAGGAATTTTCCACTAGACATTCCAAGGAAGGATTTAGTGGGGTTCATCTTCAACTGATGACTCCGCATGAGATCGAACATCGTCTTCAAATCCTTGATGTGATCTTCTTTGTTGCAGCTTTCACAACCAAATCATCAACGTAGCACTCAACCGTTTTCCTGAGATGTTCTTGGAAAATCTTAGTCATTGCTCGCCGGTATGTGGCGCCTGCATTCTTTAGACCGAAAGGCATCACCGTGTAGTAAAAGACACCGAGGGGCATTCTGAACGCTGTATGCTTCTCGTCATCTGGGTGCATCTTGATTTGGTTATATCCCAAAAAGCCATCCATAAAGGACATTCTCTCAAATCCGCATGTATTGTCGATAATGACATCCGTGATTGGGAGAGAAAAGTCGTCTTTTGGACATGCCGCATTCAGGTTTCTAAAATCGATGCACATCCTGATTTTACCATTCTTCTTCATGACTGGAACAATATTGGCTAGCCAGTCTGGATGTTGCTCCTCTCGGATAAATACTGAGTCGATCAATTTTTTAACTTCTGCCTCAATGGCTTCCATAATCTGCGGACAAAACCGTCTTTGCTGTTGTTTGACAGGTTTAGCATCCGACTTGATATCGAGGCGATGCACTACCACATTGGGGTCGAGCCCTGGCATGTCTTCATAGTTCCAGGCGAAGACGTTAATATATTCCCTGATGAGAGCAATTAATTCCTCCTTCTCATTTGGGGGAAGACCATCGCTGATGAATATAGGCTTTGGGTTGGCTTCGTCGCCCATGTTAATTTGGACTACTTTATCTTCAGTGGGGGGTTCCCTCTGTTCAAATCTATCACCATACTGTATGTTTAGGTGATGAACCCACGGGTCCTCCCATGTTGGCATTTGATCGTCGCCTTCCATCGTGGATGGATCAGCTGTAGTCATGTTCGTCATTAGGGCTTTGAATACTTCTCCCAGACTTGTATCGGAATCCCATTCCGAGGAATCTGATGAATACCCATTTTTACCTTTGTTAGCAATTTGATCGATGATTTGCCAGCAACATTCGTCATCAGATGAGGAGGCATAGCCTAAACGCCGTCTGAATTTATAATAATCGTCCGGTTTCCCTTTTGGTACATATGATGCTTTGGCTGGAATACGGGGACCTCGATCAAAGTATAAACCTTCTCCGAGTGTGAAATTATATCCCTGTTTTTCCATGAGCTTGCGTGCTTCCGAACTGTACTTAGATAAATGTTGACCAGGTTTGTCATCATTCTCATCTTCTCTTAAGAAATGATCAGGTAATGGAAAGCTCTCTCCTTTACCGTAAATCACCTCTTTTTCGCCTCCTATTTTGGCAGGGATAACCAGGGTTGTCCCGAAAGAATGCTGGAGGCTTTTCTTTGCCATATAGGATGATCAAAGCGGCATATACAAATCGGGATTATCATACAATCCCTTTATCACATCATCAAGAGACAGTGAGTACTCTAAATCATCATTTATTTTATTATTGGCAAGTTGCCAGTTACAACTGCCATCTGACGATTGTTCATCATCAAGATTGATTACAAAGGGTACAATGTCATTAAAAACAAAACCTCCATTGTAATCAAATCCGGCTTCGGTATCAGCTTCTTCTCTGCTGTCCGTGCCTTGGGCTGATGGTTCAGTATCAGATTCGTTACCATAAAGGAGGGAATCAGTGAAAAATTCTCAAACCCTTTGAATGGTTGCTTATCCGCGACCACCGTCCTGACCTTACCATCAGTGTCGACGTATTTCAAACACTGATGGAGAGTGGAAGGAATTATAACGTTACTATGGATCCAAGGTCGACCCAGTAGTAAGTTATATGATGTCTCGGTATCAATCACGTAACATGTGACCTCCGTCTTCAAATCACCCATTTGGCATTTTATCCGGATTTTACCCAAAGGTCTTGACCCGCTGGTGTTGAATCCGTAGATAACAGTGCCTGTGGCCGCCAATTTGCTAACTGGAATACCGAGGTTATGCATCAAGCGAAGCGGCATAATACTCACAGCGAAACCCGGATCTACTTGGATTCGGTTAACTTCGCTGGAGCCAATGTACCCAATGAAATATAGGGGCCGATCGTGGTTCGAATTCTTCGTCTGCATATCCTCTTTGGTGAAGGTAATGCAGGGAAGGTTCTTAGCCGCTATATTGCAATGCTGGATTAACGGTTCTGACCCTTCAGGTACCGGCTTGATCTGAGTAAGGAACACTTCTGAATTGGCCAAGGCTTCTTGTAAGGCTTCCCTGGTTTCCTTAGACAACCGTAGCAACTCATACAATGTTATCCGCGCTGGAATGTTAGCCAGTTGAGCCATAACATCGAAGATGCGTGGAGTATTCGAGCTCTCCGGTTTATCTCTTCCAATCGGACGATTGAAACGAGACTGCTTTGGGTTTTGCACCTCTTGGGGCCTCTTTTCTTTTTTGTTTATCTACCGGCTTCCGTTGAGCGTCTTCAACCGGTTTAGGAGTCGCAATCACACCCAGTTCCGTGAGAGTTTTGGCTGGTCCCCGTTTAGTTACCCCCTGCTCAGCTAACTAATCACTAGGTGATGGATATTTGAAGTGATACTCATTTCCGCTTCTAGTGGCAAAAACTTCTTGTTCTTCATCTAAGAGCGGGAAGGTAGGAGCTTCATCACCGTTCTCTTCGAAGATCGCGGAAGTAGCATTGCAGGACTTGCCTTTACCCTTTTTGATTGAGGAAGTCACCCACTGATCGTCTTCAAGAAGATCAGGATGGACCCAGAGGATTTTGCCGTTTGGGGCTGTGTGTGGCACAAGCCCTTTTTGGCGCTGTTTATACGGATCATCGTTTACCGTCTTCATTCCCACCTTGGTGATACGTTTTGGTTCAAACCACGAGGTGGGTACTGATCCAAAGCTATTTGACACCACATTTGCTCCTACATTCTTGGGCGGCTTCGGAGTTATGACGCCCACATCAATTAACGCCTGGATCTTGTCCTTGAGATGGTAGCATGACCTCGTAGGGTGGTGGACCGCTCTATGGTATGCGCAATACTTCGGATCCATCACCTTGCTAGCCCCTTCTTGATCCACGATCGCCGACAGTTGAATTTTGTTATTCTCCAACAGGTACTTAAAGATAACGGGAACTTCGTCATCTTTAAAGAAGTACACCTTAGGAAATCTGGGCTTCGAAGATTTCTGCTTTTGAGGTCGTTGTCGCCATTGTGACTTCGACTGTTGTGGTGCTTGTTGCTGCGGCTGTTACTGAGGTTGCAATTAGAAAGTTTGATTAGCATCAACTGCATTAGCATGTACCTTACCTTTCCCTCGTGGGTTGAAATTCTGTGCTGGAGTATTCGTCGCCTGCTGGCCTCTCTCCGCCTTCTTCCTCCTAAGGAATCGCTCGGCCTGCTCTCCTCGGACCTTCAGATCCTTCCATGTTTTGGATGGTGCCGTCCCCATTGCTTCCAAAATGTCTAATGCGAGGTTGTTGTGGTAGGTTTGGAGAATGAACTCTTCCGTGATCGGGTCCCGATAGTTCATCGCTTGTTCCGGAACCTTTTGACGAAGGCATCAACTAACTCCCCGTCTTTCTGTTTCTCGTCGAGCAACGATCCGATAGATATCTCGGTGTCGTCGTCGAAGAAATTGGTGAGGAACTTAGTCTCCATATCGTCCTAGCTATTCACGCTACCTGGCTTGAGGCGGCGATACCAATCGAAGGCGGCTCCGCGAAGAGTGACAACGAAGGACCGTACCATCAGAGGCTCATTGCCAGAGATAACCCCCAGATGTGATTTGAAGTAAATCAAATACTGGGTGGGTGAACCCTTCCCATCAAACGGCGTGAAGTTAATTAAATTGAACTTCGTCGGATACGGGATTGATTCCCATTCTCTTGGGTATGGACAAGGAATGCCCGTTTTCTTCATCTCTTGAGCAGAAATCAACGTATTGATCTTGCTCTCGAGGTTTTTGATCTTCAAACTTTCACCTGTGTCTCCGTTAGCATGATTCTGAGGTGGGAGTGTGGCGTTGTGACTAGCATTCTCATTACCACCCCCTGCATTGACGGGAGGGTTATTGGCATTGCGAGCTTCATCCGTATCCGTGTGCTCATCTTCCTGAATAACCTGGGTACGGCGGCTTGGTTCGCCTTGCTGGTTCGTCAGTGCCTGGATTTGTTGCTCATGCATTTCTCTCATATTCTGCATGGCCATCTGCATTTCGAACCTGAAGCTCTCCTGTTATTTGGCCATGGCTTCTTCGAGCATCTTGGCCACTTGTTCCGCGCTTATCATGAATGACTCGCGGGGTTGTCCCTCGCTGGATACGGTATTGTCAGATGCAACTGCCGAGCCGGCATCTGATTCTTCATCTTCTGAAGGTAATCTTGTCCGAACCCTACCATATGTTGCACGAATGATAGCTCCGGACTGTAGACGAGTTACACGTCGGGGCACCTCTGGAATCGCCTCGGGATTGTCCTGAGCCGATGTTCCTTTGCTGGTCATGTTGGTGGTGACCCTCGGAAATTCTCCATCTTCAACCACCGTTCTTCTTCGACAGAAACACCTATGTCTTGGTTTTGGCGTTTCAACAGTGAGTCTTTCGAAAACCGAAATTCTCTCGGGGACCGTCTTGGCACAGTTGCACTCAGACAATACTGCCTGAATGAGTTTGGAACAAGGACATTGAGTTGTCAATTCTCGAGGACTCCTTTTCCTTGTTTTACTCGTACCCCCAACACGATAGTACAACTCATCGGTTTGCAGGTCGGAGTAACCTATCGTGTGTTGGCACGATTTCTCAGGTATAACGCCATCGTCATCAGACGACAACATTTCCTTCTGAGGGTGAATTGCCTTCTTTGGGCTTTCAAGAGTCACGCGCCTTGAAACACGCCTTTGTGGGCGTGAATTCTCAGTGGACTCCTGGACTTCAATGCGCAAAGTGGGGCGCTTGGGTGCCATGAACTCCTTGTCATGTTGAGGGTGGCGGCGACTCCTAACATGTTGATTCGTTCGGGGCTTCTTTAGTGGGCCCAAACGTTCTTGGACTGGAGCTTTGCTTCACTCCTCGGGAAGTGGACCGAGGCGCTCCAAAACCGACCTCCTTTTCTGGGATGGTCCTGCTGGATTTCCCGGCGATTTAGGTTGGTTGGCCGGAGGTGGAACTTTTGTTGAAGGCTGCAATGGTTGCTTCTTAGCCTGAATCGCCGTTTCAGACTTAGGCCTCCATACTTGGCGAGTTGGTGGTGGTTTCTTGGCCACTTCTTTCTGCAGCTTTCTACGGGCTTCTTCGACTTGAGCCCGTGCCTGCGCCGACAGTGCGCGACGCTTGCGAATGCGCTCCTCTAGCATCGAACGATTACGTTTGACACGGACCCATTCCATCGTTGGCGGCTTAGAAGAGCTGCCGTTCATCAGTTGTTGAGGCTGTTTGCCTTTCTTGTTCTTTAGATCCGCCTTGTAGCGGACTCCGTCTACGGATTCCATCACCTTCGCGTATTGTCACGCCAGGCGTTGACGTCGCCTCTGGCGGGCTCTCTTTGAGAGAGTCACCATGCCCTCAGCGGCGGAAGGATTGGCCAGAGCAGATCTGACCTGATTGGAGGTTGGGGGAATTTCACTCGATGCGACTTCGGCATCAATTCGGGCGAGATCTTCGTTGGTCTTCTGTACTTCTTCGTACTAACGAACTTTTCTCCTGGAGGAGAACTTCCTGGACTTGCGAGGGGACGTTGATCCGGACGAGGATGATAGGTACTCCTCAAACTTCTGCTGATCGAATTCATATTCGACCTCCTCCTCGACCGAGATTGAGATCCGTGGCTGCGACGCTTCGATCTTGGCAGCGAGATCGGCGGCTCCCACTGTGGTCGCCATATTGTTCGCAGGAAAAATCGTATTCTTCATTGATTCCATTGTTATCTTAAATAACAGTTTATCTATTACAAAGATCTGATCTTTTTATAAAATCTGGTTACAACAAGATCAAATAAAAGAAAATAAAAGTTACAATTTTCCTTCTATGTCGAACGAATCGCGAGCTCCTGTTTTGCGGTCACTCGCTTGTGTGGGTTCTTTGCCTACGCCGGGGTTTATCCGTGGACCACCGCGTGATCTAGATCCGGTCGGATCTACACGGTATAGCGGGTGTTATTTTGCCAAGGAAATAACAACCGAGGGGTTATTTCGCCAAGGAAATAATAGCCCGTAGCAATCGAAATCGACCAAGCGAAATCGAGGCTCTTCTCGGGATCAAAGGCCAAGCTTTGATCCGGAGGGAAACCGTGTAGATCTCAGATCTGATCTCTCTCGAACTCCTGCCTAATTTACTGAGGATGATCGTCAAGAACCAGATCTGAGGGTCCGAGTCTTCTAAGCTTGAAAATCCGAAGGTGAATTCTCAATCCAGCAGAGTTTTGGCTCCAAAATTTCCAACCTTGAAAAATGAGCCATACCCCCTCTATTTATAGGCTTTCAAATCAGATCTGGGCTCAGATCTGGGCCCAGATCTGATCTGAGCCCAGGTGGCTCGGCCACCGAGCCACCAAGAGGTGGCTCGGTTTCGGCCGAGTCTCTCTTGGTGTTGGGTTTTTCGCTGTTTTCCGGTTCTGTGGTTGATTTATCCGGACTTCATTCGTTGACCTGATTTGGCAGTAAATCCGGATCCTGGTTTGGTAGTAAATACACTTCGGTGTTCGAGTTCGAATCCGTTTTATAGTTGGATGACTCGTTGACTCACCAAACCGTTAGCTTGATTCCGCATGCGAGTGGATTTATTCCGTTGTTTGCGTGCGGTTCGTTAGTGCCTCGTAGCCTCGTTGATCCGCTTCGTCGTGTATCACTTGGCTTCGATGTTGTGGACTAACGATCGTGTTTGCATACGTCGCCTGATGGTTGGTTTGTCAAATTGACGTCGTCGAGCTGTGTTAAGGGACCTATAGGCAGTTTTATACACCTACATAGAGTGCTATAGCATGATTACCTCCATCCGCCCCCAGGGGAAGGGCTACTAGGTGGAGTGAAGGTTCTATCTATTAAGCATAGTCTACCTAGATCATTTTTCCCCGTATCAAATTGGAATTAACATTTAGAAACCTATAACATGAGACGTAGTACATCGAACGAAATAATCCAAATAAGGAAACCTCATGTATATACCATATGTCTCAAACTGTAGATGCCTAAACATTAATACCGAACTAGAGATAAACAATCTAAATGAGATCAATAATTAGAAATCCACAACATGAGACTAGTACATCGAGCGAAATAATCCAAACAAAGAAACGCTCATGTATATACCATATGTCTCAAATTGTTAATCGCTAATTATTGATCCTAACCTAAAAATAAAATGAAGCAATATATGAAGTAAACACTTTCATAATATCGTATATATATTATCTTCCACTGTCACTGGGAGGGTAAGATAAATATCTGCATATAATCACGCGTACTTTCAAGGGCAAAGTACCTCGGTCATATATCTCAGTACTGAGTCATATACATTTCTAGCATCCACCAAAGACTCAGGCTATTAATCAAAAATCTCAAAGCAACGGACTATCCTGTAAGTGTCCTAAATAGTGTACATGACTCATTAGTCTCATCGTGATCACAACACGTAGCCTGAGTGCGGGATGGCCTACCATATAGGTATCTAATTAGATGGCCTCACAAGCCTCATAACTATACGGCTCACAAGCCTCATCGCACACTCGTGCAGGCAGACTGATATACAAAGCATCCAAACCTGACTCAATTGATACGGGTGTATCTTCTCTTCGGAACTTAGCGATTCTCATGGGAGCTTGAGGATAGATGATTCTCATGATAGCATGAGAATAGAGGTGTCAAATAGTACAAGGGAACACAGGTTGGAGTGAGGAACGAGGCAGAGAATCAAAGATTCGAAGAATCCAGATTTCAGCCTGTGAGTCGACTCGTACATGTACATGAGTCGACTTATCAGGGTGAGTCGACTTATGACAGTCATGAGTCGACTCACGAAATCCAGCCGTTTTGTCAAAAGTTTCTGCTCGGTCGACTCATCAGTTATGAGTCGACTCATCAGTCATGGGTCGACTCATATACAGTTTTGAGTCGACTCAAGAAATCAAGTCCTGTTAGCAAAAGTTTCTGACCAGTCGACTCATCAGTTATGAGTCGACTCATATGAGGTCATGGGTCGACTCATAACTGTTCATGAGTCGACTCATCAGAGATTTCCAGATTCGTTAAGGACTCTATTTATACGTTTTCCTGTTTGGGTTGGGCTTGGTTATTTACTACTTTGCCACCCTCATTTGTACACATATATAAGGGATTGTTTTAGGGTTTAAAACGATCAGAGAGTTGAATCAAGAGAGATTAACTTGTAATTGAGATTTGGAGAACTTGTTCTTCAATTCTAGAGTGAGATTGTGAGAGATTGTAAATTGCATACTCATAATCTAGAGAAGGTATTTTTCCTTCGCCCAAACCTGAGTTATTCTTGTATTCTTATTGTTTTCTCCTTAACCCACCTTTGATAATTCCGCGATCAAAGGTGCTCGCACGACAACTCATATCAAGTTGGTATCAGAGCCATCAGATCCTACAAAGGGGGCATCCTGTGTATAGTCCTGACTCGATCGCAATACAAGAAGCTTGGCGAGATCCTTACTTCCTTGGAAGGAGCCCAAGATTTAAGGAAGGAGAAGATGTCTGAAGCAGATAATTCAGCAAGACTTGATGCTATGGAGAAGCAGAATGAGACGATCAGTTCGACACTCAGTCAACTCGTAGGTCTCATTAACAAAGGGGACAAAGGGGAGGAATCTTCTTCGAAGGGTAAGAAGAAACTCATCGAGTTCGATGAAGAGAGCGATAAATCCGATTCAGATAAGGTTGCTGAGATTGTTAGGACTGCTGGACATCAAGGGGGTAAAAATAATTACCAAAATTTGAAGATATATTTCAAAGTAGAGATTCTTGTCTATGATGGGAATGTCAATGTGGAGAAGCTCGATGATTGGATTGAGCGTATGAAGATGTACTTCACCCTCTAGAGATATTCATCCAAGGAGAAGATCGTGTTCGCGACATTGAAGCTTTCAGGGCACGCGTTGATGTGGTGGAAATCCTATTGCAAACAGGAGAAGAAGGCAGCGTTATGGAACAAATTCAAGGAGCTACTTAGGAAGCAGTTCTATCCGGTGGGGTTCCTTGAGGAACGTTGGTACAAGTGGTACGGCTTGCGCCAAAGGTTCAATCAGACCGTTCAAGAGTACACGACGGAGTTCCAGCAGTAGGCGATGGTTCTAAACATCGCTACGGACGAGTACTCCATCTTCATGAAGTACATGGTGGGGCTGAATGATTACATCTATAAGGAGATGAAGCTGTTCACGGTCGAGACGATTGCAGAAGCGAGTGTGAAAGTAATTGCCATTGAGGGCAAACAGAAGAAGGGCAACGAACGAAGGGTGATTCCAAACAATCGGGAGGCAAGTCTAGTGGCTCTCAACATAAGGAAGAGAAGAAGAAGGGTGATTCGGGGAAGGCAGAATTGACATGCAATCACTGTAAGCAGACAGGGCACGTGGCTGATCGATGCTGGGATAAGTACCCTCATCTGAAGCCAAAAGGGTTGAAGAAGAAAGAGGAGAAAAAGGCGTACATGATAGTACAGGGTCCGAAAGAGATTCCCGGGATGACAGAGCCCAACAGCAGCCTCAACCTTATGGCGGGGAAACATGCCACTAAAGAAGACGACGACCTGAGGGAGCAGCTCTTTGTTCTGAAGTTGCAGGTCAAGACTAGCTTGGTGGATGCCATTGTAGATACAGGGAGTCAGAAGAACCTGATATCTAAAGCATTGGTACAGAAGCTAGGATTGAAGACGGTGAGGCATTCGAAGCCCTATCCATTAGGGTGGATTCAGAAGGAAGCGGGATTGAGTGTGGTGAACCAGTGTACGTTCAGATTTGCACTCCATGAGTCGTATATTGACGAGGTCATATGCGACGTGGTTTCGTTGGAAGTTTGCCAAGTTATTTTGGACAATCCTTACTTGTGGGATAGACACACGGTATATGATCGGCGGGCCCAAAAGTATACATTCACCAAAGATGGCGCGCAATTTATATTTCGTTCGGCATCTCTTCCGCAAGAGACGAGTTTGGTGACGGTGACTCGGGCTAAGAGGTTGGTGAATGCGGGCATGAAGTTCGTTTTATTATTCATTCGGCCTTATAAAGAGCAGTTGAGTAGGATATGCTTGTCCACCTTGAGCAAACTTCAGGAGGGAGATCTTAACAGTTTGAAGGCCATGTATGCAGACTTATTTTTGGAAATCACGGGACTACCACCACGGCGAGGTGTAGAGCATGAGATTATGTTAACCGGTGAGAGTTCCTTACCAAACATAGGCCTATACCGCACATCAGTACAGGAGTCCGAAGAGATCAAGAAACAAGTTCAGGAGCTCTTGGAGACAGGAGTGATAGTGCCGAGTTGTTTACCTTACGGGTCGCCGATGTTATTGGTGCCCAAAAAGATGCAGGCTGGCGCATGTGCGTGGATTACCGGGTGCTCAACAAGATAACGATCAAGAATCGTTACCCACTACCACGAATCGATGATCTTATGGACCAGTTGGAGGGAGTGAGGTTCTTCATGAAGTTGGATCTGAAGTCTGGCTATCATCAGGTGAGGATTCAGGAGGAAGACACTTGGAAGACGGCGTTCAAGACCAAACAGGGCCTGTTCGAGTGGTTGGTGATGCCGTTCGGGTTATGCAATGCTCCAGCGACTTTTATGCGGCTCATGAATGATTTGTCGCGACCTTTCATAGTGGATTTTGTGATTGTGTACCCTAATGATATTTTGGTGTACAACAGAACCTAGGAGGAGCATCTTGTTTATGTGGAGAAAGTGTTTAGAGTGTTGCAGGACGGACAGCTGAAGCTCAACAGGAAGAAGTGCGAGTTTGGAAAGGACGAGTTGGTGTAATCGTGGGGAAAGGCCAGAGGAGGATAGATCCGGGTAAGGTAGCGGTGATCATGAAGTGGCCGATGCCGAAGACAATGACTGAGGTGAGAAGCTTCATGGGGGCTTGCCAGTATTTGCGTAAGTTCATTCGACATTTTTTAATTTATGCGGCACCGTTACATGGCCATACAAAGGCTAAGGTTCAGTTCAAGTGGGGGAGGATGCATGAGGAGGCTTTTCAGTTGCTAAAGAGGAAGATCTCGGAGGCACCGGTGTTGGCATTGCCGAATTTGCAGCGGACTTTCGAGGTGGAGACCGACGCATCTAGTTATGCGATGGGCGCAGTGTTAATTCAGGATGGGAAGCCGATGGAATATCATTATGAGTTGTTTTTAGGTGCTATTGCGAACTACCCGACCTATGACAATGAGTTTTATGCACTGTATCAGGCGATTAAGCATTGGAGGGTGTACTTGTTGGGGAAGGAGGTGGTTGTGCACTCGGATCATAAGCCGTTGGAGTTCTTACATACCCAAACAAAGCTACAGCAGGCACGGCACATGAAGTGGATGTCTTATTTGATGGCTTTCAACATCATTATTAGGTACAAGAAGGGGGCGACAAACAAGTTGGCTGATATGTTATCTCGTCCGCCGGTAAGGACTTTATTGGTGGTGACGCGTATTCAGCCCTTGGTTCCTTTGGAGTATGTACAGTTGTATGCATCCATTAGAGACTTCGGTAGTGTGTTTGAGCAAGCGAAGGCTGGTCAAAGGGGGGAGTATGCACTTGGAGAAGATGACTTGTTGTATCGTGGAACATCACTATGTATTCCGGAGGATGGTGATAGGTTGCAGTGGATTTGAGAAGCACATACCTTGTGTGTGCAAGGGCATTTTGGAATTCAGAAGATGCTTCTCAATCTACGTCGACATGTGTTTTGGCCACGAATGCTTGATGATGTGACCAAGTATGTTGGAGGGTGTAAGTTATGCTGTATTTTGAAGCCTTCTAACAGGAAGAGGGGATTGTACCTACCACAACCGGTTCCTTCTAGGCCGTGGGAGAGCATATCTATGGATTTTCTATGAGGGTTGCCGACTACCAAGCATGGGCATGACTATTTGTACGTTGTGGTGGACCGGTTCAGTAAGATGGTGATTTTGATTCCTTGTAAGAAGACTATGTCGGGAGCGGGTGTAGCACAATTATTCTTCGAGCATGTGTGGAAGCATTTTGGGTTGCCGAGTTCGATCATTTCGGATCGGGACAGCCGGTTTCTCGGACATTTTTAGGATTCTTTGTGGAGTTTGATGGACACTAAATTAAAGAAGAGCACGACATTTCATCCACAAACAGACGGGCAAACGGAGGTAGTCAACCGGACTATGGTACATATGTTGCGGGGGTATAATTCCAAGCATCCCAAGACTTGGGATGAGAGCTTACCATAATTGTAGTTTGCTTTTAATCGGGCGATTCATGGATCTTCAGGAAAGTCACCGTTTGAGACTTGTTATGGATTCTTATCGCCGAGTCCGTTTGATCTTGTGTTTTTGAGTGAAGCTACAACGGACGGCAAGGAGGGGAATGAAAGACAACGTGCTCAGCGATTTCTGGAGAAGATTGCACATATTCATGCCACGGTTGAAGCACAATTGAAGAAGTCATAAGCAAAGTACAAGGCGAAGCATGATCAACATCGGGTTCCTTGTAACTTTGGTGTGGGCGATATGGTGTAGCTGAAATTGAGTAAGGAGAGGCTAAAGGGAGAAGGGAAGAAGTTGAAACCGATACGTTATGGTCCATTTCAGATTCTCGATCAGATTGGCGACAACGCTTTCAAGCTCGATTTACCACCTTACTTAGGCATGTATTCGGTGATCAATGCTGAGTACTTGAAGTTGTTTGAGCCTCCATTGCTGGATGATGAAGGCGATGACAAGGTGATCTTACCGCATGTTGATGACTTGTGGTTTGATAGAGAGGAGCCACTGAAGGAAGACTGCATTTTGGAGCGAAAGACGACCACGACAAGACGGGGAATGAAGGAGTCGTTTCTCATTGGACGTCAAGGTCAAGTTCCTAGCAAGGCTAAGTGGTTCAACAAGGAAGGAGGGGCTCGCGAGTTTCCTCAGCTGAAGTTCTAACTTGAACGAGACTTCAAGTTCCTAAAGGGGGGACCCATGATACGGGTGTATCTTCTCTTCGGAACTTAGCGATCCTCATGGGAGCTTGAGGATAGATGATTCTCATAATAGAATGAGAATAGAGGTGTCAAACAGTACAAGTGAACCCAGGTTGGAGTGAGGAACGAGGTAGAGAATCAAAGATTCGAAGAATCCAGATTTTAGTCTGTAAGTCGACTCATACATGTACATAAGTCGACTCATCAGGGTGAGTCGACTTATGATTGTCATGAGTCGACTCACGAAACCCAGCCGTTTTGTTAAAAGTTTCTGCTCAGTCGACTCATCAGTTATGAGTCGACTCATCAGTCATGGGTCGACTCATCAGTCATGGGTCGACTCATATACAGTTTTGAGTCGACTCAAGAAACCAAGTCCTGTTAGCAAAAGTTTCTGACCAGTCGACTCATCAGTTATGAGTCGACTCATATGAGGTCATGAGTCGACTTATAACTGTTCATGAGTCGACTCATCGGAGATTTCCAGATTCGTTAAGGACTCTATTTATGCATTTTCCTGTTTGGGTTGGGCTTGGTTATTTACAACTTTGCCACCCTCGTTTGTACACATATATAAGGGATTGTTTTAGGGTTTAAAACGATTAGAGAGTTGAATCAAGAGAGATTAACTTGTAATTGAGATTTGGAGAACTTGTTCTTCAATTCTAGAGTGGGATTGTGAGAGATTGTAAATTGCATACTCATAATCTAGAGAAGGTATTTTTCCTTCGCCCAAACCTGAGTTATTCTTATGTTCTTATTGTTTTCTCCTCAACCCACCTTTGATAATTCTACGATCAAAGGTGCTCACACGGCAACTCGTATCATCAATAGCCTGTACATATAGAATATCGACGCACTACCTCATGTAGCACTGAACTAGGCTCATCAACGATATACATCTTATGCATAATCTGTGTATATCTGGTATATCGATGTGCTATCCCATATAGTACTGAGTTGTTCTCATTAACAATATCCAACGAGTGTATGAATAATCACTAATCTATTGTAAACAACCCAACTCTTGTCAAATCCCCCTTTGGGTTACTCATGTGTGTGCAACGACTCTATACTGGTGTATTTGTGAATGTACGTGTATAAAAGTGCGGATCGAAACCCCGTGAACGCGTCTAAAAATGAGGCAAAACAAAACTCTGAAGAATCTAGAAAACTATTTATAAGTCGACTTATGACCTGGCATAAGTCGACTTATGGCAAGTCAACTTATAAGTCGACTTAGTCGACTTCCGGATTGCTGTTTCGATATTTTCTGCGATACTTCTCAAACAAAACTTGTTCAAATCAGCATGAAACATAGGAAACATGTTATGAACATCTAAAACTAATTAACAGAGATCAAATTACATGATTTAGCACTTGGATTAAAACTAAATAGGATTAGCAACATGATTATCCAAGATTCTCAATAAATACCTGAATTATCACATGATTATCATTGCATAATTAATTATAAACATG
>BQKN01000523.1:0-32827 GCA_022839385.1 Asparagus kiusianus | reverse complement strand
AAATTATCCCAGTTCCAGTTTTAAGTTCTAGATGACTAACCCCCCCTAAGAGAGAAGATCTCAAACTTGAGATCTCTTAATCAAATAGCAGGTGATTTTAATCTAAAATCACCGCTCAAACTCTCTCTCTCTCTCTCTCTCTCTCTCTCTCTCTCTCTCTCTCTCTCTTAATTATTCTAAAACCCCCTTCTTTAATTTCACCAACCCCTCCTCTTTAATTTTGGGAACGGGACAAATGGGGCTCAAAATCGCGGAGAGAACAAACGCCGCTGCCTCTGGGAAATTTCTCTGATCTCTGCTCGCGCTCTCTTCCAAGCTCGTGAATAGGGTTTCCCTTTTATAGGGAAACCATAGATCTTCAGGCGAGCTCCACGCCAGCTAGCTCCAACTGGCTCCAACCAAATCAACCGAGATCCAAAGCCTCAGACCCGCAGGCGAGCCCCACTCTCGACAGGCGAGCTCTAGGGCTTCGACAGGCGAGCTCTAGGGCTTTAGCAGGCGAGCCCCCTCACCTTCCCACGCCTGTGGCGATAGGAGAGCTTCCTCGCCTCACAAAGGCGAGTTCGATCCATCCACAAGCAATGCCGTCGAGCTCCGATCTCAGGTGCATTTTTTCTTTAATTCTCCACCCCGTCCATCATTTGATAAACCTAAAATTATGGATGAATACCAGAAGAACACCACAAACGCCAACCGGGCCAAAACAATAGCTGCACCAATATATCATAGCTGCCTACGTACCCTCTGACCGGGATCAAGCTAATCGTAGTTCTGTCAATTGCCTCCAAAGGCCCTCAACAACGAAGAATATTCAACAACTTCAAAAAATAACTAAATTTCACCCCAGTGATAACTTTGATCATCATATCTACTGGATTGTCCTTTGTGTGTATCTTCTCTAATCTAACATCTCCATTATCCATGATGTATCGAACAAAATGGAATCTGACATTAATTTGCTTTGTCCAGGCATGATACACCTGGTTCTTTGCCAAATAGATAGCTGACATGCTATCACAATTTACTTTGATGGTCTCTTGTGCAATCCCCAAGTCATCCAATAACCCCTGCAACCACAAAGCCTCCTTCAGAGCTTCAGTCAACGCCATATACTCTGCCTCCGTAGTGGAGAGAGCCACTATAGACTGAAGTGTACATCTCCAACACACCGGTGCTCCTGCTAGTGTAAACACATATCCAGTAGTAGACCAACCATTGTCAAGATCCCCCACATAATCAGAATCTACATAACCAATACAATCATGCTCATTCTTCCCATTCTTCTCAAACACCAAACCAACATCGACAGTACCTTTGATATACCGTAGAATCCACTTCACGGCCTCCCAATAACCCTTCCTAGGGTTGTGCATGTATCTAGACACCATGCTTATAGCCTGTGACAAATCTGGCATTGTACACATCATTGCATACATCAAGCTACTCACAGCATTGGCATATGGAACTTTGGACATGTATTCATGGTCCTCAACTGAAACACGTGACATCTTAGCTGATAGCTTAAAGTGAGGAGCTAATGGAGTACTCACCATCTTTGCATTGTCATCAAAACTAAATTTCTTCAGCATCTTTTGCAAGTAAACTCCTCTATGTCAACTTCAACCTCCCTTTCACCATGTACTCTCAATTTCCACACCCAATATCTTCTTTGCTTCTCCAAGGTCCTTCATATCAAATTCAGATAATAATTCATTTTTTAACTTCCTAATAGCTGAAGATTTCGTGGAAGCAATGAGCATATCATTAACATATAACAACAAATAAATATGCTCACCATTCTGTAGCTTATGCATATACACACACGGATCATATGGGCTCCTCGTGTACTCTTTGCTGATCATGAAACTTTCAAATCTCTTGTACCATTATCGTGGTGATTGTTTCAATCCATAAAGAGATTTTTTCAGTTTACATACCAAATCATCCTTGCCTGCAGCTCTAAAACCTATCGGTTGTGACATACAGATCTCCTCTTCTAAATCTCCATGTAGAAAGCTGTGCCACTAATGCTAATAGTATTCTTATAGACGAATGTTTCATGACCGGTGAGAATACCTCATTATAATCTATTCTCTCAAGCTGGGCATATCCTTTGGTAACCAATCTAGCTTTGTACTGAATGTCCCCATTAGAAGATCCTTCATTCTTTGCATATACCAACTTGCATCCAATTGCATTTTTACCCTTTAGTAGTTTTGCAAGTTTCCAAGTGTCATTCTTATGAAGAGACTGCATTTCCTCATCCATAACTTCCCTCCACCTGATTGAGTTAGAGCTTGACTCTGCTTCCTTATATGTAGAAGGAACCAAATCATCAACGACCTCAGCTGATAAAACATATACAACCATCACGTTATCATATCTAGCTGGCCGATGAATGTTTCTTCTTGGTCTATTAGCTGCAATGGACTTCTAAACATGACCCTATTCCTGAGTCCCAACATCCACTGTATCCTGCTTTTGCCCATCTGTCAAATCATCTCCTCCCAGTGTTACCTCTGTAGGAGCCTCAATGGATACACTGCTATCTGGAGTCTGTGGAGTCACATAATCCTCCACTTGTTGCGATAGTCCACTAGTCTGACCTTCCTCCACCTGCTGAGGGATCAGAGGCCTCATCATGCGAGTTTCATCAAAAGTGACGTCTCTGCTAATGATTATCTTCTTGTCTTCTGGATTCCACAACTTGAAGCCCTTAACCCCTTCTCTAAAGTTCACAAAAACTACTTTTCTAGCTCTTGGATTTATTTTTCCATCATTCACATGATAGTAAGCTGGACACTCAAATATCCGAAGCAACTCATAATCACTAGCCACTGAACCAAACCATTTTTCTATAGGAGTCTTTCTATGTATCACAGTGCACGGTAACCTATTCACGAGATAGCTTGTATAAACTAAAGCTTCGGCCCAAAAGGATCTTGCTAATCCACTTTGTGAGAGCATACATCACACCTTCTCCAGCAAGGTACGGTTCAATCTCTCGGCCTTCCCGTTTTGTTGCGATGTCTCCCTAATTGTGAAATGACGCTTACTGAAAATCACATTTTATTACAATTTTATATCCTCATTATCTATTTTACATGAATAAATATACCATTAATAATTGTTGTTAGATTAGTTTACACATAAATGAATGAAAATATAAATAAATATTATTAAATATAAAAACCCCTTAAAAATCTCTCTTCTCTCTTTTGTAGCATTTTAGAAGTCCATCAAGCAAAAGCCCACAAATGAATGCTATGAAGCAAGGCCAAAAATCCTCCTACACATCATGCTCAAGAAGAAGCCACACAGGCCCAAAGCCCATCAAGAAAAATGATTACACCAAGGAATGAAATGGACTTGGATGCAAGAGTGGAATGAATTAGACTTGGTTGCAAAAAGTTCTCCAATCAAAACCGAACTTGATTGCTGCATGTTCAAATATGTGCCGGACTTGATTTTGAAATTCAAAAGCAATGGACTTGCAATGGACTTGATGGATTAAAGTACTTGGATTAAAGTATTTGGACTTGCAATGGACTTAGGCTTGGAATTTGCAAGAAAATCATTGTTGAAAATCACAAGCTTTGAATGGGCCAAAGAAATGGATTTTGATTTTCTTTTGAAAATCAAAATGAATCATATGCCATTGGATTGCTTCAAGACCGGACTTGTCTTTCTTAGCTGTAGGAGTTGAATCAAATGGGCCGAATTTTTCACAAGAAAAATTGTGCAATCAAATGAGCCTGCTGAGAGTTGAATCAAATGGGCCGGATTTTCTCCAAAAATCATGGACCTGCTGCATTATTAAGTTCTACTCAAATGAAGACCGGACTTTGGTTTGGATTTTTACAAGAAAATCAATGTTTGAAATGGGCCGAACTTGGTTACGTAAATGAAATGGGCTGCTGAGATTTTAATTTTGAAAATCAACTCTAAGTGGACCACATATGATGAGCTCAAAGACCGGACATGAGCTGATGATTTTGCAGAAATGAAATGACCGGACATGCTATTGCTGGAGATTTGAAGTTGAAAATCATTTCAGTAGGCCGGAGTTCAAAATCTTCATGGGCCGGACTTCCAAAATATTGGTTGCTGCTCTTCTTGTTTTTGTTTTGGAAAATCAAGACCGGACCTGAAACTTACATTTGAAAATCATTTTGGGGCCGGACATGCTACTGCTGGAGACTTGATTTGCTGCATTTTTAATATTCATGATGGACCGGACTTGGCTAAATTGGGAGTTGAAAATCAATTTAATGGAGAATTGGGCCGGACTTTGGACTGCTGCAGGGATTGGATTTTCATTTTTCTTTTGAAAATCAAATGAATCATATGGGCCTCCTATGTTGGGCTAGAGAAGAACAAAAAGCAAAATCAAATGTGGAGATTATTGCTTGGGGCTCAAGACAAATCCAATGGCTCATATTCATCGAAGATTACTATAAATAGGGGTAGAGAGTGAGGGATTAGGGGTGTGAAAATTTTTGTAACTCCTTTTTGGAGAGGAGGGCTACTCTTAATTGAGAAGGCCTTCCAAAATTGTAACTTTTTGTTGTAATTAATAATAATAATTTTTTCACCACTTTAAATTTTTCTTTTCTTCTCTTTGTTGGATGATAAAGATGAAGATGAAGATGGAGAATTATTTGAAGGTTTGCATTTCTTTTCTTTTTCTCTTTTATTGCTTATTAGTTTAGATTCATTTCTATGCTTGTAGTTAGATTTTATTTTCTTGTTAAATAGTCAAGAGGCTAGAACCCTCTTGCCTTAGATTTATTTCATGCTTATAGAGTAGATTTATTTTCTTGCATTTAATTTTTGTAATTTTATTTTGTAGTTTAGATTTTGCAATTTATTTTGTAGTTAGTTTTAATTTCTTATACTATTCACCTTGAGGCTAGAACCCTCTTGGGTTTAGTTTTTCTTTTTGTTTATTCTTATTTTGTTTGATTCGCCTTTAGGCTAGAACCCTCTAGGGAATCACCCTTTTCTAAGAAGTTGGTTCAATTTTAGATTACCCATATCTATAATTGAATCCACCATCTTTAATTTCTTACATTTTCTTTTATTCTAGAATTTTGTTCTTCATTCTTGATTTTTTATTTGTTTCTTGATTTTATTCATTTTTCCTTCTCACCTTATTGATCATACTCATTCTCTTTCAAATCCACTCTCACTTACACTTTGCACCTATTTACACACTATTTTCATTATCTCAATCTCTTCACAATCACATTCACTCATCAATCTTATTTGTCACGCACACAACATAAGAACTGATTTTATATTTTCTCCTACAAAACACCTTCCTCGTGGGATCGATATCTTAAATAATATAACTTGACACGGTTGTGCACTTGCAACCTTTTTGGTACATGTTTATGCTGCATCACTTACTGTCATGATCCCGACAAAACTATAAAAATGGATCACTCTTGTACTCACCACCATTATCAAAACGGAATACTTTCACCTTTCTACATATTTGCAGCTTCACTTTCTTTTTCTATTCCACAAATATACCCAGGACCTCATGTTTATGCTTCATGGTATATACCTAATTCCTCCTGGAATAGTCATCAATGAAAGTGATAAATTAATTGGCCCCACCAAGTGATGTGCACTTTGAAGGACCCCAAACATCTGTGTGAACGTAATCCAATATACCTTGGGTGTTGTGAATTATGGTGCCGAATTTCACTTTTGTCTTTTTCCCCAAGTATGTGTAATGACCGTAAATTTCTAATACGGGTTTAAATAATTTTTTGGTATTTAAATATTAAATATTATTTTTCTAAAAGAGTATTTGTATTTTCCCAATTTCTTTAGAATTTTCTATGATTTAAAATATGATTTTAAATTTATTTTAATGGTTTTGCTAATTATAAATTTAATTGTTTCGGTAAAACTTTTAAACTAATAGTTAAATATTCATTATTGTTATTGTTATTATTATTTTAATTATAATTTTTGAATATTTATTTGAATAAATTTTCTGGTATATTTAAAATTATTATTTAAAGTGGTATTTTTTCTGTGTTTTCTCTGCGGTATTTCACTCTGTTTCTCTCTCTCTTCATCTCTCTCACACTCTCTCTCCCCTACCCCACTTCCCCAATTCACTCTCTAAATCCCGCACTCCCACCTACCTCGTGTTTCCCCCACTCTCTTTTTCATCTCAAAAAGCCCCCTCTCACTCAGCTCACTTTCTCTCTCACGTCGCTCTCATTCTCTCTCTCTCTCTCTCTCTCTTCAATCAAACCCAGTTACCCCTCCACAAACTCCGTTCCCCTGCCTCCTACCCATTTCCCCCACCTCCAGCCAACCACCGACGCTATCGCCGTCGCCCTACGACCTCGTCACCGTCGCTCGCCGCTCGCCCAACCACCGCTCCGACCTCCATCAGCGCCTCCACCTCATCCCACCGCGCTGACCTCCCGCTGCCCTCCAGTCCGTCCTCATCTCGCCGCTGCTCCGCCGACCGCCGCCCGACCAGCTCACAACCCCTCAACCCCTGAGCTCCGATGCCGGCCCCGTCGAGCTCCTCCCCAACTCCAAGACCTCCAGCCAAGCTCCCCCACCACCTTAGTCACCGACGCCACCCCCATCAACTGACGATAGCCGACGAGAGCCCCTAACTCCAGCCACTTCCTCGTCCTCCTCATCCCTAAGCTTCCTGTGGCCGCTGCCTTGATTGCCGCCGTCGACGAACCCCAGACCCGACAGCCCTCCACGCTGCAGCCTTGACCACCGCCGACCTCTGCCCCGAACCCACCTCCTCTTCCTCCTCCGCTCTTCCCTTATCACCACACCCCCTTCGCCGGCCTTCTCCTTCGGCCAGCTCCACCCTTCACGAGCCGCCAGTCCCCCAGCCCCTTGCCGTCCTCCAGCAGTCCGACGAACACCCCAAGCGCGCCAAGCAGCCCTATAGCCCCGCCGAAGTCTCCGACGACAGCCGTCATATCCCCTCCTTCATGTTCAGATCCTCGTCGCTGCTCGTTGCTACCCTCCACCATCATCGTAGTCCACGCGATCCCCGTCGACGTCGTCGTTCAGATCCGACGCCCTCCAGACCGACGCGCCGCTTCAACCGCAATCGACTCATTCGACGAAACCCCGAGGTAAGATCCCACTTGCTCAGATCTGAATTTTTGTATTTATTATGAATTATCTGTAATTTTAGATCTATTAATATTTATCTGCTTGTGATTGTTGATGAATAATATTAAATATATCATAGTAATATGATAAGTAGCATTTTCAAAATAATTATGATAAATTAAAAGAATTTATTCGGCAACGAAAATTATTTTGGATAATTATATTAATTAAAAAGAATTTATTTAAGAACGAAATCATTTTAGGAAAATTATAATAATTTTAAAAGGAATTATCTTAAAAAAAGAATCATTTTAAAATAATTATAATAATTTTTAGAAATTATCTTGTGGAAGAAATTATTTTAGAATGATAAATATTTTAAAAAAAGAAATTATTTTGGAAAAATAGACTATTTCGAATTAATGAGAATATTATCTTATAAAAAGATTATTTTTGAATTTATGAATTTATTATTTTAAAAGATTATTTTTAGAATTAATATAGTGAGAAAATACCTTATTTTGAAAAAGGGATTATTTTGAAAGAACTCATTTTGTAAAAGGATTATTTTGAAGTAAATAAATTTATTATTTCAAAAGATTATTTTAGAACAATTTTATGATTTCTGATTCTTAATTATGTGATATGCCTTGATATTATCGTACATGATCATTCTTATTTGTTATTTCTGGTTGTGATTGAGCACCGTTAGTAGTCATGACCGTAGTGGCCTTGCGTGACCTAGAGACATGTGTTGTGTTGACTTAGAAAATACAAGAGAGTTGGGGTGGGGAAGTTAATGTTCATGTGCTTGGATGTGACTGTTGATGTATCTTCCAGCTCACGCCAGTGAATTCGTGTAGTCACTGGGGTTGGTTTGTTGGGCTAAAGTGAATTCGTGTAGTCACTTTAGTCAGTGAATTTGTGTAGTCACCTGAGCTTTGCCTGAGTTCGGACCAGGCCGAGATCGGATTGCGTGTAGTCCTCTGATCGATTCGTGTAGTGGTATTGGATGCGCGTAGAGGATTTGTGAACAGTCAGTTATCCGGTAATATGAGCGTTGACTCTGTGTGAGATGTGGACCAGTGACCTGTTATAGGATGGCTAGCTACATGACCTCGTTTCTTGGCTAGGTATGACTTCTTGTGAGATGTAGGCCGGTTGTATTTCTTTTCATACATAGAACGGGATTAATATTTAATTATCTATAATTTGAGACATATGGTATATACATGAGGGTTTCCTTGTTTGGATTATTTCGCTCGACATACTACGTCTCTTGTTGTAGATTTTTAAGTATTAATTCCATCCAGTGTATGATCCTGTTACTTGGATGATTTCTGATCATTAGCTGCATGATCTCGTTACCTGATCGATTTTGGATGCTTTATGCCTTTCGTGTTTTAGTAGTGAATTTGTATGTTGATTTTGTTGGATTTCCAGTTGCACGTTTCTTTGTCATTTCTGTTATTGTATCGTTTTCTGCTTGGGTTTTCGTTCGCTCTGTTTGTTTTGTAGGGTCTTGTCGTGTGCCATACACGCTGACGTACACCTATTTTTTCTGGTGTACGTCAGACTTAGAGGAAGAACAGGTTTAGCAGGAGCCAGAGGATTCTCAGCAGGAGTGCCTTGCAGACGTAGTAGAAGAAGAAGCCAAAGCTTAGTCATTCCTTTCAGTTTGTTTTGTAATACTTTCATTTTTTTTTGTTCAGTGTATTTTTATATTCTCAAGTATTTCATTCAGATAGTTTTGTATAAGGGCATGTTGACCCGGATATTATGTCTGGATGATCATTTCAGTTATGATATGTATCTTTTGGTTCTGAGTTGTTTATTATATTCTCGCCACTATGATCGGGGACCTGTGACTTCGCATTGTATTTATTTCTAGACGCTTAAAGTATTAGGTTGAGGAGAAATATTTATTTTTATTTAATCTCCTTAATCTAATACGTCGCGGGCTTGTTCACGTACCGATTCCCGGGTATTTTGGAAAGCGGGGCGTGACAGTATGCAATATTCACACAACTCCATCTTGTAGGTCTTTGCACCCTTCAATAGCCCATGTTTCGCCAATACTTGCAGGGACTTATCACCAGTGTGTCCTAATCTCATATGCCATAAGCTGGTAGTATCTTCCTCTGTGGTAATAGAAGCTGTCAGACCCCCTGTAACTGTCTTTCCCTTTAAATAGTATAAGTTGTTTTCCCTGGCACCTCTCATCAACACCATAGACCCCTTTGTGACCTTCAGAGTTGCATTCTCCAAGATCACCCGATAACCTGCTACCTCCAAAGTTCCAAATGAAATGATACTCTTTGTCAACTGCGGAATGAATCTCGCTTTTTTCAACTCCCTAGTCACCCCGTCACACATTCTGATTCGAATTATTCTAATACCACTAATGGGGCATACGTGATCATTTCCCATTAACACGACATCCTCCTTTCTAACTCCTCAAAGCTGGAGAACCAATACCTCTTAGGGCAAATGTGATATGTAGTACCCGAATCTAACATCCATTTCGTGGAGTCTACATAACAAACTGACGATAATGTTGGGCATGAGTAGCCTGAAGATTCAGAATCAGAATTGTCACCACTAATTTTAGCAACATTTACCTCTAAAGTCTGTCCTACTTTCCCCTTATTCTTCCTGGCTCTATCTCTCAACTTTGGGCATTCATTCTTCCAATGTCTATCTTCTTTGCAAAAAATACATTGATTCCTACCAACACTTTTATGGCCACCTCTATACTTCGAATTTGAGCGATTAAACTGACGGCGGTTTGGACTACGACCTCTCACTGCCAATACATCTCCCGTTGCCTTCTTGGAGGATTCACTATCACTCTTCCTCAACTCATAATTCACCAATACTGAGGTCAGCTCCTTATAGCTGACAGTGGTTCTACCATTGATCATCGTAAGAATAAAGGTAGCAAAATTATCCTCTCATAATGAACATAGCAACAACATCGCCTTATCTTCATCCTCTACCATGATATCCACATTAGCCATATCCGATAGCAATTTTGTGAAGTTATTGATATGTTCTCTAATGGAAACCCCCTTCTTCATTTTGAATTGGTAAAACCTTTTCTTCAAATGAAGCCAATTCTCAATGCTCTTCGTCAAATACTTCTCATTGAGTGTTTTCACAATTGTTTTGCCGATGTTTTATTCATCACATCATAAATCAAGTCAGGCGTCAAACATGATTGAATAACCTTACATGCTCTACTATTCATTTTCTTCTAAACCTTATCCTCCATATCCTCGGGTTTCTCTTGTAATTCAAGAGTCTCCTCCAAATTTTGCGTATCTAATGCATCTATCACTTGATACCTCCACAAGCCAAAATTTATCTTGCCATTAAATTTTTAAACATTAATTTTTGTATTATTAATGCTCAACCCTTATATCACCATCGAAAGAGACGATCCCGATGTATTTGCTTCGATCATCTTGACAATCCAACCTCTTCAAACGAGAATCCAAGCCCTAGCTTTCTTCTCCAAATCGAATCCCAAGCCAAACCCGGAGCTCTGATAGCACTTGTTGTGAGCAGCGGAACCAGAGGAACACACAACTGCAAACGAGATTGGAACAAACAACAACCAAAAAAATATCACAAATTCAAGATAACAAATTTTACGTGGTTCGGTAAATTTGCCTACGTCCACGGGAACGACACAAATAATTTCTTATTAATCATAATAAATTATAAATAAGAGCAAAAATCTCAAACTTGAGATCTCTCAATCAAATAGCATGTGATTTTAATTTAAAATCACCGCTCAAACTCTCTCTCTTAATTACTCCAAAACCCCCTTCTTTAATATCACCAACCCGCTCCTCTTTAATTTTGAGAACAAGACAAATGGGGCTCAAAATCACGGAGAGAACAAACGCCGCCGCCTCTGGGAAATTTCTCCGCTCTCTGCTCGCGCTCTTTTCCAAGCTCGTGAATAGGGTTTCCCTTTTATAGGGATACCCTAGGTCTTCAGGCTATCTCCACTCCAGCTAGCTCCAGTTGGCTCTAACCAAATCAGGCGAGTTCCAAGCCTCATGCTTGCAGGCAAGCCCAACTCTCAACAAGCGAGCTCGAGGGCTTCAGCATGCAAGCCCCCTCGCCTTCCCATGCCCGCGGCAACAGGCGAGCTTCCTCACCTCACGCAGGCGAGATCGATCCATCCACAGCCGACGCCGTCGATCTCAGGTTCGTTTTTCTTCAAATAATTGTTCATTTCCATTGGCATTTGCTGCTGTTGAAGGGGAGGATAGTCGGACTTGGTTTGGTTTATGCAGCATCTACACATGGCTTTTGATGGAGGGCTTGACAACGTATCGTTCATTAGTGACTAGGAGAAAGGCTTATATGATGCTGTCTCTACTTTGCTACCCATGCTGAACATGCAGTATGTATGAGACACTTTTGGAAGTCTTTAAAGAAGAAATATCCTGGATATTTCTTTGAACAAATAATTTGGGATGTATCTAGGGGTGTTAACGGAGCGATATGGTTCGGATATGGCACTTACCATAACCATATCCACTTTCTATAAACAGATACGGATTATCTTCGATAAGAAAAAACATTAACCATATCCGCACTCATCAGAAATGGATACGGTTCGGATATTTGAGAATCGGATCAGATACGATCACGGATATGAAACGGATATTCGACAAATGGATATGAACTCGATATGAATTAGTACACCTATGTATAAATTACAACCAAATGGGTAAATGCACATACTTGAGGAAAAACTCATGTGTTATAATGTTAAATGGATATTCGTGCACGCATTATTGCCTTTGCAAGCAAATTTCGACTCTTCTCATTATCAAATTGATAATTACTAAGTGCACAAGTCCCATCTTTATTTTTCATAGTAGCTTGAACCAGTTGTTGACAAATATCGGGTCTTTTCTTTTTAGTACATCTTCCAAGGTGATTTTTAAGATGGGAAGTACCCCTGATACTATGTCCATCAGCTTCAAATGGGCAATATTTGTATTTGGCTCTAATGATTTTGGTGACAACATATCAACTATTTTCTTTTCTATTTTATTTATTTTATCAAAATTTAACCACACTTCAGAATAACATCTTCTTTTCTTTTCAGGTTTTCCATCAATTTTACTTGAAGATTCCTCAACCACGGGTTCAACAGTAGGTTCAACATTAGGCTCAACATTAGGCTCAACTGTTTGTTCTTCATTAGACGCTTGAATCCAAGGATTAGACATGATTCCTATTCAATGAAATTAAAAATACTTAATCAAAAATCTTATAGTCATATATAATATATTGACAATGAAATTAAAACTAGAGTTTCGTTCAACCTTATGGAACAAACGACGGATCCGATGGCAGATCTGAAGGAGGAATCGGGGTCGCAGAGGCGGCGGAGGGTGGCGAAGAGGAGACATGGGAGGAGAGGGGAGGTCGAGTGACTCGATGGAGCGGCTGTCGGAGTTCGAGGGGAGGAAGATGAGGAGGAGCCGCAAAGGGAATGGCAGCAGAGGGAGCACCTGTCGGAGATGGATGGAGAGAGGCGGCGAGATATCCGATTACAGGATCTGAAGGAGCGGCGACGGTGAGATCTGACAGAGAGCCATCACAGGATCTGACAGAGAGGTGGCGGAGGGCGATGAAGGGAGGCAAAGACAAGACGGGGAGAAGGGGGAGGTCGAGCGACTGGAGTAGAGGTGTGTGGCGTGTCGCGTTGAGAAATTGAGCAGAGATTAGAGAGAGATTGGAGTGGAGGCTAGGGTTTTTTAGTTGGGTTTTAGGTTGGTTAGCGGTTACGGTTTTAGAATTTTGGATACCTAAATGGACCCGAATTCTTATGTTTATTGAATTGTGGATATACGTATCCGCAACCGAATCTTACACTCATATCCGTATCCGGATCCGTATCCGAAAAAAGAACCAGATCCGTATTGGAAACCATATCCGTCTTGTTTTAAAAATGGTTTTCCATATCTGCATCCGTTCAGATATGGATGCAGATCGGTTCGGATAAAACCGAACCGTTTGGCACCCCTAGATGCATTGCATTCATTCGCAATGATAGAATTTCTTAATTGCGTCAAGATACTGAAAAGCAAATCTGAAGTTGCTTTTAATGACCATCAAAGCCGAACCAATATACTTGGGCAAGGTTTCAATTCAACACAAATTTAAAGAATCATTATGTTGTTAATAATGTTAGTGAATCTTTCAACTCTTAGATTTTAGAAGCGAGAGCTTTGCCGGTTATTGATTTGGTTGACAAACTAAGATCAAAACTAATGGAGGGAATGAATCAAAGAAGAGGACAAGGTGCTAGGTGGAAAGGAAAATTAGTACCTTACGGTGATAGGTATATCAAAGATATTCGAAGACCGGGGGATGGATCGTTGTAAACTTTCTGAAGATGGAATAGCAGAGGTTGATAATGTAATTGATAGAATGTAGATCAGTTTGGTAGATAGAACTTGTGGTCGTAGAAAATGGCAGTTAATAGGCTTATCATGCATACATGTATCGGCCCTAATTGTCAACCTCCGGAATGCTAATTGGGAAGAATTCTGTGATGATTACTTCTCTATATCGAGAGGTAAGCTACATAGAATTTATTATTGCAGCTTTATTTTTGCAGTGCATATACAACGTCTATTTTTGCAGATATAGAAAAGCATATGCAATGTCTATTAAAACTCTGCCTTCAAAAAATCAATGGCCACCACTTCAAAAATATTATACTATTGGTTCTCCAAACGCAAAAGGACCAAGAGGAAGACTCGAAAATAAGAGAATCATGGGGAGTAGATGAAATAGATGAAAAAAATAAATAAAAAGAGTACACAAAATGTATTAAGTGCAAGGGATGGGGGAATCCTAAAAGTACATGCAAAGAGCTACTCAATGCGACTGCAACAAATATAACACAAGAAAGTCCACATCCTGCAAAAGAAGATTCAGTTAGTTCAAGGGGGAGAGGGAGAGCTAGAAGTGGAGGAAGGTAATTTTCATACCCATGCATTTACAGTACTAGTCATTATTAGTTTTTGCTTTTACATTGATATGGGCATGAAGCTGAACCCTATCGGGGGGAAGGATACATAGCTATGCTAGAGGAAAGATGCTTGGGCAGGGAGGGGATGTAGCGGCTGCAAGAGAGATGCAATCGACACATTTCAACACTGAAAACTCTTCAGACAGTTGCACCTAATTCGACACTCAACAAACTCACTCCTCCACTACTAATGTGTCGGCAGTTTGAGACAATCTACATTTTAAAACTGGGAACCTATTACGGAAAGGGTTCAACGGAAAATTTGCATGCTTTTTATATCTAAGATGTCGTGCTTGTGCATCAAAGTTTGGTTTATTTTGGGCGTGTTAAGTGCTATGTTTGTGCACCAAACTTTATATATTTTGTGTGTGAGACACTCTTATAATTGTTCATGCTTCTTATGCGCACCAATTTTGTAGATTGTATTTTATAGGTGCTTGAATTGGGAAAATATTGAACTAGCATGTTTATACGGTTGATGCTTGTAAGCAATTTAGGATGTTATCTATGTTCGATTGAGGCATTTTGTGAGACGCTTCACGTTCAACATACTTTTACCAAGTAGAGATTGAAGAGTTCAGGAAAAATGAAGCTGATAGACATTTGGAAGTTTCACAATTGATCGCTGTTTGGGGAGAAAGTCGATTCATTCATTGTTGTGTTCATTACAACTTTAGACGTTACAATGAAAATAAAAGTTAGTCTTTTTATAAGACCTTTACACAATGAAAACAAAAAAATACAACTCTCGTCAAACAGCACAACGGGTGTTTATCGCCCGCTGCTTGCGTGAGATCTTGGCCTGTGACGGGGACGCTAGTATCCGTGGACCACCAAACGATCAGATCAGATCCGGAGCTTCGTTGATTCGCGAAGAAATCAGGAAGCCAAAGTAATTATCTCGGTAACAGCGAGATAATCACTCTTCTCGAGGTCACAACAATGGGGCAATCTCAAGACAAAGGACCGGGACGTGTAGATCTGACGAGCTCCTCTTCTTTATGCCGATGAACTCGATTCGATCTCCTCCTCCTTTCTAAAATTCATGCTCCTTCAGTCTTCAGTTCAGCAGGGCTTCGCCAACGCTCGAGAATTCTAGATCTGAAAAAATAAAGGCCCTAAGGCTGTATTTATAGGCTTCAGGAGCCTTATTTTCGGATAAAAACGATCGATTCACTCTTATCTTCAGTTATAACCACTTAACCACATTCTTGGATGATATTTTATCAGTTGAAACAAATCCAGGTGGTTAACGGTTGAAAAACGACTCAAAATAGCCAAAACAGATATTCGGGCTGCGGACACCCATGGGTGTCTCGGCCATGCTTTGGCCGAGACACCATTTGGTGTCTCAACCATGCTTTGGCCGAGACATCACTTGGTGTCTCGGCCAAGCATTGGCCGAGACACCACTTGGTGTCTCGGCCATACTTTGGCCTAGACCTGGTTTTACGGTTCTATCTGTTTCCACCGTATCTTCATCGTCCGAACTCGGAATTATGTGGTTCAAGATACGTTGGAAAGCTAATGAGGAGATCTATAAGCTCCCATGGTTGAATCATATATAAAGTATATGGGACACGAGGGATGTTTCGTCTTTTGTAAGTGACGCGGAGCTCCCGATCAATTCGTGTTTCGATTATTCCGAAGTTCCGTTGCCTCACATGGTTCGTCGACTCACTTTATGTGCTTGTTGTCATCGAATGAGCTTCTGTGAATTGAATAGCGATGTTTATCATCTTCTCTTTATCCCGAGCTAAGTGCGGGGACCTATAGGTAATTTTTGATGCCTATAGATACCCCTCCAAAGTGTTTCAGTCTCGTTTCTTTTATAGAGGAGCCTGAAATACTTTGGATGTGATCGGTCCAATCTTCATTCAGTGTAAGAGGATCTGTAGTTAGCTTTGACTCTTGACTCCTTCGATTTTCAGTCTATTCAATATTTTAACGAATAGCTAAAATTCTTCCGGAGCTGCGTTTATCGCCTGGCCGTCGTCGAAGTCTTGAATCAAAAACTAGTGAGTTGATTTTGGCTCGTGTCATTGAGTTAACTCAGAACTGACTATCTCTAAACAGCGTTGACTTTAGGGTTCTGGATCGCCCGACGTTGACTTTTCATCACAACGCGTTGACTGGCGTTAACCTAGGGTTACGCGTTGATCGGCGTTGACCTTAGGTTACTCATTGACCGACGTTGACCTTAAGGTTTTGGATCACCTGGCATTGACTTTTCATCATACCATGTTGATCGGTGTTGACCTTAGGATTTTGGATCGCCCGGTGTTGACTTTTTAACGCAACGCGTTGACTGGCGTTGACTAGCGTTGACCTAGGGTTACGTGTTGACCACCGTTTGTAGGTGTATAAAACTGCCTAAAGGTCCCTTAACACAGCTCGGCACGGTGATTCAACAAACCAATGAACCATTGGGCGATATATCCAAGCATGTTCGTTAGACCACAACACAGAAGCCAAGTGAGACGCGACGAAGCGGATTAACGAGGTGACGAAGTTAACGAACCGCACGCAAACAACGGAAGACATCCAATCACGTACCCAATCAAGTTAACGGGTCGATGAATCAACGAGTCATCCAACCGTAGAGTCCACCACATCAAACAAGATCGGGAGCGGACTCGAACGAATCAAGATCAAATCAAGATCGGATCCGGGAGTGAACTCGAACACCAAAGCGGATTTACTGCCAAATCAGGATTCAGACTGCCAAATCATAATCCAGATCAACAATCGAGTTCAAATGAAGTCAGGATAAACCGCAAAATCGGAAAACGGACGAAGAAGCAAACGCCTGCTGGGCTCGCCGGAGGCCGCGCCACCACTTGGTGGCTCGGCCAAAACCGAGCCACCAAGTGGTGGCTCGGTGGCCAAGCCACCTCGGTGGCCAGCCGAGCCACCTTCTAGGTGGCTCGGTGGCCGAGCCACTTAGGTGGCCGAGCCACTTGGCCGAGCCACCTGGGCCGAGCCACCCAGATCTGAGCCCAGATCTGGTTTGAAGAGCCTATAAATAGACCCCTAGGCTCATTGTTTTGGAGGTTGGAATTTTGGTGAACTTTTGAGGCGAAACTCTGCTGGATTGAGATCTAAACTTTGAAGCTTTGAAGACTTGAAATTTTTAGATCTGGTTCTTGGCGATCATCCACATCAAATAAGGCAGGAGTTCGAGAGAGATCAGATCTGAGATCTACACGGTTATCCTCCGGATCAAAACTTGGTTTTTGATCCCGAGAAGAGTATCAATTTCGCTTGGTCGATTTCGATTACTTGAGGCTATTATTTCCTTGGTGAAATAATCCCCTCGGCTGTTATTTCCTTCGTGAAATAACACCCATCATACCGTGTAGATCCGACCGGATCAAGATCGCGTGGTGGTCCACGGATTAACCCCGGCGCAGGCGAAGAACCCACACAAGCAAGAGACCACAAAACAGGATCTTGCGATTTGTTCGAAAAAGGAAAGTTGTAATCTTTTTTAGATTTTTTGATTTTGTTGTAACCGGATCTTATAAAAAGACCGGATCCCTTTGTAACCGATAAACAGTTATTAATAGAAGCAATGAAATCAGAGAAAGCAATTTTTTCCGCGAACAATCTGGCGACCACAGTGGGAACCACCGATCTCGCTGCCGAGATCATTGCGTCGCAGCCGCGGATCTCAATCCCGGTCGAGGAGGAGGTCGAGTATGAATTTGACCAACAAAAGTTCGAGAAGTATTTGTCATCCTCGTCCGGATCCACCTCCCCCCGCAAGTCCTAGAAGTTCTCCTCCAGGAGAAAAGTCCGTTGGTATGAAGAAGTAGAGAATACCAACAAAGATCTCACCCCAATTGATGCCGAAGTTGCATCGAGTGAAGTTCCACCGACCTCTAACCAGGTCAAACCTGTCCTTGCCAACTCCTCCGTAGTCGAGGGCGTAGTGACTCTCTCAAAGAGAGACCGCCAGAGGCGACGTCAACGCCTGGCGCGGCAATTCGCAAAGGCAATGGAGTCCACTGACGGAATCCGCTATAACGCGGATCTGAAGAACAGGAGAGGCAAACAGCCTCAACAACCAATGAATGGCAGCTCCTCCAAGCCGCCAACGAATGAATGAATCCGTATCAAATGGAATCGTTCGACACTTGAGGAGCGCATTCGCAAGCGCCGCGCACTGTCAGCGCAAGCACGGGCTCAAGTCCAAGAAGCCCGCAGAAGACTGCAGAAGGAAGTGGCCAAAAAGCCGCCACCAACCCGCCAAGTATGGAGGCCGAAGTCTGAAGCGGCGATTCAGGCTAAGGAACAATCATTGCAGCCTTCAAAGCAAGTTCAACCTCCCGAACCATCCCGAAGAAGGAGGTCAGTTTTGGAGCGCCTCGGTCCACTTCTCGATGAGGGATACAAAGCTCCAGTTCAAGAACGTTTGGGCTCGATAAAGAAGCCCCGAACGACTCAACATGCTAGGAGTCGCCGCCGCCCTCAACATGACAAGGAGTTCATGGCAGCTACGCGCACTAATTTGCGCATTGAAATCCAGGAGCCCGCTGAGAACTCACGCCCACAAAGGTATGTTTCGAGGCGCGTGACTCTTGAAAGCCCAAAGAAGGCGGTTCTCCCTCAGAAGGAAACATTGTCATCTGATGATGATAACGTTATACCTGAGAAGTCGTACCAACACACGATAGGTTACTCCGACCTTCAAGTGGACGAGTTGTACTATCGTGTTGGGGGTACGAGTAAAACCAGGAAAAGGAGTCCTCGAGAATTAGAAACTCAATGCCCATGTTCCAAACTCATTCGGGCAGTATTGTCTGAGTGCAACTGCATCAAGACAGTCCCCGAAAGAATTTTGGTTTTCAAAAGGCTCAGTACCGAAACGCCAAAACCAAGGCCTAGGCGTTTCCGACGAAGAAGAACGATAGTTGAAGATGGAGAATTTCCGAGGGTCACCACTAATATGACCAGCAAAGGGACATCGACACAGGATAATCCTAAGTCGATTCCAGAAGTACCCCGGCGTGTAACCCGTCTACAGTCTGGAGCTATCATACGAGCGACTTATGGTAGGATTCGGACAAGACCACCTTCAGAAGATGAAGAATCGGATGCCGGCTCTGTGGTCACATCCGATAATACAGTGTCCAGCGAAGGACAACCCTACGAGTCACTTATGATAAGCGCGGAACAAGTGGCCAAGATGCTCGAAGAAGCCATGGCTAAACAACAGGAGAGTTTCAGGTTCGAAATGCAGATGGCCATGCAGAATATGAGAGAATTGCATGACCAACAAATCCAAGCACTGACAAACCAGCAAGGCGAACCAAGTCGTCGTAACCAGGTTAACCAGGAAGATGAGGACACACATGCGGATGAAACTCATAATGCCAATAATCCTCCCGTCGATGCAGGGGGTGGTAACGAGAATGCCAACGGAAATACAGGTGAAAGTTTGAAGATTAAAAACCTCGAGAGCAAAATCAATACGTTGATTTCCGCTCATGAGACGAAGAAGACGGGCATTCCTTGTCCATACCCAAGAGAATGAGAATCAATCCCATATCCGGCGAAATTCAACCTAATTAACTTCACGTTGTTTGATGGGAAGGGTTCACCCACTCAGCATTTGATTTACTTCAAATCACACCTAGGGGTTATCTCTGGTAATGAGCCTCTGATGGTACGGTCCTTCGTTGGCACTCTTCGTGGAGCTGCCTTCGATTGGTATCGCCACCTCAAGCCAGGAAGCGTGAATAGCTGGGACGACATGGAGACTAAATTCCTCACCAACTTCTTCGATGACGACACCGAGATATCCATCGGATCGTTGCTTGACGAGAAATAGAAAGACGGGGAATTAGTTGATACCTTCGTCAAAAGGTTCCGGAACAAGGTGATGAACTGTCGGGACCCGATCACTGAGGAGTTCATTCTCCAGACTTGCCACAACAACCTCGCATTGGACATGTTGGAAGCAATGGGGACAGCGCCGTCCAAAACATGGAAGGATTTGAAGGTCCAAGGAGAGCAAGCCGAGCGATTCCTCAGAAGGAAAAAGGCGGAGAGAGGCCAACAGGCGACGAATGCTCCAACACAGAATTTCGTCCCACGAGGGAAAGGTAAGGCACATGTTAATGCAGTTGATGCTAATCAAACTTTCCAATTGTAACCTCAGCAACAGCCGCAGCAACAAGCACCACAACAGTCGCAGTCGCAATGGCGACAACGGCCTCAGAAGCAGAAATCTTCGGAGCCAAGATTTCCTAAAGTGTACTCCTTCAAAGATGACGAAGTTCCCGTTATCTTTAAGTACCTGTTGGAAAATAACAAAATCCAGCTGCTGGTGATCGTTGATCAAGAAGGGGCTAGCAAAGTGACGGATCCGAAGTATTGCGCGTACCATAGAGCGGTCCATCACCCTACAAGGTCATGCTACCATCTCAAGGATAAGATCCAGGTGTTAATTGAAGTGGGCGTCATAACCCCGAAGCCGCCCAAGAATGTAGGAGCAAATGCAGTATCAATTAGCTTTGGATCAGTACCCACAGCATGGTTTGAACCAAAACGCATCACCAAAGTAGGAATGAAGACAGTAAACGACGACCCATACGGACAGCGCCAAAAAGGACTTGTGCCACACACAGCCCCAAACGGTGAAATCCTCTGAGTCCATCCTGATCTTATTGAAGACGATCAGTGGGCGACTTCCTCTACCAGAAAGGGTAAAGACAAGTCCTGCAATGCTACTTCCGTGATCTTCGAAGAGGATGGTGATGAAGCTCCTACCTTCTGGCTCTCCGAAGAAGAACAAGAAGTTTTTGCCACTAGAAGCGGAAATCAGTATCACTTCGACTATCCATCACCTAGTGATCGGTTAGCTGAGCAGGGGGTGACTAAACTGGTACCAGCCATAACTCTCACGGAACTGGGAGTGATTACGACTCCTAGATCGGTTGAAAAAGCTCGACGATAGCCGGTTGATAAACAGAAAGAAAAGAGGCCCCAGGAGGTGCAGAATCCGAAGCAGTCTCGTTTCTGTTGAATATCATATCTCCGTGATAGTGTTTTGATGATAACAATTTATACAATGTGTATGCACTAACTCTTATATGCAGATTTCAATATCAGAATATGTGGAAAGTGCATGTTGACTTCAAGGCATTTTTGAAGTGAAGAAAATGAAGAACAAAAGAGTTAATGTATTTTACATTTTCTTTACTTAGAATATTTGTACAAGCCTTGAACACACACACGCACACACACAATTTTAGAACACACAAACACAGGCTTAGTGTGTTGGTTAACTATAGAAATCCCCTATGTTAACCATTAGAATAATAGTTAAAACTTAATTATAAAAACTCTCTATATCTGAATTTTTACTCTTAATAGTCGACTAATTAGAATAGTAGTCGACTACTCTTGTATTAAACTCAAATACATGTTTCTGTCAAATTACAGTATAGTCGACTAATGATCATTATAGTCGACTACTGAGAGAATTTTCCAAAAAACAGAGACTGTCTGAACTCAGTGTAGTCGACTAATGACTACAGTAGTCGACTACAAAGACAGTTTTCCAGTTTTTCAATATTTGAATATCTGACTGTTTATAGCCGTTTTTAAACGTTTTTAAACTTTAAAAAGTTGTCTTTTCAAGGGCTATATATATATATTACTTGTTCAGAAAAACAAAATAGAGATATAGACCCATAAGCTTTGATTCTTGTGTAATTTCCCAAGTGAAAAACATTCTGATTTTCTGAAAAAGAAGAGTTTCTGAAATTGCCTATATACTTTCATCAAATACAAATCAATTAGGCAATTTTACAGAGATTAAAAGAATCCTAAGCCACTGCTGCACTTCATTACACATTCAAGGCTTATAGGATCATTGTGTTATTACTTCAACAAAGTTTTCTCTCGGTTGTGAGAGGGTTAATCTCTTGGCTTAGAGATTGGTGTTCAAATTGGCAAGGAGTTTGTCAATTGGTATTGCAATTTGCAGGGACTTGCAAATTGGTCAGGTTTGAGTTTGATTTTGTAAGTTTATTCAAAATCATAGTGGAAACTCTCAAGTGGGATTTGCTTGGGGACTGGATGTACACCGGTTTGGTGGAACCAGTATAAAATTCTTGTGTTTGTGTTTGTAAATTTCTGAGATTGCCATTTTTCTTTGCAATTTATTATCTACTTTGTAATAATTTTAAAAGAATACTATTCACCCCCCCTCTAGTGTTCTAGTGTATCTATTTCAGATCCTACATTTGGTATCAGAGCAAGGTGAAAGATGGCATCATCAAATACATCACAATTCAAGGAAGGTCACTCTACAAATCGTCCTCCATTGTTCGATGGTTTGAACTACAACTATTGGAAGTGCCGAATGAAGATTTACCTTCAATCAATTGGCTACGAACTTTGGAACGTCGTGGAAACAAAATATGAGAAGCTAACAACTCCTTTCACGGAATGGACTACATCTCAAAGGAACAATGCAAATTTGGATTCTAAAGCAATGAATGCCTTATTTTGTGCACTTGACAAGAATGAGTTCAATAGGGTGTCAACGGCCACATCCGCATATGATATTTGGCACACACTCGAGGTAACACATGAAGGTACAAATAAAGTTAAAGAATCTAAAATTTCTGTTCTTGTGCACAGATTTGAATTATTCAAGATGAAGGAAAATGAGACTATTGGAGAAATGTTCACAAGATTCACCGACATCACAAATTCTCTTATTGGTCTTGGAAAAACATATACTCAAGTGGAGATGGTAAGAAAGATACTTCGTTCACTAACTCCACAATGGGAAAAGAAAGTAATAGCAATTGAAGAAGCCAATGATTTGTCAACTCTTACAGTTGAAAATCTTATTGGTAATCTTATGGCATATGAAGTACAACTTGAAGATAGGAAGAATGATGAAGAATCTAAGAATAAGAAAGTTCTTGCATTCAATACTACTTCCGATAAAGAAGATTCAGATGATGATAACGAAGAAATGGGCATGTTTGCACGAAAATTTCGAAAATTCATAAAAAAAGGTAATTTTAAATTTAAGAATTCAAATTCAACTAACCCTCTTTGTTTTAAGTGTAATAAACCAGGGCATATGAAGAAAGATTGTCCACTGTTGAAGAATAAGCAAAAATCAAGTTATTTCAACAACTTCAACAATATACAAAATAACAAGAAAAGGAAAGCAATGGCAGTCACTTGGGATGATAGTGATGAGTCATCCTCAGATGAAGATATTGAAGAAAAGGAAAGTGCACACATGTGCTTCATGGCACATGATGAAGTAAGAGAAAATGAAGAACTTTTAGATGCATTTAATGAATTATATGAAACTTTTGTGAGATTAAAAACTTCACATAATTTTCTTAAAGGTGAAAATAAAAGATTACTTAAAGAAATTTCTGATTTAAATTCTTCTATTTTTTCCAATTCTCAAATAATTGTTTTGAAAGAAGAAAATTTTTCCTTACTTAAAGAAAATGAATGCTTGTCTAATGAAAATAAATATTTAAAATCAGAATGTAATGATTTAAATATTCGTATTAACAAGTTAGAAAAAGATATTTCTTCTTTTAAATCAAGATATGAAGATATATGTCTAAATGTAAGCAAATTTAATAAAGGTAAAGAAAATCTCAATAATATTCTTTCATTTCAAAGAGAATCACAAAAGACAAAAGGATTAGGTTTTCAATTTAATAAAAATAAATCAAAGAATACAATTTTTGTAAAACCTACTCATGTCTTGTATGATTATAAAACTGAAAACATGTACAAAAAGAAATCAATTTTTTTTTATATGGGTTCCAAAAGAATTATCTTCTTTACATAAGAATTTTTATATTTCTGATTTTATTAAAGATATTTTTTTATCACCTAATTATTTAGGCAAATCAAACTCTTCATGGGTTTGGTTTCCTAAAGGCTAATTCTAAGGACCCAATAGAGTATGGGTACCAAAATGTAAATGTTTATTATTTCAGGTACCCAAGAAAAATAGGTGGATTTTGGATAGTGGTTGCTCCAAACATATGACTGGAAACATACAATTGTTGTTATCTTTTTAAAATAAGGATGGTGGTACCGTTACTTTTGGAGATAACAACAAAGGAAAAGTCATCGGTATTGGATCTGTCGGTAATCCAAACAAACCTATCATTGATAATGTTTTATTAGTTAATGGTCTTAAACATAACTTACTAAGTATTAGTCAACTATGTGATAAAGGTTTTAAAATTGTTTTTCAAAAAGAATCATGCTTAATTTATGATATTAATTTAATAACAATTATTTTTAAAGGTTATAGAAAGAATAACATATATGTGTTATCTATGAATAATATTTCAAATGAACATTGTCTTATTGCATCATCTAATGATTCTATTTTATGGCATAAACGTTTTGGACATGTTAATTTTAAACATATGTCTAAGATTTCTAAAAATGATTCAGTAAATGGTTTGCCTAAGATGTCATTTAAAAATAATTTTTGTGATGCTTGTCAACAAGGAAAAATGCACAAATCTTCTTTTAAATCTAAAAATATAATATCTACAAATAGACCATTAGAATTAATTCATATAGATCTTTTTGGTCCATCAAGAGTTGCATCTTTAAATGGAAGTAGATATGCATTTGTTCTTGTTGATGATTTTTCTAGATTTACATGGATAATTTTTCTTAAAAATAAAAATGATGCTTTTAATGAATTTTCTATATTTTGCAAAAGAATTCAAAATAAAAAATCTACCTCTATTATCTCTATTCGTAGTGATCATGGAGGTGAATTTGAAAATGAACTATTTGCAAATTATTGTGACAAATATGGTATATCACATACCTTTTCTTTTCCTCGCGCTGCTCCACAAAACGGAGTTGTAGAAAGGAAAAATAGAACTTTACAAGAATGTGCTAGAACCATGTTATGTGATAGTAATTTACCTAAGTATTTTTGGGCAGAAGCTGTATCAACAGCTTGTTATGTTTTAAATAGAGTTTTATTAAGACCTATTTTAAAGAAAACTTCTTATGAATTATTTTATAACAAAATTCCTAAAGTATCTTACTTTAAAGTTTTTGGTTGTAAATGCTTTATTTTAAACACAAAAGATAACTTAGATAAATTTGATTCTAAATCTGATGAAGGAATTTTTGTTGGATATTCTAATCATAGTAAAGCATATAGAATATATAACAAAAGAACACTAGTTATTGAAGAATCTTTACATGTTTCTTTTGATGAAATTTTTTCAAAAACACCTACAATTCTAAATAATGATGATGATGTAATTGATACTATACATGATACTCCTATGATAGATATTACAAAAGACGATAATCTACAAAATGATTTACTTAAAGATTTTGTAGAAGTTAAAAATCATCCACATGATTTAGTTATAGGAAATATTTCTGACAAAGTAACTACTAGATCACATTTTAATTTAATTGTTCATAATGCTTTTATCTCAACTATTGAACCTAAAAATATAAAAGAAGTACTTCTTGATGATTCATGGATAATTGCTATGCAAGATGAACTTAATCAATTTACAAGAAATAATATTTGGGATCTTATACCTAGACCTCAAAATAAATCTATTATTGGAACAAAATGGATTTTTAGAAACAAATTAGATGAATTTGGTCAAGTTGTTAGAAACAAAGCTAGATTAGTTGCTCAAGGTTATAATCAAGAAGAATGAATTGATTATGATGAAACTTATGCACCTGTTGCACGATTAGAATCAATTAGAATTTTACTTGCATTTACATGTTTTATGAATTTTAAATTATATCAAATGGATGTTAAAAGTGCTTTTCTAAATGGTTTTATAAATGAAGAAGTTTTTGTAGAACAACCTCCAGGTTTTGAACATGAAAGTTTTCCAAATCATGTTTTTAAACTTAAGAAAGCTTTATATGGTCTTAAACAAGCACCTCGTGCTTGGTATGATAGATTAAAGAAGTTTCTTTTAACTTCAGGTTTTGAAATTGGAAAAGTAGATTCAACTTTATTTATTAAGAAAATAAACAAAGATATTTTACTAATTCAAATTTATGTAGATGATATTATTTTTGGTTCTACTAACAACAATCTTTGTCAAGAATTTGCTAAGAATATGCAGGATGAATTTGAAATGAGTCACATGGGTGAACTGAATTTCTTCCTTGGACTACAAATTAAACAATTAAAAGAAGGAATATTCATCAATCAAAGCAAGTATGCAAAAGATTTACTCAAACGATTTGGGTTGGAGAATTCATCAAGCAAACCAACTCCAATGAGCACTACTACATCTCTTGACAAAGATGAAAATGGTAAGAATGTTGATCAAAAGCTCTATCGAGGTATGATTGGATCACTTCTTTACATTACTGCAAGTAGACCTGATATAATGTTTAGTGTATGTTTATGTGCAAGATTTCAATCTAATCCTAAAGAATCTCATCTTAAAGCAGTAAAAAGAATTTTTAGATATATTAAAGATACTACAAATTATGGTTTATTTTATCCTAAACATAGTTCTTTTGATTTAATATCATATAGTGATGCTGATTTTGCTGGATGTAAATCTGATAGAAAAAGTACAAGTGGAACATGTCATTTCTTAGGACATTCACTTGTATCTTGGTTTAGTAAAAAGCAAAATTCAGTGTCTTTATCAACAACTGAAGCTGAATATATTGCTGCAAGCCTTGCATGTGCACAAATATTATGGATGAAACAAACTCTAACTGATTATGGCATAAATTGTCCCATATCATCTATTATGTGTGACAATTCTAGTGCAATTAATTTATCCAAAAATCCTATTCAACACTCACGTACAAAACATATTGACATTAGACATTATTTTTTACGTGATCATGTACTTAAAGGTGACATATCATTAGAATTTATACCTATAGATAAACAAATTGCAGATATATTAACAAAACCCCTAAAAGAAGAAATTTATGTTAAATTAAGAAGGGAATTAGGTATATGTTCTTTTGAAGATTTAAATTAATTTTAAAAAATAAACAAATATACATTTATACTATAATTAGTCGACTAATTTGTCTTATAGTCGACTACATGCACAAGCAATACATATATTTTTTTCTGAAAATTACAGTGTAGTCGACTACTTACCTTTATAGTCGACTACTCAATGTAAAATCCTAAAAATAATCTTTCTGTTGATTACAGTGTAGTCGACTATTTCACATATTGGTCGACTACTCTGAGTTCAAATCTTAAAATTAACTTTCTGTCGATTACAGTGTAGTCGACTACTTTGACTATTAGTCGACTACTAATTCTGAACCTTCAGTCTTTTAAGAAAAGTGGATATTTTCTGTTTTTAACCCAAAATCCAATAACCATACCCGTTTCACTTAAGTAAAATCTATCTCAACCATTCATTTTTTCCCTCAATCAATCCTAACCATACATTTAAGATCAAATCTCAACCCTACACTTAATTAACAATCAAATCTAAACCATACATAATGTTTTATTCTTTAAAGAAAATGTAAAATACAAAAACCTCTCTCTCTAACTTCCCCCAAAACCGAAACCCCATCTTCCACTGCAGTTTCATCGTTTCCAGGTTAGGGCATCCTCTCTTTTCTCATTTTTTCTTCAAATCTCTCAAAATTGTCAAGTCTGTCAAGCATCCAGGCTATATAGTCGACTAATCCAGGCTATAGTCGACTATTCTAGGGTTTCTACAGTTTAGGGTATTATTCTAAACTTGCTCTTTTACTCTTTTGTTATTGATCTAGTTCATCATGTCTAGATCTAAGAAGGCCAAGCAAACTCATAGTTCTGTTAATGATGAAATCATTGTTTATTTAAGAAGTCCTGAATTATTGGAAGAATTTAATAGACTATCATCTTTGGAAATTCTTCCAGGACGATTTGTGAAGTTCGATGATTTCATTCCATGGAACTTTAATTCTTATTTTGAAAATGTGGGCTTGCTTGAATTATTTTCTGCTGAAAATAGGAAACCATCATACCCATTTCTTGTGCAACTGTTCTATACCAATATAGAACGTGTGGGTACAATTGGTGGTTCTGAAAAAATTAAAACTCTTGTTAAAGGAATGGAGATTGAATTAACTATTAAAACAATTGGTAAAATATTCAATATTCCTTATCAAGGAGTTTCTCTTAGCTCTGTTAGGATGAATGATTCAGATTTGTTATCCAATCACATATTTCTTCCTGGACATGGAAAACCTTTGAATAATTCTAACAAACTTCGTCCAATTCCTAGGTTCATTGCTCGTATTCTAGCCTATAACTTGTTTCCAAAAACTGGAAGTTTTCATTTTATTTCCCTAGAATTAGCAAAAGCTATATATGCTATTATGGGAAATATTCAAGTTAATTGGGCTGAGGTTTATTTTGATAATTTTCTGACAATTCCTAGAGGATTTCTTCCTTATGGTGCATTCTTGACTAAGATCTTTGACAAATACCATGTTGATCTCAAATCTTAAAAATCTGTTGTCCGTTCAATTGAATTTTTTGATTCAAATGCCCTAACAAGGATGAAATTGACAAATTTTGAAATACAAGATCAAAATCCTCAAAATGAACCTGTTCAAAATGAACCTGAACTTCAACAAGAAGATATTCCTCAATCTTCAACTCAAGCAGGAGCTTCTTCAAGTCAACCACCACCATTTCCTAAAGAACCATCTTGTTTTTCAGACGTGCAATACAACACTTTAAGTGCACGTATTCTAGAACATGAAACTGGTCAAAGAGCTCTTTATGCACAAAACTCTTACATCATTAGTAATCAAGAAGACTTAATCAAGAAGTTTGAAGACTTGGACTCAAAGCTCAATACATATTTTTAAGGACAACAACCTCCTCCAGCACCTTAAGATGTTTTAATGCTTAATGTCAAAACAATTATGTTATTATGTTTAAGTTTCTAAAACTATGTGGTTGTGTTTTATTAGAACTTATGTAATATGTTTCTTATTTTGCTACTATGACACTTATATTAGTTGTGTGTTTATTATTATTATTGATGATAATGTTTGGTTAGATAATACATGTGCTATATATCTTAAACAGATCATGGTGATGAACATTGTGGAACTTTTGATCTTTATGGCAAGTCTTTGCCTACCTATTTGGATGGGTGAAGTTATGGATTATGTTCATAACCTAGATGATTTATTTGAAGTTTTAGCTCATGTAGAAGAAATTATGTTATGTTTAGCTTCCTCTTTTTGTTGATAACAAAGGGGGAGAAATAGTTATGTTGCGTATTTATGTTACGTAATTGTACTGCAATAGACTTATTTTGCATATATACAGGGGGAGTAAGTATTATATGCAGGGGGAGTATTTCATTATGTTTTTAACCTATTTTTTAAAATACATACCTTGACATAAATTATTTGTTATCATCAAAAAGGGGGAGAATGTTGAATATCATATCTCCGTGATAGTGTTTTGATGATAACAATTTATACAATGTGTATGCACTAACTCTTATATGCAGATTTCAATATCAGAATATGTGGAAAGTGCATGTTGACTTCAAGGCATTTTTGAAGTGAAGAAAATGAAGAACAAAAGAGTTAATGTATTTTACATTTTCTTTACTTAGAATATTTGTACAAGCCTTGAACACACACACGCACACACATAATTTTAGAACACACTAACACAGGCTTAGTGTGTTGGTTAACTATAGAAATCCCCTATGTTAACCATTAGAATAATAGTTAAAACTTAATTATAAAAACTCTCTATATCTGAATTTTTACTCTTAATAGTCGACTAATTAGAATAGTAGTCGACTACTCTTGTATTAAACTCAAATACATGTTTCTGTCAAATTACAGTATAGTCGACTAATGATCATTATAGTCGACTACTGAGAGAATTTTCCGAAAAACAGAGTCTGTCTGAACTCAGTGTAGTCGACTAATGACTACAGTAGTCGACTACAAAGACAGTTTTCTAGTTTTTCAATATTTGAATATCTGACTGTTTATAGCCGTTTTTAAACGTTTTTAAACTTTAAAAAGTTATCTTTTCAAGGGCTATATATATATTACTTGTTCAGAAAAACAAAATAGAGATATAGACCCATAAGCTTTGATTCTTGTGTAATTTCCCAAGTGAAAACATTCTGATTTTCTGAAAAAGAAGAGTTTCTGAAATTACCTATATACTTTCATCAAATACAAATCAATTAGGCAATTTTACAGAGATTAAAAGAATCCTAAGCCACTGCTGCACTTCATTACACATTCAAGGCTTATAGGATCATTGTGTTATTACTTCAACAAAGTTTTCTCTCGGTTGTGAGAGGGTTAATCTCTTGGCTTAGAGATTGGTGTTCAAATTGGCAAGGAGTTTGTCAATTGGTATTGCAATTTGCAGGGACTTGCAAATGGGTCAGGTTTGAGTTTGATTTTGTAAGTTTATTCAAAATCATAGTGGAAACTCTCAAGTGGGATTTGCTTGGGGACTGGATGTACACCGGTTTGGTGGAACCAGTATAAAATCCTTGTGTTTGTGTTTGCAAATTTCTGAGATAGCCATTTTTCTTTGTAATTTATTATCTACTTTGCAATAATTTTAAAAGAACACTATTCACCCCCCCTCTAGTGTTCTAGTGTATCTATTTCAGATCCTACAGTTTCAATCGTCCGATTGGAAGAGATAAACCGGAGAGCTCGAACACTCCGCACATCTTCGATATTATGGCTCAACTAGCTAACATTCCAGCGCGGATAATACTGTATGAGTTGCTACGGTTGTCTAAAAAAACCAGGGAAGCCTTGCAAGAAGCCTTGGCCAATTCAGAAGTGTTCCTTACTCAGATCAAGCCGATACCTGAAAAGCCAGAACAGTTAATTCAACACTGCAATATAGCGGCTAAAAACCTTCCCTGCATTACCTTCACCAAAGAGGATATGCAGACGAAGAATTCGAACCATGATCGACCCCTATATTTCATCGGGTATATTGGCTCCAGCGAAGTCAACCGAATCCAAGTGGATCCGGGTTCCGCTGTGAGTATTATGCCGTTTCGCTTGATGCATAGCCTAGGCATTCTAGTTAGTAAGTTGGCATCCACAGGTACTGTTATCTATGGATTCAATACTAGCGGGTCAAGACCTTTGGGTAAGATCCAGATTAAATGTCAAATGGGTGATTTGAAGACGGAAGTCACATGTTATGTGATTGATGCCGAGACTTCATATAACTTACTATTGGGTCGACCTTGGATCCATAGTAACGTTATAATCCCCTCCACTCTCCATCAGTATTTGAAATATGCCGACACTGATAATAAGGTTAGGATGGTGGTCGCGGATAAGCAACCATTCAAAGGGTTTGAGAATTATTTTACTGATTCCCTCCTTTATGGAAACGAATCCGATACTGAATCATCGGCCCATGGCATGGATAGCGGAGAAGAAGCTGATACCGAAGCCGGATTTGATTACAATGGAGGTTTTACTTTAAACGATATTGTATCCTTGGTAATCAATCTTGACGATGAACAATCGTCAGATGGCAGTTGTAATTGGCAACTTGCCAATAATAAAATAAATGATGATTTAGAGTACTCACTGTCTCTTGATGATGTAATAAAGGGATTGTATGATAATCCCGATTTATATACGCCGCTTCGATCGTCCTATATAACGAAGAAACACCTCCAGCATTCTTTCGGAACAACCCTGATCGTCCCTGCCAAAATAGGAGGAGAAAAAGAAGTGATTTACGGTAGAGGAGAGAGTTTTCCATTACCAGATCATTTCTTAAGAGAAGATGAGAATGATGACAAACCTGGTCTGCATTTATCTAAGTATAGTCCGGAAGCGTGCAAGCTCATGGAAAAACAGGGATATGATTTCACACTCGGAGAAGGTTTATACTTCGATCGAGGTCCCCGTATTCCAGCCAAAGCGGCATATGTACCAAAAGGGAAATCGGATGATTATTATAAATTCAGACGAGGATTAGGGTATGTCTCTTCTTCAAAAGACGAATGTTGCTGGTTAATCAATAACCAATTATCTGGGCAATACAAAGATAGGTACTCGTCAGATTCCTCGGAATGGGATTCCGATACAAGTCTGTGGGAAGTATTCAAAGCCCTAATGACAAACATGGCTACAGCCGATCCATCTACAATGGAGGATGACGATTAAATGCTAACGTGGGAGGACCCATGGGTTCATCACCTGAACATGCAGTTGTAGGCGTATAAAATTGCCTATAGGTCCCTTAGCACAGCTCGACACGGTGATTCGACAAATCAACGAACCATCGAATGACGAGGCGACGAGGTCAACAAAGTGCACGCGATCAACGAATGCATTCGCGTGCGGAATCAATCCAACGGTTCGGGGAATCAACGAGTCGTCCAACCAAGAACGGACTCGGATGAACCTCGATCGAATCAAGATCGGTTTCAGACTTGAACTCAGAAGCGGGTTTACTGCCAAATCGGGAATCAATTTAACAAATCGATTCCGGACCAAGTCAACCACACAGCTGAATCAAAGTCCAAGTCAACAGTGAAACGAATCACGAACGAAACGACGGAAGACGGCGAACACAACACCCGGGGGACTCGG
>BQKN01000521.1:73543-111175 GCA_022839385.1 Asparagus kiusianus | reverse complement strand
CTCTCTCCAAAAATTCCAACCCTTGAAAATGAATCACCCCCTTTCCTATTTATAGCCAAGCGTCACTGTGCCCGTGCGCACGTGTGGCCAACACACAAGGGGGGGAGAGAGAGAGAGCCGGCCACCTCAAGGTAGCTCGGCTCATGCCGAGACACCCTGAGGTGGCTCGGCCACCGAGCCACCTCAGGGTGGCTCGGCTTAGGCCGAGCTACCTTGAGGTGGCTCGGCCAAAGCCGAGCCCCTCCGGGTGTTTGGGGTTCCGTCGTTTGGTTGTTGTCCGGTTCTGTATCGGATTTATCTGGATCTTGATTTTATAGTCCGGATCTTTATTTGGCAGTAAATCTACCTCTGAGTTTGAGTCTGAAACCGATCTTGATTCGATCGTGATTCATCCGAGTTCGCTCTTGTTTGGATGACTCGTTGACTCCTCGAATCGTTGGCTTGATTCCGCATGCGAATGGATGCATTCCGTTGTTTGTGTGCGGTTCGTTAGCCTTGTTAGTCCGCTTCGTCGCATATCGCTTGGCTTCGGCGTTGTGGGCTAACAGTTTTGTTTGGATACGTCGCCCGATGGTCCGTTAGTTGAATCGGCGTCATCGAGCTGTGTTAAGGGACCTATAGGCAGTTTTATATGCCTACAGGCGTAGGCAAAGAACCCACGCAAGCGAGCGACCGCAAAACAGGAGCTCATGATTTGTTCGACAAATAAGGAAAGTTGTAATTTTTACTTTTTGTTGATTTCTTGTAATCGGATCTTATAAAAAGACCGGATCTTTGTAATCGATAAACAATTACCGAGTGTGCAATGGAATCATCAATGAAGAAAGATTCGATTTTTCCCGCGAACAATCTGGCGACCACAGTAGGAGCCGTCGATCTCGCTGCCGAGATCGGAGCGTCGCAGCCGCGTACTTGTCGTCCTCGTCCGGATCTACCTCCCCCCACAAGTCCAAGAAGTTCTCCTCCAGGAGAAAAGTTCGTTGGTACGAAGAAGTTAAGCTATCAACGACGACCTCACCCCGCTGGATGCCAAAGTCGCATCGGGTGAGATCCCTCCAAATCCCAACCAGGTCAGATCTGCTCTGGCCAACCCTTCTGCCGCAGAGGGTGTGGTGACTCTCTCGAAGAGAGCCCGCCAAAGGCAACGTCAACGCCTTGCGAAACAATTCGCAAAGGCCATGGAGTCAGTTGACGGGATCCGTTACAATGCGGATCTGAAGAACAAGAGAGGCAAAAAGCCTCAACAACTGATGAACGGTGGTTCCTCCAAGCCGCCAACAATGGAATGGGTCCCTGTCAAACGGAACCGTTCAACGTTGGAGGAGCGCATTCGCAAGCGCCGCGCATTATCAGCGCAGGCACAGGCTCAAGCTGAAGAAGCCCGTAGAAAGCTTCAGAAGGAGGTGACAAAGAAGCCGCCACCAACCCGCAAAGTCTGGAGGCCGAAGTCCGAAGTGGCGATTCAGGCCAAAGAGCAACCTTTGTAGCCTTTGAAGCAGGTTCAACCTCCGGCGAATCAAACAAAGTCGCCGACAATTCCCATGGCTACTCCGGGAGGTCACGCAGAATCATCCCAAAAAAGGAGGTCAGTCTTGGAGCGTCTCGGTCCACTTCCCAAGGAGAGAGGCAAAGCTCCAGTTCAGAAACGTTTGGGCCTAATGAAAAAGCCCCGAATGAATCAACATGCTGGCGGTCGCCACAACCCTCAACATGACGAGGAAATTAGGGAAACTAAGCGCACTACGCTGCGCATTGAAGTCAAGGAGCTCGCTGAGAATTCACGCCCACAAAGGCGCGTTTCGAGGCGTGTGACTCTCGAAAGCCCGAAGAAGGCAATTCGCCCTCAGAAGGAAACATTCTCGTCTGATGACGAGGACGTTATACCTGGGAAATCGTGCCAACACATGATAGGTTACTCCGACCTTCAAACTGACGAGTTGTACTATCGTGTTGGGGGTACGAGCAAAGCCAGAAAGAGAAGTCCTCGAAGGCTAGAAACTCAATGCCCCTGTTCCAAACTCATTCGGACAGTATTGTCTGAGTGCAAATGCACCAAGGTAATCCCCGAGAGAGTTTCGGTGTTCGAAAGGCTCAGCACCGAAACGCCAAAACCAAGGCATAGGCGTTTCCGACGAAGAAGAACAGTGGTCGAAAGTGGAGAATTTCCAAGGGTAACCACCAACATGACCAGCAAAGGAACATCGGCTCAGGATAATCTCAAGGCGATTCCAGAGGTGCCCCGATGTGTAACCCGTCTTCAGTCTGGAGCCATCATACGAGGAACTTACGGTAGGGTTCGGACAAGACCACCTTCAGAAGATGATGAATCGGATGCCTGCTCTGCTTTCGCATCAGATAATACCGTATCCAGTGAAGGACAACCCCGTGAGTCATTCATGATAAGTGCGGAGCAAGTGGCGAAGATGCTTGAAGACGCCTTGGCTAAGCAACAGGAGAGCTTCAGGTTCGAGATGCAGATGGCCATGCAGAATATGAGAGAAATGCATGACCAACAAATCCAAGCACTGACAAACCGGCAAGCCGAACCAAGTCGTCATAACCAGGTTAATCAGGAAGATGAGGACGCACATGCGGATGAAGCTCATAATGCTAATGATCCTCCCGGCAATGCAGGGGGTGGTAATGAGAATGCTAATGAAGATACAGGTGAAAGTCTGAAGATCAAAAATCTCGAGAGCAAAATCAATACGTTGATTTCTGCTCAAGAGATAAAGAAGACGGGCATTCCTTGTCCATACCCGAGAGAATGGGAATCGATCCCGTATCCGACGAAGTTCAACTTAATTAACTTCACGCCGTTTGATGGGAAGGGTTCACCCACCCAACATGTGATTTACTTCAAATCACACTTAGGGGTAATCTCTGGTAATGAGCCTCTGATGGTGCGGTCATTCGTTGGCACTCTTCGCGGAGCCGCCTTCGACTGGTATCACCGCCTCAAGCCCGGAAGCGTGAATAGCTGGGACGATATGGAGACCAAATTCCTCGCCAACTTCTTCGACGATGACACCGAGATATCTATTAGATCGTTGCTGGACGAGAAACAGAAAGACGGGGAGTTAGTCGACACCTTCGTCAAAAGGTTCCGGAACAATGCGTTGAATTGCCGGGACCCGATCACTGAAGAGTTCATTCTCCAGACCTGCCACAACAATCTTTCGTTGGACGTGTTGGAAGCAATGGGGACAACACCGTCCAAAACGTGGAAGGATCTGAAGGTCCGAGGGGAGCAAGCTGAGCGATTCCTCCGAAGGAAGAAAGCCGAGAGGGGTCAATCAACAACTAAGCCTCCGAATTCTAACTTCGCCTCTCGTGGTAAGGGCAAGACACCTGCAGCGGCTGTTGATGCTAATCAAACGTCGCAACAGCAATCCCGGAGACAGCAGAAGACTTCGGATCAGAGGTCTCAAAAAGAGTACTCCTTTAAAGACGAAGATGTTCCAGCCATCTTCGAATCACTCCTTAAAAATAACAAGATCAAGCTGCCACCGATCACGAATCAGGAGGAAGCTGACGATACTACGGATCTGAAGTACTGCGCATACCACAGGAGGATCCTTCATCCCACCAAGGCCTGCTTTACTTTAAAGAATAGTATCCAGACATTGATTGAAGCCGGCGTCATAACGCTAGAGTAAGCCAGTTGAGAACGGCATAACTCCGACCGGTATAAGAGTATAAACTGCTTCCTAGACTCCGACCGGTATAAGAGTATAAACTGCTTCCTAAACTCCGACCGGTATAAGAGTATAAACTGCTTCCTACACTCCGAAGAGCATACGAGTATAAACTGCTTCCTAAACTCCGACCGGTATAAGAGTATAAACTGCTTCCTAAACTCCGACAAGTATAAGAGTATAAACTGCTTCTTAAGACTCTGACAAGTATAAGAGTATAAGCTGCTTCTTAACACTCCGAAGAGTATATGAGTATAAACTGCTTCTCAATCCTCCGACCGGTATAAGAGGTTAAACTGCTCCCTGATACTCCAATAGGTATATGAGTCTAAACTGTTTCCTACCGGTGACGGGAAGTTCCTGGAGAATTTTATACGTAATATTCTTAAGGAAAACCCGATACAATGATAAACCCAATTTCGCGAAGAAGCTGGGGGTGGATGATTCATGTAACGGGAAGTTCCCGAAAGGATATTACATGTAGGGATAACCTGATCATTACAAATTAGATGATGAACACTAAACCCACCGTTTACCTGGTCAAACCTTAGGACCACAACCAAAATCCCCTCTCGATTCCTCCAATGAACGAGAGGCCCACAAATCTAGCGATCAAACCTTCTTACAGTTAGGATCGTTTTAAACTTCCCACTTGGTCAAACCTTCCTACAGTTAGGACCACAACTAAAATCCCCTCTCGATTCCTCTAATGAACGAGAGGCCCACAAATCGAGCGATCAAACCTTCCTACAGTTAGGGTCATCTCAAACTCCCGCTTGGTCAAACCTTCCTACAGTTAGGACCAAAACCAAGATTCATTCTCGAGAAGTTCATCCTTAGTTCGGTAATCAAACCTTCTGACAGTTAGGGTTATCCGAATCTTTTCGATTCTCGGAGTGGAGATCCTACTCTTAGTTTCACCTTTTCGGATTCTGGGGGTGGAGATCCCACCTCAAGTCTCCTTTCCAACCGGGAATAGAATATAAAATTCTTCCTTCCTTGTATTCGGGTTCGCCTTCACCCTAAAAGAAGACCGGGAAATAGAATATAAAATTCTTCCTTTCCCGCACCGATCTTTTTCCAAAATTTATCAATCTAGGATCCATCCTAGGAAATTTATCCCGAATCCTAAGCAGGGATAAGTCTGTGCCTAACACGCGCTGCCGGTTTAGTCTTTCACCGATTGAAGAAGACACCAGAGTTCGATTCTGGGGTATTTTATCCTGAAACCTAAGCAGGGATAAGTTTGCGCCTAACACGCGCTACCGGTTTAGTCTTTCACCGATTGAAGAAGACACCAGAGTTCGATTCTGGGGTATTTTATCCTGAAACCTAAGTAAGGATAAGTCCGCGCCTAACACGCGCCGCCGGTTAGTTCTTAACCGTTAAAAAGAACACTCGTCCACATATTCAACATTGTGGCAGGTTGTTATTAATAACACCAAAACTCATGCCTTACACGTGTGGGGAATTTCATCCTGAATCCTAAGAAAGGATATGTCGACGCCTAACACGCGTTGTCGGTTTGGTCTTTATCCGTAAGAAAAAGATACCAGAATCCGATTCTGGAGACCTTTATCCCAAAGCCTAAATAGGGATAAGTCAATGTCTAACACGCGTTGCTGGGTAGCCTATTTCCATGACAATGGCGAAGTCTACGTATTCAATATCGTAGCACTAAAAGGGTTAACTCTTTTAACTCAACGTCACATGCGGAACGGATTTAGACAATCCGCATGCTAGCCCGACTCAAACGGTAGTCGGTAAAGGCTAATCAAATCCGTTGAAGGCTGGGGGTTAGCCAAAAATCCTAAAGTCAACGCCTAACACGCGTCGCCGGGTAGCCTATTCCCGTAACAAATGGTAAAGCCTATGTATTCAACATCATAGCATAAAGTCTAAGGGAGTTCATTCCTTTAGCACAACGTCACATGCGGAACGAATTAAAACAATCCGCATGTAAGCCCGACTCAAACGGTAATCGGTAAGAGCATGTCAAATCCGTTGAAGGCTGAGGATTTGCCAAAAATCCTAAGTCAACGTCTCATACACGTTGCTGTTTAGTCTTTTCACAGGAGAAAGACGAAGTCTACGTATTCAATATCGTAGCACTAAAAGGGTTAACTCTTTTAGCTTAACGTCACATGCGGAACGGACTTAAACAATCCGCATGCTAGCCCGACTCAAACGGTAGTCGGTAAAGGCTAATCAAACCCGTTGATGGCTGAGAATTTGCCAAAAATTCTATAAATACGAGTCATTGATGCCTCAATTCTATAGATTGGTCTCGTGACTCAAGTATCTGCCATGCTCCAATTCCTTAAGAGCTTAAACTGTGTATACTCCAGAAGACGTATGAGTATAAACTATGTCGGACGCCGGACAACGCGTCACAGCGAAGCGTGGACGCCGGACAACGCGTCGCAATGAAGCTTGGATGCCGGACAACGCGTCATAAGGAAGCTCAAACGCCGAACAACGCGTTGTAAATGATGATTCAACGTCGACAACCGATGGTCAATTCCATGTTGAAGCAACCAACTCGAGCTAAAGAGTCAGAAAATCAAGAATCGACTTCAAGTTCAAAATTCTGACAGACGGTCAGACAATAAATGCAGCACCGGAACCCTTACAGATATTCGACAAAGCACCGAATAGCCTGGAAGACTGAAGGAATCGAGAACAGAAGCCACTCCAAATATCCCGTCGTTACCAATTGAACGATGGGACAATCATATCCAAAGTATTCCAGACTCTTCTATAAAAGAACGAGGCTGAAATACTTTGGAGGGGGTATCTGTAGGCGTATAAAACTGCCTATAGGTCCTTTAACACAGCTCGACGACGTCAATTCGACAAACCGACCATCGAGCGACGTACGCAAACACGATCGTTAACCCGTTGCACCGAAGCCGGATGATGCGCAACGAAGCTGATCAACGAAGCTACGAGGCTAACGAACCGCACGCAAACAACGGAATGAATCCACTCGCGCGCGGAATCAAGCTAACGGGTTGAGGAATCTACGAGTCATCCAACCAAGAGCAGACTCGGACGAATCACGATCGAATCAAGATCAGTTTCGGACTCGAACTCAGAAGCGGATTTACTGCCAAATCAGGAACCGGATTTACTGCCAAATCAGGTCAACGAATCGAGTTCGGACAAATCACGTACAGAACCGAGCGACGGAAAACGATAGAAACCCAACGCCTTAAGGGGGGGCTCGGCCGAAACCGCCACAAGGTGGCTCGGCCCAAGCCGAGCCACCTTGAGGTGGCTAGGTAGCCTAGCCACCTCAAGGTGGCTAGGCGCGCCGGCCACCTATGGGTGGCCGACCCAGATCTGTGCCAAAGCATAGATCTGAGAGCCTATAAATAGAGGGGCTTGGGCTCATTTTCAGAGGTTGGATTTTTTGGAGGCGAAGCTCTGCTGGATTCAAGGCTCAGAACTTAGAAAAGATTCAAGCTTTGGGACTTCGAGGACTTGCTTATCCAGATCTGGTGCTCAGCGATCGTCAACGCCAAATAAGGCAAGAGTTCGAGAGGACCGGATCTCAGATCTACACAGGCGTACTCCGGATCAAAGCTTGGCCTTTGATCCCGAGATTTGGGCGATTAGTTCCTTGGTGAATTAATCCCCCCCGGCTATTATTTCCTTGGTGAAATAATACCCGTCGTACTGCATAGATCCGACCGGATCAAGATCTCGTGGTGGTCAACGGATAAACCCCGGCGCAGGCAAAGAACCCACGCAAGCGAGCGACCGCAAAACAGGAGCTCGTGATTTGTTCGACAAATAAGGAAAGTTATAATTTTTACTTTTTGTTGATTTCTTGTAACCGGATCTTATAAAAAGACCGGATCTTTGTAATCGATAAACAATTACCGAGTGTGTAATGGAATCATCAATGAAGAAAGATTCGATTTTTCCCGCGAACAGTTATTATTACTATTTTTACCAGTATCAACTTGATTATTTTCAGATTCTTGAAAGTGATAGTAAATCTTAAATTATAAATTATATTTATATATCTTAATGAAAGAATATCACACAATTACTATTTTCTTTGCCAAGTTCTAAATTTTCAGCTTTTTATTTTGTGTAATTTTAAAATTTGAGATTATTTTGTCTAATTTTTAAAACTTTTTGCTTTTTTTTGTAATACTTCATGTAATAAACTGATACTACGGAGCTATTTCATATATTTTATTAATCTTATTTAAATTGTTGAGCTATAGATATTTCAAGGGGTATTAGGATATGATATAAGTATGATTAGGATAGATTAGAATTTAAATTAAATATTTAAAATAGTACAGAGTAATTTTGACTATAGAAAGCTTTTTCCGAACTCGTGCTTTTAAATGGAGTATGATTTTTATTTTTCTTAAATTTTTTTATAATTTTGAGAATAACTTTTGTCTCTTTAATTTTTTAGTGGATTTTGTAAATATCCTATCCACATTATGTATATTTGTAGGTCTGCGTTGTTCCCGGGTTTGACATTTAGGGTAGACATTATTTGTCTCATTAATTTATTTGGTTTTTGCATATACGCCCTTCATTTTTATAGATATTTGTAAATTTGATATTTAATAATTTTATTTAGATTTATATTTTAATTTAAACTGTATCATTATCTTCATACTATGTATATCCAATAAGAATTCATTAATTTATCAACTTACTCTTACTAAATGTAATAATATTTGAATTCCAAGGGTATTTTTTTCTCCCGAAAGATTTTTCCGAACTCGTGCTTTTAAAGGGAGTATGATTAAATAGATAATGAGGGTATAAAATATAATAAAAATGTGATTATCAAACTCAATCACAGCTATCGAATTCTTTAAAAAGCAATCCCAGCCATTGAACAATTTAACTTAAGCTACGCAGCGCCATGACGACGCGTTACATAGCGTACGCTATGGCTAAAATAGCGTGCGTTATATTGTCTGTGCGCTATTTTCCAGCGCTATGTAGCGGTAGGATAACGCTACGTTACGCAATGCACTATATTGCGCTACGGAACGCGCTATTTTCTATACTGTCATAACCATATCTTATCGGTTATAGATTTGAGTAATTATATCAATATCCTAATGGATATGGTTACAAATATTTTCTGGATACAGATATAGTTTAGCACCCATATTTCTCTTACTAGCAAGCACTAACAACTATTTTCTCTCGCTAAAAACTAAATATATCTTTATCTATTGTTAATTCTCCTGTCCAAACTCCAAAGTTTGATGTTTTACCTAAGCACCAAAAAGCAGATCTATTCCTCTATATAAATGGGAGAACCCAAGATTCATTATTCATGTTACAGTAAATGCTACAGTAGCATTTATTATAGTATTATTACTGTAGCAAACAACGAACTAGATGACGTAGCAATTTTTGAAAAACACTGTATTACACGGGGGATACTGTAGCATTTCTAAAAACTGTAGCAGAGACGAGAATTGTAGCAATCCAAAAATTTTAAAAATATTACTGTAATATTTAAAAATCAGGATTATTGTGGCGGAAAAAAAAGACATGCCGTGCTTTGCACGGTGTTCATGACTAGTAAAATGAAATAAAATAACCAAGATAAAAAATATGAAAGAAAGGGGAAAAAGACAGCAACCGATAAACACGGCAGGTGGTGACGTGATCTCAAACGAGAGGGAGGAGATACGGGAGAGTGCTGCCGATCCCTCAACTATAATATCAACGACCACAACTTCTCTCCAACTATCTGAGACCCAAAGTAACTTATCAGCTGGTTATTTCTTCGTTGAAATATAAATCAATCCTTTCAAGATTTCACGGGGAAGACATCCGCTTTCCCACCTCCTTTTCCTTCGCTTCCCGCTTGTCGGACGTGCAGCCCGTTTCTCTCTCCTCGTCCTCCTCTAACCTCCACGTGTTGGTCCAATACCTGCAGTCGCCGGTCAACCCCTCAGTCCACCTTCAATCACGAAGGAAAGCAAAATTAAGAACCAAGAAATTCAAAAGATAGGAGAGGAAAAGAGTATTTACTGCTGCGATCCCATCAGTTTCATCCTCCTCTAGAAATCTCGAAACCGTAGCGATCGGGAAGACCCAATCCAATTACGGCGAGATCTGATCCGATTCATTTGAGGCAGCGTCTGCTTCCTCCGGCGGCGGTGGCGGAGGCGGCGAAGCTGGAGGATGGCGCTCTTTCGGCGTCTGTTCTACAGGAAGCCGCCGGATCGGTTGCTGGAGATCTCGGAGAGAGTTTATGGTATCAATTCGATTTGCTTCTCAATTTTATGTTTTTACTGTTAGATCTTGGGAAATGGTGGACTTTTGTGAAGCAAAAGCTGGATCGTTCTTGATTTTTCTGTTTTGATGAGATTGGTTTGGTTTCGAAGCTTAAATTGCTGTAATTGAGGTTTTTGGAGTAGATTTTTTTGGTAGATTGTGGGTTCTGATTTATTTGTGAAGCTAAAGCTGAAAACTTTACTGCTTTTAGGAAAAAAGGAGTTTTTTATTTAATAATTATACATTGCTTTCTAAATATGTTTTCTTGCAGTGTTCGATTGCTGCTTCTCAACAGACACATTGAGAGAAAATGAGTACAAGGATTATATGGGCGGCATTGTTGCCCAGCTACAGGATTACTTCCCTGAAGCCTCATTTATGGTGTTTAACTTTCGAGAAGGAGAACGTCGAAGCAAAATCTCTGACATTTTGACTGAATACGATATGACAGTCATGGACTATCCTCGACAGTATGAAGGCTGCCCCCTGCTTCCGTTGGAGATGGTCCACCATTTCTTGAGATCAAGTGAGAGCTGGCTATCTTTAGAAGGGCAGCACAATGTGCTTCTTATGCATTGTGAAAGAGGAGGATGGCCTGTCCTGGCTTTTATGCTTGCGGGTCTTCTTCTCTATAGGAAGCAGTACACTGGGGAGCAGAGGACTCTGGAGATGGTCTATAAGCAAGCTCCAAAGGAGCTCTTGCATTTGTTGTCTCCATTGAATCCACAGCCTTCGCATATGAGATATCTTCAGTATATAACCAGACGAGGCACTGCAACGGATTGGCCTCCAGGAGATAAGCCGTTCAAATTGGAGTGCTTGATTCTTAGAATTGTGCCAAATTTTGATGGGGAAGGGGGATGCAGGCCAATAGTTCGTGTCTATGGTCAAGACCCTTCAACCCCTGCTAACAGAAGCTCAAAGATCCTTTTCTCCACGCCGAAGATGAAGAAGCACGTGAAGCGCTATAGACAGGTAATGCTAAGCTCTTTTAGCTTTTTCATGAGTTTGATAGTAATAGTAGTAACTCTGGATTAATCACAGGAAGAGAGTGCACTTGTGAAATTACATGCCCGTTGCCAAGTTCAAGGGGATATTGTCATTGAGTGCATCCATATGAATGATAATCTTGAACGGGAGGAGATGATGTTCAGGGTCATGTTCAATACTGCATTTGTGAAATCGGATGTTCTGATGCTGAACCGCGATGAGATTGATGTTGTATGGGATGCCAAGGATCAATTCTCAAAAGACTTCAAAACAGAGGTAGGTGACTGTTGTTTTGACTGGCAGTGTTTGTTCCTCATATAATGGTAGTAGTTGAAAGCAACTTCATCCTGAATCAGGTACTCTTTTCAGACCATAATGCTACTGAATCTGATACCATCATGGGTACAGTAACTGGAGATGAAGACGAGGCCGAAGTTGCTTCAATGACAGAGGAGTTCTTTGAGGCAGAAGAGATCTTTAGTAATGCAGACTCACAGGAATTGAAGCGGGATATGGACGTCCAATCACCTGCCAAAGCTGCACCAGATGATGAGAAAACCAAGACAGAAATTGACAACTTTACTAATGAACAAAAGGAAGTGTTAGAAACAACAAATTCTGAACTGGATTGGGAAATTGTCACTACTAACATGGGAGATGCACGTATCAGATCACAAAGTGCAGATGCACCAGATCAAGCTGATAACGAATCGGAAATTAGCAATGCAGCTGCAACTGAGAAACTAATCACTTTGGATGAAGTGATTGCAGTTGAAGAGAAGAGTATATTACGGATGAACAGCATCAAGCAAAATGACGGAGGTGGTTCTTCTTGGCTACCTGAAGAGAAGATCACATCAGGAACTTGGAAAAATAAGCAGGAGATAGAGGGCATTATTTCTGAAACTGAAGTTCTTTTGAATGATACAGGACATGATGTGAAACTCCCAACTCCAGCCAGTAAAAATGGAATTACATCTGGAAACAGTGAGCCTAACTATAGTGTAGGCGTTAACAGTAATAAAAGGGATGTAGTATGTGGCAATATTGAAAAGGAGGTTGAATCTTTTGGTGACAATGGATTAGAAGCCTGCATATTGCCAGATCAAGTAGCTAGTAGTGTATATTTCGATGATGCTGTTTATGATAAAGAAATTGTTACTGAAAATGCATTCACTTCAGGTGACAGTATTACATCTGAAGCAAAAGTTATAGTAGAAATCAGCAATTTAAAACTGGAAGTCGAGAAAATAGTTAATGTAGAGGTTGAAATGAAGGATACAGTGGAAGCCAATAATTCTACTTGGAGTACAAAGCACATATTCATCCCGAAGACTGTTACACAGGATGAAACGGGCAGCAAACCGACTTTAAGTCCTGCTGATGAAGCGAAGAGCAGATTAGAAAGAACTGCTTCCAAACAATATTCTGATAACAGTGAGACCATGAAGAAATCTAATCTGGACGACAACAGTCATAATAGTATGAAAGATGAGATGAGTTGCAGGATGCAAACTCCCCCTTCTAACCAAGAAACAGATAAAGGGACCTCTAGGAACAAGGTAGAAATTAAATCTCCCAGTCAAAAGTCAGGAGATGAAAGCCGCAAACAGTCCAAAGAGAAGCCTTTGGCAGCAATTTCCAAGAAGCCTCCGACAGGCATAATACCACAGTCTGATTCCTCAAAGCATACAATTAAGCAACAGGAATCTCTTAGCGAGCAGGCAAAGACACTAAAGCCAAAGACGGTACCTCGGTGGATCCCTCAAAAGAAAGGTTCTAACGCTACTACTGTATACAGGCCATTGCATCCTCCATCAAGATATAACAGTTCTCCAGCTGCTCTAGGCATCTCTGCAATTTCTCAAGATAATGAAGCAGATGAAGGTGCAGACTGTCCATTTCCTCATGCACTGATTGATAAAACAATTACTTCTGCAGAATTACAGGTGCAAGGATTGCCAGATACTCCTCGTCTTCCACCGTTATCACCACCTCCTCCTCCTCCATCTTCTGGGATTTCATCTAATTCTTCTTTTCTCCAGTCCCAAACAAATGCACACTTAGAAACCAGATCAGTACTCCACGCTCCAACCCCTACCCCGCCGCCTCCACCACCACAGCCCCCAACCTCTTCCACACATCTGGTTTACTCCATTCTTTCCCCAGCATCAGTGTTAGCCCCCCCTCCACCTCCGCCTACAGTTCCGCCTCCACCCCCGCCTTCACCCCCACCTCCAGCCCTACCACCGATGAACCAAGGAACATCTACCAAAGCTCACTTCCTACTGCCACCACCTCCACCTGCACCTCCACCACTGCCTAATGTCAGAAGCTCATCAAATACGCCTCCCCTACCTCCTCCGCAACCACCTCCTCCATCACCACCACCACCATTAAGATATGGGCGAGGTTTCTCTCAAGGCCCTCCATCACCTCCTCCACCACCTCCACCACCTCCCAAGAGTGGCAGTTCAGTGGGACCCCCGCCCCCTCTCCCACCTCCTAGAGTAAATGCAACAATGCCGCCTCCGCCACGCTCACCACTAGGAGGACAAAGCGGGACTGTTCCACCACCGCCGTCCCCATCAGGACGAAGTGGGGCTCCCCCTCCGCCACCTCCGCCTCCAGGAGGCCGGAGCGAGGTTCCTCCTCCACCGCTGCCTCCAGGTCGGAGCGGGGTTCCACCGCCACCAGCACCACCACCTCCTCTCAGAGAACGAGGGACGCCACCACCACCTCCACCTCTCCCTGGAGGACGAGGGGGCCCTCTACCAGCCCCACCACCTCCTCCTGGAGGACCAAGGGGACTTGCCCCACCCCCACCTCCTGGAGGAAGGGGGGGACCCCCCCCTCCACCCCCACCTCCACCTCCTGGAGGACGTGGGGAACCTCCCCCTCCACCTCCACCTCCTAGAGGATGTAGGGGGCCTCCCCCTCCCCTTCCACCGGGGGGAAGTGGGGGGCCACCCCCTCCCCCACCACCTCCCAGAGGTCGCGGTGCACCCACTCCACCACCACCCCCTGGAGGTCGTGGTGGAGCTCCCCTTCCACCACCACCTCCTGGTGGGCGTGGCGGCCCTCCCCCTCCACCACCACCCCTTGGGGCACGAGCACCTGCCCCACCTGCACCACCAAAGGCTGGAGGTGCTTCTCCACCTCCTCTAACAGGTGTGCCAGGGTCACAAGGTTCCTTGGCTGCAGGTAGAGGTCGTGGTTTTGCACGTGCTCCAGGCCCTAGTTTTTCTGCAGCAACTCGTCGATCATCATTGAAGCCTTTGCACTGGGTGAAAGTAACAAGAGCTGTTCAGGGAAGCCTATGGGCAGAACTCCAGAAATCTGATGATCCTCTCAGGTATCTACATCTTATTCCCCCCAAATTGGTTACTGTATACTTATCATTATAAACTTCATCAACATTTAAGCTATTTCATCATAAATTTATTTCATATATTATTGTTCCTGCATGCGTTAACTTAATATACCATGTCTTCGTACTTACTCTAGTTTAAAGCACTTTAAGATTTACTAACAACAATGGCTGCATATCATTTTTCATGGCTTACGTGTGCTACTTATAGTTTCTTTTTACAATATGTGCAGTGCTTCAGATTTTGATGTATCAGAAATTGAAAGTCTCTTCTCTGCGATTGTTCCAAAATCGGGTGATAGCTCCAATTCTGATGGACGTCGTAAATCCCTTGGTTCAAAGTCAGAAAAAATTCACCTGGTAGTTGCCCCCCACCCCACCCCACCCCCACTCCCCCCCACCAAAAAAAAAAAAACAGTAGATTTACAATCTAAAGTAGAAGTTGTCATTTGCTCACAGATGAACCAGCATAATTTCATCATGTTTTCTTTTCCATATTTGACCTTTTCAAGATCTGACTGTATGTTTTGATTTGATTTTGTTTTCTGTAGATTGACCTAAGACGAGCCAATAACACTGAAATCATGCTGACAAAAGTAAAGATACCACTTCCTGATCTGATGGTAAGTCGAAATGAAATGCTGATGTGGTTTTATCACGGTCAAAGTCAAAAGGTCTGGCTGTTCATAAATATCCTTGAATTTAGGGTGAACTATGTTTAATCCTATACGTTCATTCTAGGTAACAGTGCCTAATCTTCTTAGTCACTTGCACTTAATTTATCAAGTAAGTTCTTCTGGTTAGATCTTTTTTCTTGATCCATAGTTGTTAGGAAAGTATTGAAATTGGTTGGTTAATCTGCCTATATTTGTTAAACGATTTAATTGACTCCACTCACTGGCAGATAGAAGTGTTCACAAAGTGGGCATTGACGTGTCAATGCAGTGAACCTACCACTCAGTGCGACAGAGTTAGGAAACAATGCAAAAAAGTTTCGAATGTAGAAAAGATAAAACTATGATTTCCATTGTGACGCTAGGATTTTAGCTGATAATGGATTTTTATGAAATTTTAAATTAATCAGAAGTTTAAGTGTCATTTTGATCTTTTAGAACCTTAAAGATGGTTTTAAGACATATAGTTTTGTTTTGTCAACAAGCAAACTTCTTGTTGATTCACATGTTTCTATGTCAATGACAGGTGTCACTTTTATATAAATATTGTAAATGACACTTATTCAGTAAGATATTGAGAGCTTTCATTTTTAGTTTTTCCTGTCAGCAGTATCATTTCAGATGTTCTCAGAAATGGTCAATATACTCTTGAACAAAACTAACTGATTGCTTACAATAGGTTTTTGTAGTTTAGAGTTACTAACTGTTGTAGTTCGTTGTTACTATTATGCCTAAATTAATCATTTAGCTGTAAAGCAAGCATGTTTTCTTGATCTGGAAATTTGACAATTAGATGTTTCTGCAGAGTGCTGCTCTAGCATTGGATGATTCTATCTTAGATGTTGATCAAGTAGAAAACCTTATAAAGTTTTGTCCAACGAAGGAGGAAATGGAGCTGCTCAAGGTGTATTTTGTAAAACTACAATCATCTCTTTCCGTTACATTTTAGTGGTTTCCTCTTTCTTCTTCTTATTTTTTCTGTTCATATGCTTTATTTGTTATGGCTGTAGGGGTACACTGGTGACAAGGAAAAACTTGGAAAGTGTGAGCAGGTAATTTTATTATTTGTCTATGACTTTTTGTGTAATGTACAGTTGAACTTGAATCCAATCTTTTTTCTTCAAAAGTTCAAGCGAGAGCTTCGGTTAATAACAAAGAGAGTGATTGATAAACGGGATTTAGTGATTTGTGACTGATAAAGATATAAGGATTTCAACTACACATCAGATCATCAAGCGCTTCATCGTTAGCCTTACACATTGAAGATTAGAGTGTTAAAGTAATTATGTTCTCTGTTTTTTAAGTTTCAAATATTCACTTGCAAAAGATAATCTAATGGAATCTTTAAACTTGTATATGATAATTCTTATGCTAATCTTCGAAATGTAAAGCTTTATACATGTTAAAATTAAAGAAAATTGAGATAAAATTTTAATTTTTTGACCTGAAACCTCTTAACAAGGCCATTAGAGAAAGAGATGGATGATTCGTTTTTCCTTTATGATACTTAGATTCTTACTAATTTTGATTCCCCCATAGACAACATGCTATGTTACATGGGTATGGGTACGACTACCAATACCGGCTACCAATACCGGTATAGGACACAGCAAATTTGCAAAAGGTAGCGTACGGGGACATGGCTATGTAAATATTTATACACATTATAAATTAAAGTTAATAGTTTACATGAGATCAATATTTTTTATTTACATGTTATGAGTTAACCTATAACATTTTTCTGTTCCTTTTATTATGTGGATTACAAATTGTGAAAACAATTGTTTTTTGAATTAGACACCAAATCAACCTTTAAAATCATAGTTTGGAACCCCACGAGTTTCTGGAAGTGGATGTAAAGCATATGATTTACGTCCAGGGAATGTTTGACAAGTGTTCTAAATTAAAACATGTATTGTTTAGTTGAGTACATGCCCAAATAAATGTATGCATGTGTGCAAGGAGTGTCCAAGGAGTTTGGGTATGGGTATGGGTACAGGTATGTGTACGGGAACGGCTTAAGATAGAAGTACCTAGGTAGCATAGGTAACATGTATAATTGTCTTTAGTTTGCACTGATCACCATATTTTAATATTCAGTTATTTAAACTTTATGGATTTATCTTAATTGAATATACATGAATGTTTTAATGCATATTTATTTTTGAATGTTATAGTTCTTTCTAGAGCTGATGAAAGTTCCTCGAGTTGAATCCAAATTGAGAGTATTTGCTTTCAAGATCCAATTTCGTTCACAGGTATGTGAATCTTCATTTTCATAGCTAAAGAGCCTACTTGAATTGATGATTCAGCTTCTTTCCTTCCTCCTCAGATATCAGATCTTAGGAAGAGTCTAAACACCGTAGATTCTGCATGCGTTGAGGTAAACCTAGCAACATCTGCGTGGATTTTCTCTTGAGATTAACATGAGCATGACATTTATATTTGCATGACTCAAGATTCGGAACTCTGTTAAATTGAAGGAGATCATGAAGAAAATTCTATTTCTTGGGAACACATTAAACCAAGGAACTGCCAGAGGTATCTAGATTATTGCTTATTCATAAACATATGTTTATTGATCAGACAAGCTGAGCTTCTTATTCTAGCTTTAACTCATTAGTTTTTTCAGTTTTCAATCACTTTTAATACATATACACAATTTACATAGGGGTTCAAGTACACATGTTGCTAGTGTAGAATAAATTTATTTGAAGTAAAATAGTGCTTGAATGTGGGAAATTTCTTGCATGTTTGGATTCTATGAAAATTTTTACTTTATCAACTTTATAAGAAAGTAGCTCTTAATCTTGCTTCACAGGTTCAGCAATTGGATTCCGCCTAGACAGCCTTTTGAAACTTGCAGATACTCGAGCAATTAATAGAATGACATTGATGCATTATTTCTGTAAGGTAAAAATGTAATCTTTTCTTTTTACCTGTTTCGGTCTTTGTACATAATATAGATTACCAGTGGGCTATGTTTTCAATTATTCTTTTCATTACAAAATTGACCACCAATTTTCATAGTTTAAATTTTGGGAAGTTTTATTCTAGGTAGATACTACAATTTTACTCCAGTTTTATTGGAGCAAAAGGCCACTTGGATTCTTAACTTTTTTTTAATTTACGCATCATGTCCTTTTTTTAAAAATAAAATGTAGGTATCATGTGCACACAAACGTACAACAATATCCGTAAAGCCTTTAAAGAAAAGCTTTGGTAGTTGCTATGTGATATTTTCCCCTTAGGGGCTGTTTGGTTCGTTTCCCATGTATTGGGAAATACAATTCCATGTAAAGAAATCAAAGTTTTGGGTTTTTTAAACTTTTCCAAGAAATAGATTGTTTGGGTTTGGTTCACACATAAAATATGGTGGGAAACCAATGTATGCACTTTTCTTATGTTTGGATGGTAAGAAAAAAGGAAAAACTTTTATTGATTAGACATTTCTCAATTTTTTGTGTTTGGTTAGTATTGAAGTGTGTAGGAAAAAATGTATACACTCACCATGGTAAGTTTATCCCCACTAAAGATAAATTTATTTGTGTTCATTATGGGAGGTAATCTTACCAAAATAAAAGTGTGAATGTAACATGAACAAATAGTAAATAACTGAATTCATTATAAATATCTATTTGACATAAAAATTCATACGAAACCTGGAATAACATGATTAATGTTATGAACTACGTACCTGATTTGACATGAAATATACCTATTTGACATGAAAAAATCACACAAAACCTGTTTGACATGAAAAAAACAAACGAAACATGTAATAACCTGATTATTCATAATTTTATGAAATATGAACCTGAATTAGCGAAATATTCTTATGAAACCTGTAAAAAAAAAACCTATAAACAACCTGGTTAGTCATAAATAGTATATGACATGGAAAATCGCATCAAACTTGAAAATACCAAACATGTACGTAATGGAGACTGAGTAGTTGAGTCAACTACAAGAAAGAAAACCAGTTAGGTTTCAAAATCATGAGCGCTTTAAAACCATGGGCAATACCAGTAGAAAATTTATTGATCCAAATAAATATTGTTAGATTCAACATCCAACCACCAAGTAAACGTACCAGTCCATATACATATATAAAACACAATGTTTGCATACCAAATTCTAATCAGGAAAAAAATATGAGTAAGAAAAATAAAGATATTGGTGAAAGGTAAATATTCATATGAAATTGTACGCTAAATGTAGAATCACAACTAAATGTGGATGCATATAAATACTTACTATATATTACAATAATATATTCCATCATCATAATGTTTCACAAACACAAAAAATAACATCCCTAAGAGTAGTTCCCTAAATTAAGCAAGACTAGTCTTACACCAAAAGTAAGTGGATTTAACAAAGTATGTTAGAAGTGAGAATCACAAAATACTACGTGAGTCTATATTCTATTAGTCTTCAACCCTCATTGTTGAGAAATGCATCAATCATCTCTTTTTGACCAACCGAAGATATGCCCATAAATACTCTTGATTCATGCTCATTCAAAAAGAGATGACAATAGTATATATCTAGCTTATCAACATTAAAGTCATGTAAATGAGCATATAGGACCGTGGATAACTTCTCAGTTCAATGTATATTTACACACTTTATGTTTGCGCTAAATACTTCTATCTTATCCACTATTTTTTGCATGAGGTCATTATCTAGGTTGGTCCTACGAGCCTTTTCCTTAGCAACACATGACTTTGCCTTAAAATTTGATGTGACGAGTGCTTCTCAGGCGGAGGAGTGACCTCGTTATCTAAAATGTGTACTTGAGGGGATTGAGAGGTAGGCAAAGATGAATTAGCATCATCTCCAAGATTTATGGACTTGCTACGATTAAACTTTTTTCAAGCATTACTAGCAAATTCCCCTCTAGCTTGATCATCCCCGATGATAAGTGCAAGATCATCATAACGCATCAAGGGTTAATTAATGTATTGTCTAAGGTTAGCATTCTTAAAGCTCTTGTTCTAAAAAGTATAGGTGAATTAATTCAATAAAAACAAGAAAATGAGATAATTAGTCAATGAAAATGCAACAAGAGTTTATTTTACTCAATCCACCTATCTAAACATTCAGGATCCATGATGACAGTCTTGGTGCTATCATCCCATCCGACACCACTAAGATTACGACAAATGTTCATATCATAAAATCTTGTATGTAAAGTTTTAACGCGATGCATGACGTTATCCCACTTAAATATTGTGTTGAACTTCTTGTTAATATGTTGGGAAGCCATATGATAAGCGGTTCTCTTAAAACTTTTGTCGGGTTTGTAACACTTACCAATTCGACAAGAAATAGAATGAGCTCATCATCATAACAGGAATCCCAAAATAAATGTTTGTTCCCGAGAACTGCCCTATTTAAATAGAGAGAGTTAGATATTATATAATTTGCAGAATAGGCAAAACATGAATACATGAATGAAAAGCAAAATATAATAACTGAAAGAAGTAAAACATGAATACATGAACGAAAAGCAAAATATAATAACTGAAAAAAGCAAAACATAGAGTTAAAGAGTACATACATGAGCATAAATAGTACAACAAATATGAAAATTAAGTCTTAGTAGTTATACCATGATTATTTTTATCACATTAGTCCACTCACATTGCCCAAACAATGTCATCCCTAAGAATCTTCGACTCATTTTTTGATTCAATTTGCTCTCTTTGAGTTTGAGTTTGAGTAAAATCAACTAAATTATTGTCATTATCAGTTGTCACCTCACCATCAATATCTTCATTAAAGTCGGACTTGTTGAGTAGTTCATCACTTGGATCCACAGTGGCAATAAAATTATGAAGTACCATGTATATCAATACGTTATCTACTTGTGTAGGAAATGGGTAATGTGGCTTAGCACACAAAATTTTGAAACGATTCTTCAGTGTGCCAAATACAGATTCAATCTTAGACCTCAAAGAAGAATGCTTATATTGAATAATTCCTTTCTATTCTTAGGTGTTTTACCCGAATGTTCTTTTAAATGTTAATGAACACCTCGGTATGGAGAGATAAATCCTAGCATGGTGGGGGTACCTAGCATCACACAAATAGTATTTGCTTATAATTTTTAAGAAAAATTTTAAGGAAGCTAAGTTTGCATATTCAAATTAAAAATTTTAAGTTAATTTTTTATATAATTACCATCGTAGTCTCTCAATCCATGTGGTTGTGGTCTAGATAATGCATCTTGGAGAATTCTATAATCAGTTGTAGATCTCCCAACCTGCTAAAACATATATGAACAGTTTGTTTGGGGTGCAAGCTGCAAGCACATTGTAACATCTTTGCGGTCTCGAAATCGTGCAACAAGATAAATCAGAAGCATTGCATCAACATGGGTCCCATCTATCATACCAATACAATCCTATAATACGTGTATCAAATTACTAAGTTAACATTTATTTTTATTGATTATACATATAACTGTGCTTAAAGTGTAGATATACTTGGAAATAAGGGTAGCATAGCGGGTTGTTAACGATCTCTTGGGGAATGTCGTCATTAGGGACTATCTCATGTAGCGTTCACGCAGATAAATAAGTGCTTGTAATATCTTGTTGAAATATTTAGTGTCTGTCTCCTCTGTTCTTATAAAATGAGATCTCACAATGCGATTTTTAGATTTATGACCCAAAATGTTTAGGATCATGATAAGCTATTCTTTCACTGCTACATTCCTTGAGTCTTTTAGCAGCCTATTGTTCCTCATTATATTTGCTAGTTTAACAAAAGCATCGCTCTGCATTCTAATGTAGTTTACACAATTATCACTAAAACCATTATAAATACGCTCTATGTGTTTAATTCTAGCCATCTCTTGTTTTCTTCTTTCCTCACTTGGCCACTACGAAAAAAATTGATTTACGTCTAGCTTGTATTCTCCTTATGAATGTAAACACTATAACCAAAACAGATAGTGTAGCCTCTTGAACTATGTTAACAACACTTTGTTCATCAAAAAACTCCCCATCACCATCCATCTACACGATGCAAACAGAGAAAGTTTCATGCAAAGAATTTTGTTAAGCATTGAATCAATCTAAAATGCATGAATCAAGCACATCTATAAGATAAACAGAATCATTAGGAAAGAAAAGCACAAAAATGAAAGACAAATTTGTGATATTAGACTCTCAAGTCTTAATACAACACATGAAATTTCTTCGTCTCGTATGAAAATACCCGTTTGATATAGACAATCACATTAAACCTGTTTATTGAGATCAATCAACATAATTTTTCTTGTAATTTACAAATAATGCAAGGACCAACACATTCATTACAATTCCCAACTGTATCACTCAAAACATCAGTTTGTGGAAAGGATGCATGATACCAATTAGGAACATAATTCAGTGAAATATGAGAATATAGTCTCCATCATTTAATCGAGAACTCCTTAATTAAGGAACATAATTCATTAAAATGTGAGAATATAATCTCCATCATTTAATCAAGAACATAAGATGCTTAACTTGTTTAACATCAGATGCTTGTAACTTATGCTCTTATAAATACATGCTAACTTGTTTAATTCAAGTTAATAGAGAACTCCATATAATGGTAATCTTTTGAATGGTGAAACAAAACTTGCATGTGGATGCATATTTGACATCTTCCTCGAGTAACCATTCATAAACTTTGTTTCCACAAATGTTCTGACATGTGACTCCTGCTGCACTCAATTACAAGGAGTGTTCCAAGCAAAATATGATTATACCTAGCGATGTTAACTTAATCAAATTGCATGAACATTATACCTAATTCAGTCTCTTCGTCTTGTTGTCTAGGCAGTGGTTTTAACATGAAATTTTTTATTTACCCTTGAACTGACAAATAGAAGTCATACGAAAAAAATGGCAAAAAAAAAGTATCAGGGAAAGGAGAAAAATTGCAAGATCATTATCAAACTACCAAAATTTATCATCCGAAAAAAATATATTTAAATTATCCTTAAAATTTCTGATTTAATATGCAATAAGAATAAGATTAGCAAGAAAGGAATTACCTTTTTGAGAGATGAAGAAAAATTTATAAAAGTCCCCAATTGGCAAGAATGATTTCACAGAACCCCCAATTTCAACTCCAGGAAATCATCAAAGAATGACCAGTATTTATAGATCTCCACCATTAACTCAAAATGTCAAAGCCCTCAGTAAAATGGCGGTAAAAGAGCTACCTAAGAGAGATGAAGGCGCCAAGATGAGAGAAGGGGGGAGAACGAGTGGTAACCCTAGCCGTTCTTAGTTTCCCCAAAGAAATGTATCTGACAGAACCACGTCAAGGAGGAGGTTTTCAGCCTATTTCTATCGGTTGAGGGAGGAAATGGAAGTGAGAAAATTTTCCAACGTGGAGAGGTTTCTCGGAGCCCATTTCCCATTTTATCGTTGCGAACCAAACTGGTTACTTGAAAGCCCAAAACTTCATTTTGCACTGCTGGACCCTGTGTCAGAGCAGTGAAAAATGTTTATGAGCCCACTTTAGATGAACCAAACAGGCTCTTAGTAAACACTTTTAGGGTCATTTCACTGTTAAATGAACACTAATCATGTCCTTTTAATTGAGGCGCATTGTTCCAGTTTGTTTACCTATCATGGGATGTTGTTTCTCCTCTAAATACAGTTGCAGCCATCTCGCAAACTGGGGCACCACATGGTTTCTATTCTACATGTCCCATAGCTGTCATTCTCCCTCATCTCTTTGTCATTGGAACACACATACTCATGCGCACGTGTTGGGTTGCAAGGGCCCATGTAATTAGGCCAGTATGCTTGCACCTTAACTGACTCAAAAGGATTAACATACCCCACCATATATCCATCTAATTATTTTTCTAATGTGGGTTTAAATCCCATCTCATGCCTTTGTTAGACCAAAGCCACAAACTGAATGATGCGAGACTCCTAATAATTCTCCATTTGGCTTGGATCCAATTGAGTCCAAGTTGAGCCCACTACCACACAACTTAATGATTACTGGAGATAATGACTCAACACTTTACGAACAATCAAACTCACGTCGAAGGCAAGTATGACAACATGTGCACAGAAGGAAACTCTAGCCCGTGCTAGACCAAGAGACATTACTGGCATATTGAGCTTCACGTGTGCTCTACCTTGAGCTCTAGCAATGCTAACAAAGCCTAGGTGCAAATGGAACATCCAAATGCCAGTATAACTTGGAGCTTGATGCTTGTTTGTTGGGTTGCAAAGGCCCATGAACTGAGATGGACTAGGCTTTAATATACTTGGACCTAAATTAATTTAGGGTTAACCCTTTCTGCGTCATGAGTCCAACCATATTTAACCTTGTATCCATCTAGCAGTTCTTCTGACGTGGCACTGTATACTATATTGTGCCTTTGTTAGACCAGACCCACACTTAAACCGTGCAAATGCGCGACTCTCCTGACAACATGTATGAGATAATGTAAACAAGCAAACAAGACGTGAAGCATTGCGCTTCTTATGTTTTTATCCATGGCTTTTCCATCAATTTAGAACTATGCATTGTCAATATAGTCAGAATATAAAACTAAGATTCTGTTTTAACTCTTCAACTGAATTGATTGCTTGATAGGTTTGGATTCCTATTAGGAAAAACTTTTCTTTAGGCCTCCTCCCTTGAAACTTTGTATTTTAATGTACTGCCCTAAAAGCAACTTCTTATTTCAAAAATCTCTAGTTGATTAATTACTTTTAATTAAATATGACAATGAGGTCTGCGTATAAACTCTCAGACTGTTTTAAGGGAAAAAATTTAATGAAGTACTATTGAATGAGGGAAAAATTGAGTAATCAATGTATTCTGTAAACTTAATGGAATATTAGTAGTATCTGCCATATAGTTAATGATCTTGGGATTTTTTGGATATCTTAAGGCTTTGAAAGAGTCCATATATCAAAATACTTCTAGGTAAACATACCGAAATAGGAAAGAGTTGATATGGCATATAGAAAAAATTAGAAAAAGAAGAACATTTATACATGGACTTTGTTGTGAACTGTAATACATAATATTTTTTAAATGTTACTTGTCCCTTCAATTTTTTGGGGCTCAAGGTCCATTTGATTGCTTGAGGGTGATGCAAGACAGAATCTGTAGGATTTCTAAATAGACAATCTAAAGAACTCAATGCTTTGTGAATGAAAAATTATCACTAAAGAATGACGGAAATATAACAACAATATAGTATAAAATTATAGATCGGCAATAAAATAATCTAAACACCTACAATAATTGTAATTATGAAATGGTAAGTTCAAATAAACCTAAACACATGGAGAAGTCCCATACGACTTGCAGAACTGCAAAGAGTGATGATTTTTTAAGTTAAATACCTTTGAATTAAATAAAGAAAGATCTTCAAGTTTCAAATCCTTATTAAACACAAACCTATAGATGAGCAATCTTTGATAAGCCTCTGGTTGCAATGGGAAAACAACAGTGAAGGAAGTAATGAAGTCATGAAGGGCTGATAGCAGAGCTTGAAGTTGTAAAAAAAGGAAGTGAAGGTTGCTTGAACAGGAGGAGCTGCTGGAGATCCATTCACAAACAATGAATGTATTATAGTCGAAGCTTGAAGGTGGCAAAGTGATCGAAGGGTGGTTTGAGACCGCAGAACTTGAAGTTGGAGCCAAAGGCTCTGACGTTGATGATAAGCGATGTTGTCAATGAATAAGAGTGGATTGGCGTGAGACCGGAGCGAGGTGGTCGTGCTTGCAGGTCAAGGTCGAGGATGAGTGGTTAGTGAGTTCCTCTGCAAAGAGACGTGGAAGAGGAGACAAGGCAGTATTCTGGCTTCGCTTTTTAATATTTTATAAACTTTATAAGTATGAACAAAATCAACAACAGGAAAAAATTTAAATTGTCCCACTAGCTTTTCATTGTCCCATTGGCATTGTGATTATAATATATTTTTGATATTTTCATTATCCCACTAGCTTTTTAGTCAACAATCCATTAATTTACTCCTTCATAAAGCTTTACCCATTTTCCCATTATCCATCGTTGATTGCACTGTTATGAAAAATGCTCATTAATCCTTCATATCTATCTATAACCTCTCAATTATGCAACTCTCCATTTATGCACTTCTTCTGTGTGAGAGGGCAGCAAAAAAATCCCTATCAAAGGAAATAATGAGAGAACACAAATGTGAATGAAGGAGAAAACTTATCATCTCAAATTCAAGTACATGAGGAAAAATTTGTTTCCCTTTGTAAAAGGTTGTGACAGAGGGTGACTCTATCTCCACCGCTACTGTGGCCACCCCCCTCGTTCTTCCTATTGTGGTCTGCAACATCTTCCTCCAGCTCAACCTCCTTAGATTCATTTGTCACTTTTAATGTTAGTTTGGGTGTAGACCAAACTCACCTCCGCCGGCGAGGAGCTCCGACGAGCTCGATGGATGATGCAGGCGAGCGTGGACATCGACTCAGGCGAAGTCGACGACGAACTTCAGGTGATGCTCGAGCAGTTGAGCTCGAATTTGGCGAACGCGACCTCGGCGTTTTGGCGGTTCGACCCTCGCGTTTGGGACACCGACCCTCGCGTCCGCAATGCCGACCTCCGCGTTTCAGCGCCCGACACTCGCGTTCGGCACTCCGACCCTCGCGTCGGACTTGTGCGCTGGTGACAGGCTGTCGCCAGCCCATCAATCTCGCCTATAAAAGCAACCCCAATGCCCTAGGGTTTTGTTGCTTTTTTCCTCCGATTTTTCTCTGACGGCGGACCCTCCTAACGCAGCAGCGTTCCCCTAAAATCGCAGCAGCGATTTTCTTGATTAATCTCCAGCTCTCAACAGTGTTTGAGGGGAGATTTAAGAAGAGAGAGAAAACAGAAGAGGGATTTATTATGGGTATTAACACTGTAGTTACAGTGTTTATTTGAGAAATCTCAGTTTAGGGATTTGCTCTTGATTTGTAATTTCTTGTTTGATTAATAAGAAATTGACTGTGTGGCTCTCGAGGAAGTAGGCAGTTGTCGAACCTCGTAAATCTTGGTGTATTTTTTCTATTCTGCGTTTCTGTTGCATTAGGGATTTAGGCGTTAAATTCCCAACAACTGGTATCAGAGCGTGAAGCGATCTAGAGGAAGTCAGATTCAAGTGGGAGCCATGGTCACAGATGAAGGGAAAGTGAGATTAGAGAAGTTTGATGGATCAAATTTCGGATTTTGGAAAATGCAGATAGAGGATTATCTGCATCAGAAAAATCTGTATCAACCTCTCTCGGGGAAGAAGCCGGAGGGTATGAAGGAAGAAGATTGGAATCTTCTGGACAGAAAAGCCCTCGGAGTTATCAGATTGACATTAACTCGTAATGTTGCGTTCAACATAGCGAAGGAGAAGACCACGGCGGGTCTTATGGCAGCCCTCTCAAATATGTATGAGAAGCCATCAGCCTCAAATAAAGTCCATTTGATGAGGCGGTTGTTCAATCTGCGAATGGCGGAAGGTGCATCGGTAGCACATCATCTCAATGAACTCAATACAGTCACGACCCAATTGAGTTCAGTTGATATTGAGTTTGATGAGGAAGTTCGAACGTTGATCCTTTTGTCTTCCTTACCAGAGAGCTGGAACGCTACAGTCACAGCTGTGAGTAGCTCGTCGGGAAGCAACAAGTTGAAGTTCGACGACGTTCGTGATCTGGTTCTCAGTGAGGAGATCCGACAGAGAGAGTCGGGTGAAGCTACAACCTCTTCAGTATTGCATACAGAGTCAAGAAGTAGAAATTCAACCAGAGGAAATAGATCAGATGACAGAAGATCCAAATCCAGGAATCCAAACAGTTCGAAGGCTATCGAGTGTTGGAAGTGCGGAAAAACCGGGCACTACAAGAATCAGTGCAAGAGTGCACAAAACGAGTGAGAGGCAAAGGCAGATATGAATGTTGCTTCCACCTCAGGAGGAGATGATGCGTTGATATGCTTTTTGGAGAGCAAGGAGGAGTCTTGGGTGTTGGACTCGGGAGCATCATTTCATGCTACTTCTCAAAAAGAATTCCTCGAGAAGTATATCCCCGGAAACCTTGGAAATGTATACCTTGGTGACGACCAACCATGTGCCATTATTGGCAAAGGTGTAGTGAAGATTAAGCTGAATGGGTCAGTATGGGAGCTGAAGGATGTCAGGTATATTCCCGACCTGAAGAGGAACTTAATCTCAGTAAGCCAGCTGGCTAGTGAAGGCTACACGACGACTTTCCATGGTGATGATTGGAGGATTTCGAAAGGCGCAATGACGATTGTCAGAGACAGGAAGACTGGTATCCTGTATATGACAGCAGGTGCACGTTGTTCGATCTCAGTCGTGGCAGGCAATGAGACTTCAAAGCTGTGGCACTAGAGACTCGGTCATATGAGTAAAAAGAGGATGAAGGTTATGCACACAAAGAGAAAACTCCCAGGTTTACAATCAGTAGAGATTGATGTGTGTAAAGAATGCATACTTGGAAAGCAGAAGAGAGTTAGCTTTCAGACAAGTAGCAGAGCCCTCAGGAAGCAGAAGCTAGAGCTTGTTCACTCAGATGTTTGGGGACCAACAACCACCACGTCGATTGGTGGGAAACACTATTTCGTGATTTTTATTGATGATCACTCTCGGAAAGTATGGGTCTACTTTCTGAAGAAAAAGTCAGAAGTATTTGAGGTTTTCAGAAGATGAAAAGCCATGGTCGAGAATGAGACCGGTTTGAGGGTAAAGAAACTCAGAACAGACAATGGTGGTGAGTATGAGGACACCAGATTCAAGAAGTTCTGCTATGAGCATGGTATCAGAATGGAGAGGACCGTGCCCGGCACGCCTCAGCACAATGGTATGGCTGAACGCATGAATAGAACGTTGACAGAGAGAGCCAGAAACATCCGTATACAGTCAGGTCTACCGAAGCAGTTCTGGGCAGAAGCAGTCAACACAGCAGCTTACTTGATCAACCGAGGTCTATCGGTTCCATTGGAGCACAGAATACCAGAGGAGGTATGGTGCGGAAAGGAGGTAACCCTCTCACATCTCAGAGTTTTCGGTTGTGTAGCTTATGTGCATATTAGTGATCAAGGCAGGAATGAGCCTGATCCCAAGTCCAAGAAATGCACATTCATCGGGTATGGTGAAGACGAGTTCGGCTACCGCATTTGGGATAACGAAAGCAAGAAGGTGATCAGGTGCAGAGATGTGACATTCAACGAGAAGGTGATGTACAAGGACATGCATAAGACAGATGACGGTGACTCAGAGAGCGAGTCAACATTTGTAGATGCAGATGATGTTCCGGATAACCTCTCGGAAGAACCCAATGCAGAAGGTCCACAGCCAGAAGAGACTGTTGGACAAAATGGTGTGCAGAAGCCCGACACACCAACTCCGATATTAAGGAGAAGTACTCGTCCTCCTGTGCCTAACAGCAGATACATGAATTATATGTTGCTGACAGATGGAGGGGAGTCTGAAAGCTTTGATGAAGCTTGTCAGAGTGGAGATGCGAGCAAGTGGGAGTTTGCTACGAAAGAAGAGATGAAATCTCTGATCTCTAACCAGATATGAGGACAAGATAAGTTGCCCATAGGGAAGAAGGTACGTCACAACAAGTGGGCGTATCGAGTGAAAAAGGAGCAGAATGGTTCCAGAAGATACAGAGCCCGACAAGTTGTCAAAAGATTTTAACAGAATATCCAAAGAAGAAAGAATCCAGCGGATATGTTGGCAAAGGCAGCGACCTTTCAGAAACTGGAGTTGTGTGCAACTTCAGTTGGCCTTCATGCATAGATAATGAAGGCGGAGCCACACAGGGGAAGGAGCTTGATGGGATAGCCTGCTGACGGCGGTTTGGTCTTCAAGTGGGAGATTGTTAGTTTGGGTGTAGACCAAACTCACCTCCGCCAGCGAGGAGCTCCGACGAGCTCGATGGATGATGCAGGCGAGCGTGGACATCGACTCAGGCGAAGTCGACGACGAACTTCAGGTGAAGCTCGAGCAGTTGAGCTCGAATTTGGTGAACGCGACCTCGGCGTTTTAGCGGCTCGACCCTCGCGTTTGGGACACCGACCCTCGTGTCCGCAATGCCGACCTCCGCGTTTCAGCGCCCGACACTCGCGTTCGGCACTCCGACCCTCGCGTCGGACTTGTGTGCTGGTGACAGGCTGTCGCCAGCCCATCAATCTCGCCTATAAAAGCAACCCCAATGCCCTAGGGTTTTGTTGCTTTTTTCCCCCGATTTTTCTCTGGCGGTGGACCCTCCTAACGCAGCAGCGTTCCCCTAAAATCGTAGCAGCGATTTTCTTGAATAATCTCCAGCTCTCAACAGTGTTTGAGGGGAGATTTAAGAAGAGAGAGAAAACAGAAGAGGGATTTATTGTGGGTATTAACACTGTAGCTACAGTGTTCATTTGAGAAATCTCAGTTTAGGGATTTGCTCTTGATTTGTAATTTCTTGTTTGATTAATAAGAAATTGACTGTGTGGCTCTCGAGGACGTAGGCAGTTGCCGAACCTCGTAAATCTTGGTGTACTTTTTCTATTCTGCGTTTCTGTTGCATTAGGGATTTAGGCGTTAAATTCCCAACATTTAATGCAGTCCATTTCGACAAATGTGAAAAAAGTTTGTTCTATAGTGAAGTCTTCACAAGACACAAGGTTGTTGATTTTAATTTATTAGTTGCTTGGTATTTTCAGCTTATGCAACAATATTTTCATGGATAATGGGCTCAGTGAAAAAGTGGAAGTGGGAGTAAATATTATTTGTTAATTTCTTCCTATTTTGCGTTTTACTTGATGAAGCAAATTCTAAAGTGCACATAATTCCTTAATGAATTTGGTTTTTCCTTTTCAATTAGTTATTTTTGTTCTTCTATGCTCCGTAAGAATAAAGTTTCGCTATCTTATACTGTATGCCTCAAACATTCAGCCCAATTTAATCCATTTACATATAAATATGTATTTTGATATGTTCATGTGTAGTTGTTTAAATAGCATAGAATTGTAGTCAATTTCTCACATTTAATCACCATCATAACCTCACCATTAATCTTCTCAATATCTTTACTAATCTCAAATTAAACCCTCCAACCCTTTAGCTTCATAAAATGTCTAAAACTAGATGAGCTAATTTTATAAAATTTGTAGAAAGAAACCTGAAAATGCATAAAATTTTAGGAAAAAACCCTATAACTTTATAACTTTACAGATAACCCCCTATAAACTAAAAAAAACCTCAAAAAATATGTTTTAGTCTAGGGGTTTTAATGATGATAAATTACAAACAAGTCCTCGAGATTTTCTATAATTAGATCCAAAAACAAACTTTCAACAAATGATATAACAAATTACATAAAATTTTTAGAACATGAAACAAATATGTCCACCTGCAATGCACGTGCACTATACTAGTTCTCTATATGTGAGTATTCTTTATAGTTTTTCATATAAACTTAATGACAAATTAATCTGCATTACAATATTGTAAACTAGATTTGCTTAAATTTAATGATTTGCATAACATTATTACATGTATTGCACATTCACAGATATTATGCGTGTTTATTCGGACTTTATGATATTATAACACCATCTGTTTTTCTGTCGGTAATTTCACATAACCCCCTTGTTGAACCTTTTTTCCACCAAATTGCCTGAACTTTGGGTTGTGTCAGATTCCTAACACCCCCTTATAGTGTTGATGGTTCTGTAAGCATTTATTTCTTACACAATCGAAAGAACGCTCGATGACACCATTGACACTGTTTTTTTTTTTTTTTTTTTTTTTGGGGGGGGGGGGTGTTGTGATTGGAAATTTTATATTGTTATTTTTTTTTTGGGTGTGGGTGGGGAGGGGAGTTCAAGAGGGTATCGTAGGAACCCCCCAGAGTTTGGAGACGGTTTTGTGAAATTTAACTTGTTTGAAAAATATAACATTTATGAAAAATAAGATGTTAATTATTAGAACGTCTGCTATCATGTTACTGACATCTTGGATATTGTGAATATCAGGTCCTTGCCTCCAAATCACCACATCTTTTAGACTTTCATGAGGATTTTGTTAGTTTGGAAGCTGCATCAAAGGTACTTGTCTGTTTTACCTACTATTGCGTTGCAATAATTTGATTAAAATGTTACTAAAAATCTTGTTTGCACAGATACAATTGAAGTTCTTAGCTGAAGAAATGCAAGCCATTGTCAAAGGTTTAGAGAAAGTAGAGTTGGAGTTGACTGCTTCTGAGAATGATGGCCCTGTGTCAGAAGGTTTTCGCAAGGTACAATCAATTATCTTAGCTCTCTTTCCAGCATGTCTCCTTTTTCTGTTCTTTGTTTTTTCTATCATTTTCAGTGGGTTTGTCCTCTGTAGCAATGAGACATGATGGATCTTCTTGTATGGATGTCGGACATGTTTTTGCACCGATATGTGCAAGATATACTTCGTATATATGTGTATGATAATAGATGCAACATGTCCATCCTTGAACCAGCTTGGAGTAAGGCTTCAAGCAGGATAGTGTTTAGGTTTTGATCCTTAAGATTGGGATATTAGAATATGTATGAAGCTAAAACATTATGATTTGTTCTTAGAAACCTTGAGCCTGGAGGTTATTATGTCTTATCCTAGTTATGTACATAAATGTTTATTTGGGAAACTTCCCCATGACACCCCATACTTGGTGGCGTTTCCCGTAATGCCTTAAACTTTGTTTATTCCACTAATCCCCTTAGTTTCCCACTAAACCGCCCTAAAATAACACATTCATCTCACATGTGGCATGTGCCGAGCATGTGACCAACAATGATGAGAATGCCCCTCAGGTAAAACCCTTATTCCTTGTTAATCTAAATTTTTTGAAAAGACCTCATCACCTTATCCAATTCACAAACACGCCCTTTCTCCTCCGTCCGCTCCCCTAGCTCTAACCATTCTTGCCAGTGGTAGGGGTCACCAGAGGTGGCCTCTCTTTCTCTGTGTGATACGAGTCGCTGAGCGAGCACCATTGATCGCGAAATTATCAAGAGTGAGTTGTGAAGAAGACAATAGAGAACTCACAAAGAATTGAATTGGGCGAAGGAAAATACCTTCTCTAGATTATGAAGAATCAAAGATTATAAAATCTCACTCTCACAATCACTAAAATAACGGACAAACTCTCTTCTCTCTAAACCCTAATCACTTGATTATAATTTCTCCTCTCCTTTAGAAACCCTAAACAATCTCTATTTATAGAGTTTACAACGTGAATGGTAAACTTATAAATAAACAAGCCCAAAAGGATCAGGAATCCCCGTCAAAACAGAATACAAAACGAACCAGGAAAGCCTAGGAACGCGATCCGGTTGACCGGCATGCTTGGTCCGGTCGACTGGCCAGAGACAGGAAACTCAGCCCTGTAAGCGTATCTGATTCCGGTCAACCGGCATTGGTTGTCTGATCGATCGGCCAGAGGCTGCTTCACAGCTTCCTTTTTCCTGCTGTTTTGCCGCTTTTGACCGCCTTTGTTGCCTTCAATGACTTCATCCACGCCTCTATTTTTAAGATACCATGAGAATCTTCTATTATCAAGCTCCCATGAGGATCGCTTAACTCCCGAAGTAGAGAAGAAGATACACCCGTATCATGGCTCCCCTCTTTAGGAACTTGAAGTCCCGTTCAAGTTAGAACTTCAGTTGAGGAAACTCTCGAACTCCTTCATCTTTTCTGAACCACCTGGCTTTGTTAGGAACCTGGCCTTGACGTCCGATCGGAAACGACTCATTCGTCTCGCGTCTCGTCGTAGTCACCTTCCGCTCCAATTTGCAACCCTCTTTCAGTGGCTCCTCATAAGAACTAATGCATTGCGAGACAAACTTCTTGCTTGCATTCACTAGCCTTTTCGCTCGGTTCATCATCACTAAGTTTGTCTTCTTCGGAAGAGACGCCGAGCGAAATATGAACTTCTCATTATCTTTGGTGAAGGTGTACTTCTGAGGCCGTTTCTCGTAGATGGTGTATTTATTCCACAAATAGGGATTGCTCAGTATAACTTGACAAACATCCAATGGAGCTACGTCGCACGTGACCTCGTCAATATACGACTCGTGAAGCGCAAATCTGAAAGTGCATTGATCAACTACATTCAGTCCCGTTTCCTTCTGAATCCACCCCAATGGATAGGGGTTTGGATGCTTAACCGTCTTCAGACCCAGCTTCTGAACTAAGACTTCAGATATCAAATTTTTCTCGTTGTCTGGATCAACTATGATATCTACCAAACTGGTCTTCACTTGTAACTTAAGAACAAAGAGCTGCTCTTTGGGGTCGTCCTCCTCTTTCGTGGCCTGTTTCCTCGTCATAAGGTTGAGACTGCTATTGGGCTTTGTCATCCCGGGACTTCTTTCGGAACTTGAGCTATCACGTATGTCTTTTCTTCTCCTTCTTCTTCAACCCTTTTGGCTTGAGATAATGATACTTCTCCCAACACCGATCAGCTACGTGTCCTGTCTTCTCGCAATGACTACAAATCAGCTTTCCCTGGATCATCCTTCTCCTCCTCCTTAGATTGAGAACCATTAGACTCGCCTCCAGCTTGTTTAGTCTCTCCTTTGGACTCGTTGCTCTTCTTTTGCTTTCCCTCAATGACAATAGCCTTCACGCTCGCTTTTGTAATCGACTCGATCGAGAATAACTTCATCTCCTTCCAGATGTAATCGCGAGTACTCCTCTGTCGCAATGTTAAGGACCATCGCTTGTTGCTAAAACTCAGTCGAGTATTCTTGAACGGTTTGATTGACTCTTTGGCGCAATCCGTACCACTTGTACCAACGCTCCTCAAGGAATCCCACCGGGTAGAATTGTTTCCTCAGTAGCTCCTTGAACTTGTTGCACGACATCGCCTTCATCTCCTGCTTACAGTAGGATTTTTACCATGTCAATGCATGTCTTGAAAGCTTCAAAATCGCGAACACGATCTTCTCATTGGACGAATATCCAGAGGGTAAAGTACATCTCCATCTGCTCATTCCAATCATCAAGCTTTTCGACGTTGACACTCCCATCATAGACAGGAATCTGTATTTTTAAATTCTGGTAAAAACCCTTACCCCATTGATGTTGAACAGTCTTGATGGCCTCGACCCTTTCGTCTGAATCTGAATTCTCGCTCTTTATAGGACTCCATAGGTTTCTTCTTAGGTTTTGACAAAGATTCCCCTTCTTTGTCCTTCCCATGGATGAGGCCTACAAGTTGTGTGAGCGTCGACCCTATCATCTCGATCTGCTTCTCCAATGCATCAAGGCTTGCTGAATTATCCCCTTCAGTCATCTTTTTCTTCCTTAATTTCTGAACTCCCTCCAATGAAATAAGGATCTCGTCTAGCTTTTTGTATTGCGATCGAGTAAAGATCATACACATGATTCCCCCTCCACAGGATCTGATCGTTCTGATACCAACCTGATACGAGTCGCCGAGCGAGCACCATTGATAGCGGAATTATCAAGAGTGGGTTGTGAAGAAGACAATAGCAAACTCACAAAGAATTGAATTGGGCGAAGGAAAATACTTTCTCTAGATTTTGAAGAATCAAAGATTACAAAATCTCACTCTCACAATCTCACTAGAATAAAGAACAAACTCTCTATTCTCTCTAAACCCTAATCACTTGATTAGAATTTCTCTTCTCCCCTTTAGAAATCCTAAACAATATCTATTTATAGAGTTTACAACGTGGATGGCAAACTTGTAAATAAACAACCCCAAAAGGATCAGGAATCCCCGTCAAAACATAATCCAAAACGAATTAGGAAAGCCCAGGAACACGATCCAGTCGACCGACATGCTTGGTCCGGTCGACCGACCAGAGACATGAAACTCAGCCCTTTAGGTGTATTTGATTCCGGTCGATCGGCCAGAGGATGCTTCTCAGCTTCGTTTTTCCAGCTGTTTTGCCGCTTTTGACCGCCTTTGCTGCCTTCGATGACTTCATCCACGCCTCTATTATCAAGATACCATGAGAATATTCTATCCTCAAGCTTCCATGAGGATCGCTAAGCTCCCGAAGTAAAGAAGAAGATATATCCGTATCACTGTGTGTGTGTGGCAGGGGTTGCCAGAGGTGGCCTCTCTCTTTAGCAGGGGTCGCCAGAGGTGGCCTCTCTCTTCTCCACTATCTATCTAATTCTCGTAAAGGTTAGGTTTAGGTGATTTGATTAATGATTAATTTAATTTAATAATTAATGTTTAATTTTTAGGGGTCCATTGAGAAAACTTGATTAATTAATGTTTAATCAATGTTTAATTTAATAATTAATGTTTAATTTAACAAACTTACTCTGTATACATTGGATTTAGGGCATGCTAAGACTATCCTACTACATACTAACAAAGTTTTCTGAAGAGATGAACTTTCATGCTTCCTCATATATTTCTATGTTCAAGTATTTACTATATACTAGTGATGTAGAGCACTAACATCTCTGATGATATTAATTTAACATTCCTTGTTAAAAAAGTTGGTTCGTGTGTCAGTGGCATGTTTTTCATTGTTCCCTGTGTCAAAGGGGTGGCTTTCTTTTACCTGGTTGTATCAGTTGTTTATAGTAGTAACTTAGTGTTTTTCTCAAACCTTTGAATCCAATCATTCGCCATTCTGACAAAGATTCTTTATAGACTTTGAGGGAGTTCACTGCGACTGCTGGAGCCGATGTACGATCACTGACATCACTTTATACTGCTGTGGTATGCCACCAAGTACCAACTTATCAACAACGTTGCTGGAAATCTGATGACTGACTTTACACATTTTCTTTTAATATTTTAAATTATATGTATGCCTTACCAGTTGGTCTGATATCAGGGTAGGAATGCTGACGCTCTTGCTCTATATTTTGGTGAAGATCCAGCACGTTGCCCTTTTGAACAAGGTATTGTAACCAACATGTCTTGCTCCAAAAACCGCATCATCTATAGTTAAGATAAAACTAGTGTACTTGCTATTACTAGCCCATTGAGAATCCTGTGAACTGTAGTAGGTTGAATGATATATAAACTATTCCCTGTTACACTCGTTATATGAAGGTTTAAACCGAAGCTTGATATCATATCAAATTTTAAGCATGTGAATTTATGCAGTGGAAATTGACTGAGATAGTTCAATGTTGGCTAATAACTAATATAAGCTGGTGCTCGCTACTAACGACATATACACACATGTATATATACACATATATGTATATATATACATAAATAAATAAATAAATAAATAAATAAATAAATAAATATATATATATATATATATATGTTGATACATATGTATATATACATACATGCATATCTATATATATAAGTATATGCATGTATGTATACACATATGCATCTATGCATGCATATGTATGCATAGATGTATACATATGGAGGAACTTGGTAGTAAGCACAATGTTTTGTGATTGGTAGTGAGGTGACTTGTTCTTATCCACTCATTCAAATGGGGGACTACATACACAAGGGTTAGAGCGTGGATGAGAATGAGACACCTTACTACCAAGCACAAATTATCAAATTCCTACATTTTCCTCACATGTATATCGCGCGCGCGGGCGCGCGCGCACACACTCACACAC
>BQKN01000521.1:61770-73443 GCA_022839385.1 Asparagus kiusianus | reverse complement strand
GTCTTAATATTAAGGCTCATCGCTTCTAAAATATTAGGATCGTTTAGATATAGACTTAGATTTATATATATATATATATATATATATATACCCAAATCTGAGTCTATCTCTAACCGATCCTAATATTTTAGAAGCGATGAGCCTTAATATTAAGACTCATGGATATGAATTCTTACCTGGATCAGAAACAATTGCGATTATATACTGCATCCATTACAAAGCTTTGACCACGTTAGCACTAAAAGCTAAAGTGCATACAAAGCCTGGAAAGACAGTGTTAGTAGAGAGTCTAGAGACTAATTTACTTTCGTTCCATATCGCTGTAAACAAACAAATTAAATGGACATAAATAAACTTTTCTGAGAGTTGGGTTTTACCCAACTACATTCAACCTCAGCCAATTGTAAATCAAGAAATTGATCAAATTATTCAGACGACTGATGGTGAAGTTGAAGTAGTCTTCAACCCTTCTAGAACAATTAAATTGTCTGATATTACTAGTTCATCTAGGAGATCCATCTTTAGATCTGATTCTTATAGAATTAACGAGGTAAGAGGAATTAATATATCCCAAAATAATGTATCTCATCCAATCTATAAAGAGAAAGAAAAATTTTCTCTCATAAGCTCTGAAATGAGCTTCCAAATGTAATAACTGTTTTTATGGATTTTACACTTAACGGTGAATTATGAGGATTTCTTAATATAAAATTCCAATGTAAAAGTAATGAATCATTCAGAGAATGGTTCTTTAAATGTTTCTCTAATAGAGAACAACAAATGTTTAAATCAAGCTATTATAAAACGCTTGATAAAAATCAGAAGATAGAATTCTTCGTTCCTTGGTTCTTGAAAATTTATATTCAAAAGGAGAAAAGAGAATTGGAGTACTTGAAGAACATTATAAATAATGGAAATCGGGTGCTGGTGTATCAATCAAATCTCTTTACCCTCCAACAGAACTATTAAGACTTAATGGAGTTTCAACATCAACTCTAGAAGCAACAACTTTTGTAAAGCCCACTGAATCCAGCGATGAAACTTTGAAAGAGCATAATAAGCTAATCAAACAGAGTAATTACTCAAACATACATCTTCAAGTAGTTGACAACAACTTACTAAGATAGAAGATGTAGTTGATAGACTTGTTCAAAAATTGAACACCATCATTCCCTCTTTAATGAGATCAGAAAGTGTTAAGGCTCCTATTATACATATAGAAAAAGCCACAATTAAGCGACCTCTAGATATATCTGGATTCAATACAAGTGATAAAGTAACTTCAGAAGTTATTGAAGTTTTATAAAAAAAGCTAAGTACTTCTACATTACTTACACTTGATGGTGAACAATCAACTTTGTAAGTCATTAATACTGACACTGAAATATCTGACGATGATAATAATTTAGATCAGCTATTGAAAGTAGAAAATCAATTCTCTACTGTGAATAAAATCACATGTCCTAAACAATTAGAGCGTTACTATTATAAGAGACCTACTCTTTTTGATGTACTATTCGAGGAGAATGATACATACATACTAGCTGATTATAACGACAGAAATATTTATGAATGGAATATTGACAGTTTATCCGACAATCAAATATATTTTACTATGCATCGTATCTTGATGTATTCCACTGTCTGTAGACAGAATGGTAATTTCGATAAGCTTATAGCTTCCTACATTACTTGTGGTTTTACTGGCATATTAAAGGGCTAGTGGGATAACTACCTCACACTTGAATCAAGAGGTGAAATATTAAATGTCGTATAACAAGAAAATAGACAACAAAGTGAAGATGCCATGTATACATTAATATTAGCTATAACAAATCACTTCACTGGTGCGTTTATAGACTAATGTGAAAGAATTAGGACATTATTATAGAACCTTAGATGTTATTCTTTGACCCATTTTAGATGGTACAAAGACACATTCTTAAGTAGAGCAATGAATCTTCACGATGCTAATAGCACCCATTGGAAGTCCAGATTCATTGATGGACTACCAGATCTGTTTTCCGAAAGAGTTCGAAATCAACTCAAAGGAAATCATAGTGGATTCATTCACTATGACTCATTTTCCTATGGAACTCTTAACAAACGTCTGTATCAAAGAAGGCTTAACTTTATTAATGATATAAAGCTTAAAAATCAACTTAAGTCTCACAGACTTACAAAGAAGAAAGAATTAGGTGAATTCGGTCAGCAATTTGTCTTTAATCAACCCTATAAGACTGATAAAGGAAAACAAGTCAAAAGATAAATTGATGACAGAAAGAAATATTCTTTCAAAAAGAAAATGAAAAAATTCTTTAAAAGAAAGAACAAAGACGATCGTCGTAGAAATTCTAAAAAAGATATCAGTAACATTAAATGTTACAAATGCGGTAAGACTGGTCATTATGTCAATAAATGTTATATAAAGAAAAAAATTAATGAAATTGAGGACGAAGGTCTAAAAAAATACTTTGTATAAAGACCTTGATATAGTACCCAAATTTGGTACTATATCAATGGCCTACCAAGTAAATATCTTTTTATCATCTTTGCTCCATTTGTTGATCATTATTATAAATAGTCTACCAAGTAAACATCTTCTTATCATCTTTGCTCCACTTGTTGATAAAGACCTTGATATAGTACCAAAATTTGATACTATATCAATGACCTACCAAGTAAACATCTTCTTATCATCTTTGCTCCACTTGTTGATCATTATTATAAATGGCCTACCAAGTAAACATCTTCTTATCATCTTTGTTCCACTTGTTGATCATTATTTTATATAAAGTCTTTTTTAGACCTTCGTCCTCAATTTCATTAATCTTTTTCTTTGTATAACATTTACTGACATAATGACCAATCTTACCGCATTTGTAATATTTAATGTTACTGATATCTTTTTAGGATTTCTATGACGATCGTCTCTATTCTTTCTTTTAAATTTTTTTTCATGTTCTTTTTGAAGGAATGTTTTTTTTCTTTCATCAGGTTCTCTTTTGACTTGTTTTCCTTTATCAGTCTTATAGGGCTGATCAAAGGTAAATTGCTGACAAAATTTACCTAATTCTTTCTTCTTTGTAAGTCTATGAGACATAAGTTGATTTTTAAATTTTATATCATTAATAAACTTAAGCCTTCTTTGATACATGCGTTGATAAGAGTTCCATAAGAAAATGAGTCATAGCGAATGAATCCACCATGATTTCCTTTGAGTTTATTTCGAACTCTTTCAGCAAACAGATTTGGTAGTCCAATGAATCTGGACTTCCAATGGGTGCTATTAGCATCGTGGAGATTCATTACTCTACTGAAGAATGTGTCTTTGTACCATCTAAAATGGGTCAAAGAAGGACATCTAAGGTTCTGTAATAATATCCTAATTCTTTCACATTGGTCTATGAACGCACCAATGAAGTGATTTGTTATAGCTAATATTAATGTATACACAATATCTTCACTTTGTTGTCCATTTTCTTGTTATACGACATTTAATATTTCATCTATTGATTCAAGTGTGAGGTAGTTATCCCACCAGCCCTTTAATATGCCAGTAAAACCATAAGTAATGTAGGAAGCTATAAGCTTATCGAAATTACCATTCTGTCTACAGACAGTGGAATACATCAAGATACGATGCATAGTAGAATATATTTGATTGTCGGATAAACCGTCAATATTCCATTCATAAATATTTCTGTCGTTGTAATCGGCTTGTATGTGTGTATCATTCTCCTTGAATAGTACATCAACAGGAGTAGGTCTCTTATAATAGTAACGCTCTAATTGTTTAGGGCGTGTTGTGATTTTATTCACAGTAGATAATTGATTTTTCACTTCCAATATCTGATCTAAATTATTATCATCGTCAGATATTTCAGTGTTAGTATTAATGACTGACGAAGTTGATTGTTCACTATCAAGTGTAATTAATTTAGAAGTGCTTAGCTTTTTTTGATAAAACTTCAATAACTTCTGAAGTTACTTTATCACTTGTATTGAATCCAGATATATCTAGAGGTGGCTTAATTGTGGCTTTTTCTGTATGTATAACATGAGCCTTAACACTTTGATCTTATTAGAGAGGGAATGATAGTGTTTAATTTTTGAACTAGTCTATCAACTACATTTTCTATCCTAGTAAGTTGCTGTCCAACTACTTGAAGATGTATGTTTGAGTAATTACTCCGTTTCATTAACTTATTAAGCTCTTTCAAAGTTTCATCAGTGGATTCAGTGGGTTTTACAAAAGCTGTTGCTTCTAGAGTTGATGTTGAAACTCTAGTAAGTCTTAGTGGTTTTGTTGGAGGGTAAATGGATTTGATTGATACACCAGTACCCGATTTCCATTGTTTATAATGTTCTTCAAGTACTCTAATTCTCTTTTCTTCATTTTGAATATAAAATTTCAAGAACCAAGGAACGAAGAATTCTATTGTCTGATTTTTATCAAGTGTTTTATAATAGTTTGATTTAAACATTTGTTGTTCTCTATTAGAGAAACTTGTAAAGAACCATTCTCTGAATGATTCATTACTTTTACATTGGAATTCTATATTAAGAAATCCTCATAATTCACCGTTGAGTGTAAAATCCATAAAAACAGTTATTACATTTGGAAGCTCATTTCAGAGCTTGTGAGAGAATTTTTCTTTCTCTTTATAGATTAGATGAGATATATTGTTTTGGGATATATTAATTCCTCTTACCTCGTTAATTCTATAAGAATCAGATCTATAGATGGATCTCCTAGATGAACTAGTAATATCAGACAATTTAATTGTCCTAGAAGGGTTGAAGACTATTTTAACATCACCATCAGTCGTCTGAATGGTTTGATCAATTTCTTGATTTACAATTGGCTGAGATTGAATAGCGTTAGGTAAAGCCTAACTCTTAGGAAAGTTTACTTCTGTCCATTTAATTTGTCTGTTTACAGCGACATAGGAAGGAAATAAATTAGTCTCTACTAAGATTGTCTTTCCAGGCTTTGCATGCACTTTAGCTTTTGGTGCTAACGTGGTCAAAGCTTTGTAATGGATGCAGTATATAATCACAATTGTTTCTGATCCAGGTAAGAATTCATATCCATGAGTCCTAATATTAAGGCTCATCGTTTTTAAAATATTAGGATCTGTAAGAGATAGACTCAAATTTGGGTATACATTAAAGTATACTGGTCCGTTACATAGACTAGTTTCCATGATGCCCATCAAAGATTGTGTCCAGTTCAGACATCTCGCATCACATAAACAAGATTGTAACGAGGCGTTAAGTCCTTGTAATGTCAAGGTCTAAACACTATTTGAATCAATCAAATATGGATATACTTATATCTCGCCATATAAGGCTCAATATCTTCAGGACTAAGCAAATTAACAGTTTGCTCATTGTGATCTATTATCGTGATTCTTTCTAAAGTCTTAATTTCTATTAAAGACTTATAATCAAAGAACCCAATTTTATATATGTCTTTATTAGGGACATCTGGAATAGACCGCTTATTAAATGATTCGAGCTCAGATGGGTATTTTGTTAACTGAGCATACTTAATGTTGAAAGTGATAAATCAGAGTTCTTTCTATTCCATCCATCCACATGGGTTTATATAGGGTTACATATGGGTAATAGGCTAATGGGTTAATGGGCCCTAACTCGATAACCCAAATACTAATTCTAACACTACCCCTCAAGCTGGAGCATATATATCAACCATACCCAGCTTGTTACATAAAATAGAAAACACCTTAGGAGATGTAGCTTTAGTGAGAATGTCAGCTAACTATTCTGAAGATGGAGTGAACTGAAGAGAGATCACTTTCTTTTCTCAAGCATCTCTAACAAAGTTACAATCGACTTTAATGTGCTTAGTTCTCTCATGAAATACTGGATTCTTTGTAATATAGGTAGCGGACTGGTTATCACAATGCATAGACATAGGACCAGGCTGAGTAAAAACAAGCTTTGTCAATAGCTTCTGCAACCATATCATCTCACATGCAGTGTGAGCCATAGCCCTGTATTCTGCCTGTGCACTAGATCGAGAAATAACATCTTGTTTCTTGCTCCTCCAAGTAACAAGATTTCCTCTAATAAATGTACAAAATTCATAAGTAGACTTTCTATCTTCTATGTCTCACGCATACCCAGCATCAGAAAAGGCAGAGATGTGTAAATGTTCATGCTTCTTATACAATAATCCTTTTCTAGGACAGCTTTTGACATAAGCTAAAATTCTCAGAGCAACAGTCCAGTGAACCTCTCTAGGTTTATGCATAAACCTGCTCAGTACTCCCACTGCATATATAATATCAGGTCTGGTCATAGTAAGATAGATCAACTTGCCAATCAATCTTCTATATCGGCCTGCATCATCTAGGAGAGGACTATTATCACGCCACAAATCCACACCCACCTCCATGGGAGTGTTTGCTGGCTTACACCCCAAAAAGCCCATTTCTTCTAATAAGTCCAATACATGCCTTTGCGATAGAAGCAAACGGTCCTTTTGATATGCAATCTCAATCCCAAGAAATTACTTGGGTTTTCCCATATCTTTGGTCATAAAGTGACGTGAAAGGTGCTTCTTAGTCTCTGCTAAGGCAGCAATGTCACTCCCAGCTAGCAGTATGTCATCAACATATACTGTCAGAATCACCAGATCAGATGTAGCGCGCCGGATAAAGACGGAGTGATCAGACTGATATCGTTTGAAACCGACACCAGATATAGAGTACTAAATTTCTCGAACCATGCCCATGGACTCTATTTGAGACCATAAATCGCCTTTTTAAGCTTGCAGACAGTATTCTTCCCCTGAGCAACATACCCTGGAGGTTGCTTCATATAGACTTCCTCCTGCAAGTCACCATACAAGAAGATATTTTTAACATCCAGCTGAAACATGGTCCTGCCCAGATTAATAACCATAGAGAAAAGTAGGCAAATAGAATTGAGACGGGCAACGGGAGAGAATGTCTCAAGATAGTCGACCACATAGGTTTGAGTATAATCCTTAGCAACAAGACGATCTTTGTAGCGATTAACCGAACCATCTGTGCGGTACTTCAAGGTATAAACCCACCGATAGCCAACAACCGTAGCACCCGTAGAAAAAGGTACAAGATCTTAAGACCCTCTAGAAATAAGTGCATCCATCTCCTCATCCATGGTCTGTTTCCAGGCAGGAACTAACACAGCCTCCTCATATGACCTGGGTAGAGATATAGAGGATAATGGCAAAGCAAACTGACAAGAAGAGGGAGAAAGATGGTCATAGGAAACAAAATCAGATATAGGATGATTAGTACAAGACCATTTACCTTTCCGATGAGCAATTGAAATATCTAGAGCAGAAGGATTAGAAGGAGGCAGACCTGCAACGGGAGATGACCGTTCGGCGGAAACAGAGAGAGGGATAGAAACTTTTGGACGGCGACAAAACGTCAGGAGTAGCGGTGCGGCAGGTGGTATAGTAGAGGCATCCGGTACTCTGGGAGAAGGTCCATCAGCAGAAGAACGAAAGCAGGCAATGGAACAGTAGTAGGAGCACTAGACGAAAGAGGCACAGATGGATTAACAGTTGGAGATGAACCAGCCAGAGAGAAGTATGGAACTGACTCAAAAAAGGTAACATCCGCGGACACAAAATACCTCCTGGTGGATGGATTATAACACCGATAACCTTTTTGAGTGCGCGAGTATCCTACAAAGACACACTTAATAGATCGGGCAAATAGTTTATCCAGTCCCGGAGACAAATGCTGAACAAAACAGGTACAGTCAAAAACACGAGGAACCAAAGGAAATGTCTGTTTATCAGGATAAAGGCACGTGAACGGTATTTTACCATTAAGAACAGAAGAGGGCATCCTATTGATCAGGAAACTTACACTGAGAACAGCATCAGATTATAAATACTTTGGAACATTCATATGTATCATCAAGGTGTGAGCAACATCTAAAATGTGTCTATGCTTTCTCTTAACAACTCTATTTTGTTGTGAAGTGTGAGAGCATGAAGTTTGATGGAGAATACCCATATTTACACAAAAACGAGAGATATCACTTTTCATGTATTCCAAGGCATTATCAGTACGAAGGATACGAATAGAGGTGGAAAATTAATTTTTGATTTCCTTATAAAATATTTCAAAAATAGATGAAACCTCAGATCTCTCTTTTAAAAGATAAAGTCAAGTCATGCGAGAGAAGTCATCAACAAAGATAATAAAATATCTATAACCTCTTACGGAAGGTATACGACAAGGACCCCAAACGTCAGAATGGACTAATTCAAACGCAGAACTGCAGCGGTTATCAACACGACTCTGATAGGTAGCACGATGGTGCTTACCCAATTCACAAGACTCACAACCTAAATAAGAGACAGAAGACTCGATAAAAATGATTGATCGAAGTTTCGATAACGATGGATGACCAAGGCGTTGATGTCATAGTAAAGAATGATGAGATCTTTCTACAGTAAGACCAATAGTAGGCGTATTGTCATCCAAATAATACATGCCTCCTCTCTTATGCTCCGAACCAATCTTCATCCTAGTTGTTAGGTCCTAAAAAACACAATGAGAAGGAAAAACGTGACTTTACAGTTGTGTTTTTGTGAACTGACTGATGGACAGTAAACTAACAGGAAACTTGGGACGATATAAAACATCAGTAAGAGTCAGTGATGAAGTAGCATGGACTACTCCATCTCCAAGGACAGGAGAGTATGTCCCATCAGCGATTCGAACCGATGGAAACGTGTTAGAAAGGTTTAAGGAAACAAAGTGGTCCTTTATACTTGTCATATGAGAGGAGACGCCAGAATCTAATACCCATGGTCTGTGAGGAGAGGAAATGTAAGCATCCATACCTGAAGAGGATGCATGAATAGCAGAAAAATTATTTTGAGAGAGATCAAGTTGACGCAACCGGTCAAACTCAGCCTGAGAAATTTGAACTGTGGAGAAAACGGAAGTAGTAGCAGCAGCAGCAGCAGAGGTAGTATCAGCTATCTGGATCCATGTAGGACGACCAAATTTTTCTCAGCACTTCTCAGATACATGATTCATTCTTCCACAATGGTGGCATTGACGCGGAGTCCTATCCGAGTCAATTTATCTTCCACCAAACGAGCCTCGTCCTCGCCTTATGTCGCGGCCACGTCCACGACCACGACCTCGATCTCTGCCACGTCCGGAGAACATAGCAGACTGGTCAAGAGACGGAGTAGACAGTGAGGCAGTAGTATCTTCAATAGTTACCTGCATAACTCTGGAGAAAGTAGCAGTCAAAAAAGAAATAGTATCTCCTAGTATCTGACCTCGTACTTGAGACTGTAAAGTGGGACTCAGACCCGACAAGAACTTGGACACTGCAAGGTCCCTACGATATCCCAATAGTGTTGGTGCATCCGTAACGGCGGGCTGATGCATCTCTAATTCATCGATCAGACTTTTCAGCTCACCAAAGTACTTAGGTACAGAGCGATCACCTTGTTGAAGAGAGAAATGGTGTTCATACAATTCGAACACACATGATGCATTTTTCTCATTCCCGTACATAATTTTTAAATTATCCCACATCTCCTTAGCAGTGTTTGAGAACATGATACTGCTATTGATCTGGGCTTTCATGCTATTAAGGAGCCAAGTCATCACACAACAGTCAGCAGAGATTCATGCGGGATACGTAGGATCAGTAGAAGCAGGAGGAGGGGCCAGAAGATGAGCTAATTTGTTCTGAGCTACAATGAAGATGCGATAGGCCTGAGCCCAAAGAAGAAAATTTGTGTCATTTAACTTCACAGTGGTTCCCAATACTACTTTGGGTGTAGAGATCTCAGTAGAAGTAGGGGTAGTAATAGCAGCAGACGAGATGTCAGATCTTATCATTGTTACAGAACAGGATAGTACAATAGTAGGAGGATGATAATCTTCTTGTATAAAACCTGAAGGTTAGAATAAAGAACCCCGAAAGGTTAGAATAAGAACCCAAAGGTTAGAACCTGGGTTAGAACCCGAAGGTTAGAATAAAAAAACCGAAGGTCGGGTTAGAACCTGAAGGTCGGGCTAGAACCCGAAGGTCAGTTTTTCAGGAACCCGAAGGTTAGTATTCATAAACCCGAAGGTTAGAGATCTCATCAACGAGTTCTTTTTTTGTGATTTTGTTTTGTTTTTTTCTTGTCTTTTCCCTTTTTTTATATATATTAAATTTCTGTAAACTCTCAACCCTCATCAAGAAACTGAACAAATCAGACAAACATGCAGGGCTCCTCTCAAAACAAAACAGGCCCAACAAAACATGTAGGACTCCTCTAAAAAAACAGGAACCAACTCCTCTTCAACAACCAGGCCCAGCAAAAGTAAAAAAAGACCCAAACCTAATCAAAAAGACAAAAAACAACAGCAACTAAAAAATGCCAGGATTAAGCCCATAAAAGAAAAAAAATCTCCCATCCTTCAGCTCTCACACAACAGGACGCCTCTCACACCCATTACACGGAGGCAGCCTTCTCTTCGACAGCTCTCCAGTTTCTCCTTCAGCTTTGGGGTCGCTGAGCACGAGGGCAACAGATCTGGGGTCGGCGAGCTCCGAGGATGAGGGATATGACGCTGGTGAGGAAGCTGCGGCGGTGGCGAAGCAGCGAAGTAGTGGCGGCGAAGCAACGACGAAGCAGCGACACCGGCGAAGCAGTGAAGCAGCGACGGCGACTTCGAGCACAAAAGAAGCTCGCGAAGTAGCGAAGCAAAGCACCGTCGACTCCGAGCACAGAACTAGGAAGAAGATACTCGGCGAAACAACGATTTTTTTTGTGGCGGCTAGGGAGGGTTAGGGTTTTCTCTGATACCATGTTGAAAGTGATAAATCAGAGTTCTTTCTATTCCATCCATCCACATGGGTTTATAGAGGGTTACATATGGATAATAGGCTAATGGGTTAATGAGCCCTAACCCGGTAACCCAAATACTAATTCTAACACTTAACTTTTTTACTCATATTACGAGCTACTTTGGAAGATGAAGCAGAGATTAACTCTGACATAAAGGGTTTTCTTACGGATTAAATTATGTAAGTTCTAACAAATAAGGATTTATAATTGAAATTTTTCTTTTTTGTTTTTTATACATATATGTATATATCTATATGTATACGTATGTGTGTGTGTATATACATATACATATTATATACTTATATGTATATGTATGTGTGTGTGTGTGTGACATAAGAAAGGTTGATTCCGTGGAGACTGATTGATACCTTCAATATTAGGTAATAACAACTAATATAAGCTGGTATTGGCTAATAACAACATATACATGAGGAGATCTGAAGTTTGATAGAACAAAAGTTGATTTGATAATGATGTATTTGAAAAAAATAAATCTAAATTGATGAATGGGGATCTCGTAATTGCATTGACTTTCATGCATGGAGGCTTCTAATGCTGCCAAAATAGCCAAATGCCCCTTTGCTAATACAAATGAACACAAATCTCATGACTTCACTGATATTCCAAACCATGCACTTTATAGATGTAATATTACAAAGCAGACTATTCTCCAAGAGGGATCTACTGTTTGAGATAGGAGGTTCCTTCCCACAGCAAATATTCGGCTAAATACCCATATTAGCATTTTAATTCCACCCCGTTTACCAAGA
>BQKN01000521.1:28313-51770 GCA_022839385.1 Asparagus kiusianus | reverse complement strand
ATCGTCAACGCCAAATAAGGCAGGAGTTCGAGAGGACCGGATCTCAGATCTACACAAGCGTACTCCGGATCAAAGCTTGGTCTTTGATCCCGAGATTTGGGCGATTAGTTCCTTGGTGAATTAATCCCCCCGGCTATTATTTCCTTGGTGAAATAATACCCGTCGTACTGCGTAGATCCGACCGGATCTAGATCGCGTGGTGGTCAACGGATAAACCCCGGCGCAGGCAAACAACCCACGCAAGCGAGCGACCGTAAAACAGGAGCTCGTGATTTGTTCGGTAAAAGGAGAAAGTTGTAATTTTTCTTTTCTTTTCTTTGATTTTCATTGTAACCGGATCTTATAAAAAAGACCGGATCTTTGTAACTCAAAAAGCTGTTATTTAAGATGATAATGGAATCAACAATGAAGAAAGACACGATTTTCATCGCGAACAATCTGGCGACCATAGTGGGAGCCGCCGATCTCGCTGCCGAGATCGATGCGTCGCAGCCGCGGATCTCAATCCCGGTCGTGGAGGAGGTCGAATACGAGTTTGACCAGCAGAAGTTTGAGGAATACTTGTCGTCCTCGTCCGGATCTACCTCCCCCCGTAAGTCCAAGAAGTTCTCCTCCAGGAGAAAGGCTCGTTGGTATGAAGATGTCGAAAATACCAACGAAGATCTCGCCCCACTGGATGCCAAAGTCGCATCGGGTGAGATCCCTCCAATTCCCAACCAGGTCGGATCTGCTCTGGCCAACCCTTCCGCCGCAGAGGGCGTGGTGACTCTCTCAAAGAGAGCCCGCCAAAGGCAACATCAACGCCTTGCGAAACAATTCGCAAAGGCCATGGAGTCAGTTGACGGGATCCGTTACAATGCGGATCTGAAGAACAAGAGAGGCAAACAGCCTCAACAACAGATGAATGGTGGTTCCTCCAAGCCGCCAACAATGGAATGGGTCCGTGTCAAACGGAACCGTTCAACGCTGGAGGAGCGCATTCGCAAGCGCCGCGTATTATCAGCGCAGGCACGGGCTCAAGCTGAAGAAGCCCATAGGAAGGTGCAGAAAGAGGTGGCTAAGAAGTCGCCATCACCCCGCAAAGTTTAGAGGCCGAAGTCTGAAGTGGCGATTCAGACTAAGGAGCAACAACTGCAACCTCCGAAAGTTCAATTTTCGGCGAATCAATCCAAACCGCCGATGATTTCCACAACTGCCTCGGGAGATCCCGCAGGATCGTCCCGAAGAAGGAAGTCAGTCTTGGAGCGTCTCGGTCCACTTCCCAAGAAGCCAAACAAAGCTCCAGTTCAGGAACGTTTGGGCCCAATGAAGAAGCCCCGAACGAATCAACATGCTGGGGGTCGCCGTAATCCTCAGCATGACAAAGAAATCAGGACAACTAAGCGTACTACGCTGCGTATTGAAGTCCAGGAGCCCGCTGAGAATTCACGCCCACAAAGGCGCGTTTTGAGGCGCGTGACTCTCGAAAGCCCTCAGAAGGAAACATTCTCGTCCGATGACGAGGACGTTATACCTGGGGAATCGTGCCAGCACACGATAGGTTGCTCCGACTTTCAACCGGACGAGTTGTACTATCGTGTTGGGGGTACGAGCAAAACCAGAAAGAGAAGTGCTCGAAGGCTAGAAACTCAATGCCCATGTTCCAAACTTATCCGGGGGGTACTGTCTGAGTGTAACTGCATCAAGGCAGTCCCCGAGAGAGTTTCAGTGTTCGAAAGGCTTAGTACTAAAACGCCAAAACCAAGGCATAGGCGTGTCCGGCAAAGAAGAACGGTGGTTGAAGACGGAGAATTTCCGAGGGTCACCGCCAATATGACCAGCAAAGGGACCTCAGCACGGAATAATTCCGAGTTGATTCCGCAAGCATACCGGCCTATGACCCGTCTACAGTCTGGGGCCATCAAACGAGGAACTTACGGTAAGGTTCGGACAAGGGTACCTTCAGAAGATGAAGAATCGGATGCAGGCTCTGCAGTTACGTCAGATAATACGGTATCCAACGAGGGACAACCCCGCGAGGCACTTATGATAAGTACGGAGCAAGTGGCGAAGATGCTTGAAGATGCCTTGGCTAAGCAACAGGAGAGCTTCAGGTTCGAAATGCAGATGGCCATGCAGAACATGAGAGAGATGCATGACTAACAGATCCAAGCACTGACGAACCAACAAGGCGAACCAAGCCGCCGTAACCAGGTTGTTCAGGAAGAGTAGCACACGGATACGGATGAAGCTCGCAATGCCAATAACCCTCCCGTTAATGCAAGGGGTGGTAATGAGAATGCTAGTCACAACACCATGCTTCCACCTCAGAATCGTGCTAATGAAGATACAGGTGAAAGCTTGAAGATCAAAAACCTTGAGAGCAAGATCAATACGTTGATTTCTGCTCAAGAGGTGAAAAAGACGGGCATTCCTTGTCCATACCCCAAAGAGTGGGAATCAATCCCATATCCGGCGAAGTTCAGTCTAATTAACTTCACGCCGTTTAATGGGATGGGTTCACCCACCCAGCATGTGATTTACTTCAAATCACACTTGGGGGTAATCTCTGGTAATGAGCCTCTGATGGTGCGGTCATTCGTTGGCACTCTTCGCGGAGCCGCCTTCGATTGGTATCGCCGCCTCAAGCCAGGTAGCATTAACAGCTGGGACGATATGGAGACTAAGTTCCTCACTAATTTCTTCGATGATGACACCGAGATATCCATCGGGTCGTTGCTTGACGAGAAGCAGAAAGACGGGGAATTGGTTGATACCTTCGTCAAAAGGTTTCGAAACAAGGCAATGAACTGTCGGGACCCGATCACTGAGGAGTTCATTCTCCAGACTTGCCACAACAATCTCACGTTGGAAGTGTTGGAAGCAATGGGGACAGCTGTCCAATACTTGGAAAGACTTGAAGGTGCGCAGTGAACAAGCCGAACGCTTCCTCCGAAGGAAGAAGGCCGAGAGGAGCCAATTGACGACGAATCCTCCGAACTCGAACTTCGCCTCTCGTGGTAAGGGCAAGGCGCCTGCAACGGCTGTGGATGCTAATCAAACGTCACAACAGCAGCCCCGGAGATAGCAGAAGACTTCGGATCAGAGACTCTAAAAAGAGTACTCCTTCAAGGACGAAGATGTTCCAGCCATCTTCGAATCCCTTCTCAAAAACAACAAAATCAAGCTCCCACCCATCATGAATCAGGAGGAAGCTGACAATACTACGGATCTGAAATACTGCGCGTACCACAGGAGGATCCTTCATCCCACCAAGGCGTGCTTTACTTTAAAGAACTGCATCCAAACCTTGGTTGAAGCCGGCGTCATAACGCTAGGGTAAGCCAATTGAGAACGGCAAAACTCCGACCGGTATAAGAGTATAAACTGCTTCCTAGACTCCAAAAAGTATAAGAGTATAAACTGCTTCTTACCACTCCGAAGAGTATATGAGTATAAACTACTTCTCAATCCTCCGACCGGTATAAGAGGTTAAACTGCTCCCTGATACTCCAATAGGTATATGAGTCTAAACTGTTTCCTACCGTTGACGGGAAGTTCCTGGAGAATTTTATACGTAATATTCTTAAGGATAACCCGATCATACAATCAGATACAATGATAAACCCAGTTTCGTGAAGAAGCTGGGGGTGGATGATTCATGTAACGGGAAGTTCCCGAAAGGATGTTACATGTAATTTTCTTAGGGATAACCTGATCATTACAAATTAGATGATGAACACTAAACCCACTGTTTACCTGGTCAAACCTTAGGACCACAACCAAGATCCCCTCTCGATTCCTCCAATGAACGAGAGGCCCACAAATCGAGCGATCAAACCTTCTTACAGTTAGGATCGTTTTAAACTTCCCACTTGGTCAAACATTCCTACAGTTAGGACCACAACCAAAATCCCCTCTCGATTCCTCCAATGAACGAGAGGTTCACTTTCAAATCGAGTGATCAAACCTTCCTACAGTTAGGGTCATCTCAAACTCCCGCTTGGTCAAACCTTCCTACAGTTAGGACCAAAACCACGATTCACTCTCGATAAACGAGAAATTCATCTTTAGTTCGGTAATCAAACCTTCCGACAGTTAGGGTTATCCGAATCTTTTCGATTCTCGGAGTGGAGATCCCACTCTTAGTTTCACCTTTCCGGATTCTGGGGGTGAAGATCCCACCTCAAGTCTCCTTTCCAACTGGGAATAGAATATAAAATTCTTCCTTCCTTGTTTTCGGGTTCGTCTTCACCCTAAAAGAAGATCGGAGAATAGAATATAAAATTCTTTCCTTCCCACACCGATCCTTTTCTAAGAATTTAGGATTCATCCTAGGAAGTTTATCCCGAATCCTAAGCAGGGATAAGTCTGCGCCTAACACGCGCTGCCGGTTTAGTCTTTCCCCGTAGAAAAAAACACCAGAGTTCGATTCTGGGGTATTTTATCCTGAAACCTAAGTAAGGATAAGTCTGCGTCTAACACGCGCTGCCGGTTAGTTCTTAACCGTTAAAAAGAACACTCGCCCACATATTCAACATTGTGGCAGGTTGTTATTAATAACATCAAAATCCATGCCTTACACTTATGGGGAATTTCATCCTGAACCCTAAGAAAGGATATGCCGACGCCTAACACGCGTCTCCGATTTTGGTCTTTATCCGTAGAAAAAGATACCAGAACCCGATTCTGGGGACCTTTATCCCGAAGCCTAAGTAGGGATAAGTCAACGTCTAATACACGTTGCTGGGTAGCCTATTCCCATAACAATGGCGAAGTCTACGTATTCGAAGTCGTAGCACAAAGTCTTAGAGGATTTACCCTCTTAGCACAACGTAACATGCGGAACGGATGTAGATAATCCGCATGCTAGCCCGACTCAAACGGCAGTTGGTAAAGGCTAATCAAATCCGTTTAAGGCTGGGGGTTAGCCAAAAATCCTAAAGTCAACGCCTAACACGCGTCGCCGGGTAGCCTATTCCCGTAACAAATGGTAAAGTCTATGTATTCAACATCATAGCACAAAGTCTAAAGGAGTTCATTCCTTTAGCACAACGTCACATGCGGAACGGATTAAAACAATCCGCATGTAAGCCCGATTCAAACGGTAATCGGTAAAAGCACGTCAAATCCGTTAAAGGCTGAGGATTTGCCAAAAATCCTAAGTCAATGTCTCATACACGTTGCTGTTTAGTCTTTTCACAGGAGAAAGACGAAGTCTACGTATTCAATATCGTAGCACTAAAAGGGTTAACTCTTTTAGCTTAACGTCACATGCGGAACGGACTTAAACAATCCGCATGCTAGCCCGACTCAAAAGGTAGTCGGTAAAGGCTAATCAAACCCGTTGATGGCTGAGAATTTGCCAAAAAATTCTATAAATACGAGTCATTGATGTATCAACTCCATAGATTGGTCTCGTGACTCGAGTACCCGCCACGCTCCAATTCCTTAAGAGTTTAAACTGTGAATACTCCAGAAGACGTACGAGTATAAACTATGTCAAACGCCGGACAACGCGACACCAGGAAGCTCAAACACCGGACAACGTGTTGTAAATGATGATTCAACACCGACAATCGAAGGTCAGCAAACTCGAGCTAAAAAGTCAGGAAATCGAAGATTGACTTCAAGTTCAAAATTCCGACAGACGGTCAGACAATAAATGCAGCACCGGGACCCTTACAGACATTCAACAAAGCACCGAATAGCATGGAGGACTGAAGGAATCAAGAATAGAAGCCATTCCAGATATCCTGTCATAACCAATTGAAGGATGGGATAATCATATCCAAAGTATTCCAGACTCTTCTATAAAAGAATGAGGCTAAAATACTTTAGAGGGGTATCTGTAGGCGTATAAAACTACCTATAGGTCCCTTAACACAGCTCGACGACGTCGATTCGACAAACGAACCATCGGGCAACGTATCCAAACACGATCGTTAGTCTGCAACACCAAAGCCAAGTGGTACGCGACGAAACGGAGCTACGAGACTACGAGGCTAAACGAACCGCACACAAACAACAGAATAAATCCACTCGCGTGCGGAATCAAGCTAACGGTTGAGGAATCAACGAGTCATCCAACCAAGAACGGACTCGGACGAATCACGATCGAATCAAGATCAGTTTCGGACTCGAACTCAGAAGTGGATTTACTGCCAAATCAGGAACCAGATTTACTGCCAAATCAGGTCAACGAATCGAGTCCGGACAAATCAACCACACAACCGAGTCACGGACAGAACCGGAACCGGACAACGGACAAAACGACGCTACACCCGGGCGACTCGGCAAAAGCTGAACCACCCAGGTGGCTCGGCCAAAGCCGAGCCACTAAGGGGTGGCGCGGCCCGGGCCGCCCCACGCCATGGGGTGGCCGAGCCACCCCATGTGGCCGCCGAGCCACCCATGGGTGGCCGGCCACCTGTTGCCGACATCAACCACGTGTGCACGGACACAGTGACGCTTGGCTATAAATAGGAGAGGGGGTGGCTCATTTTCAAAGGTTGGATTTTTTGGAGGCGAAGCCCTGCAGGATTCGAGGCTCAGAACTTAAAAAAGATTCGAGCTTTGGGACTTTGAAGACTTGCTCATCCAGATCCGGTGCTCGACGATCGTCAACGCCAAATAAGGCAGGAGTTCGAGAGGACCGGATCTCAGATCTACGCAGGCGTACTCCGGATCAAAGCTTGGTCTTTGAACCCGAGATTTGGGCGATTAGTTCCTTGGTGAATTAATCCCCCTGGCTATTATTTCCTTGGTGAAATATTACCCGTCGTATTGCGTAGATCTGACCGGATCTAGATCGCGCGGTGGTCAACGGATAAACCCCGGCGCAGGCAAATATCCCACGCAAGCGAGCGACCGCAAAACAGGAGCTCGTGATTTGTTCGGCAAAAGGAGAAAGTTGTAATTTTTTTTTCTTTTCTTTGATTTTCATTGTAACCGGATCTTATAAAAAAGACCGGATCTTTGTAACTCAAAAAGGTGTTATTTAAGATGACAATGGAATCAACAATGAAGAAAGACACGATTTTCACCGTGAACAGTCCTGTGCCAATTTTCTTCCTCGTCTTAAGTTTCTAAAAACTATGAGTAAGAAAAAAACATTACCGTACATTTTAATGCTTTAGTAATTTTACTGTCAGACAAGAGATTAAATGAAAAATGAGGAAGATATAGCACATATGAAAGGGGAAAGTAGCAGTATCAATAGAGCATATTCCTTCTACAGGTGTATTGGAACAATCAACTAAAACTATAAGAAAAAAATGAAGTTGTGGCTATACAAGAGGATAGTATACCTTGGTTCCCAATCATGTGGTTAGTTGCCTCTGAATTTATAGCCCAAGTACGAGGCAATGATTATGTAAACCAAACATTATGACAACCCAGTTGGGCAAGTGTGGCTATAGCAGAAAAGGACTGTGTGTTTTTAAACTGCTAGAATAGTTGTAGTTAGAACTGTTTAAGCTTGCCATGAGTTAGATTATTTACAGGACTCTTCTGGACAGCTACATATGCAATCCGAGGCTATTTGCCTTGCAGTGGAGGACAATCGAAATTCATATGACTCGACTCCTTGTGAAATATCTCCTCATCTTTTACATGCTCTAAAGCATCCTCCACATCTGCACTCACCGCCATGACCACCATGACTTGCGAAGATACCCCTTGTCCCCTGACTATCTTCCCTGGGATATTAAAGCAGATTGATCGGATGTGATGATCGGAGGTGTATATGGGATCATAGAGGTCACCCGTTTCAGGAAATGAGTCTTTGCAAGTGAGGAGACTACTATGCCTCCTAATGCGTGTGGTCATGCTGAATGTAGATAGGGTGTAGAGTTCTGAAGAAAATCAAGACCATCAACTGATCCCACGATCCTGCTGTAGACGGTAAAAATTACCTTAGCAGATAAACATGAAATCCGCCTGCGTATTCAAGTTGCCCGCACGAATTGAAAATAGGGCTCACTCGCGTACTTGACTCGCCAGCACGAGCCAAGACCACGCGATCATCAAATTCGCCCACATTTGGCGATCACAGATTCGCCTGTATGTTTGACTCGTTCGCACGAGTTAACATCATCCAAGCGACTAAAATCAGCCTGCTCACTTGGTTCGCCTACACGAGCCAAGAGTCGAACTCGCCTATAAACGGCAAACTCGCCAAACCCGCCAGAGTACTTGGCGGCTGCTATACCACGTACAGGGAAGAGCTTTCCCACTTCCCACGACGTGAAGGGATGGAGCACAGTACTCCGAGCCCATCAAGTAGTCGCTCACAATACGAGTGATTGGTCAAATCCATGTAATCGCTAAGTCCGCCTGCATGAAGCTCGCCTCGCCTGCACGAGTCAGGAGCTGAACTCGACTACGATCAGTAAGCTCACCGAGCTAGCCAGAGTACCTGACAGCCGTAGTATCACGCGTACAGGGATGGGCCTTCCCTCTCTCGTAATGTGAAAGAGAGAGGGTACAGTGTTTCGAGCCACTCAAACGATCGCTCACAGTACAAGTAAGAAGCATGGTGGTATCTCCCAACAGTACATGGTCATATCCCATGATTCAAGGAGTGACCACGCCGTCTCTCCTCTATTTAAGAACTTCTTTCGGCCACGGAGAAGGGGTTCAGCAATTCGGTTGGCTCATAGTTAATTGATTAATTCAATCAGTTAGCTAAACCACAGCCCTCAACTCTCGACGGAGTTGATGACAAGCTCTTTGCATGACCTTTGCACTGTAGCATCCTCTCCTAGCTTCGGGCCCTGACCGCCATCGAACTTAGAAACTCAAACTCAACTAGCACGAGCTTCTACTGCGTACTGAAGCTCACCAGCAACCTCGGTCGAATCGTCCAAAGGAAGCAGACTCGGTGCGAGAACCGAGCGAGGCGTCCTATAGCTACCAAAGTCCCCACGTTAAACAAGGAGGGTCTTCCCTCTGCTTCTGTTGTAATTTCGATTCATTAGTTTGTAATAAGCTATTCTTATCAATACAAACGAAATCCTTGTTTTGGGAGATCAAAATTTACGCCTACAGAAGATGGCGACCACAGTAGGAGAACCTGTTTCCTCAATAGAAATGGTGGTAGCTCAATTCGACGAGGTTCCAGTCGGGGCAACAGTGGAGTCCCTAGAAATCGAGTTCGACTAGGCTAAGTACGAAGAGTACTTATCCTCCTCCTCCTCAGGTGGGGATGCGTCCTGCAAACATCACCGAGTCGTGCATAGAGGCTGACCTCAAACGATCAAAGCCCCCGCGCTCGAGGATCCCATCCGAGTCATGGCAGGAAATCGAACTTCTCCAAAATCGATCATGGCCAAACCAAAGGCTGGGAACACTAGGCGAAATACCGCCAAATAGGTCGCCAAACGACCCTTGCAAACCCCCACCCAAGAGGAAACAGAGGTTCTCTCTGGCACGGACCAAGCCGACATAATCCGCCTAGACACTCCTCTCTCTAGAAGAGCCCGGCAGCGGCGACGATAGCTCCTCTCCCGGCAGAAGGCTCAAACCTTCACCTCGCATGACGGCCTAAGCTATTATTCGGGTCTGAAGGACACGAGACGGAGACTTAGCCCTTCCAAGGCTGAAGAGATCACCAAACCAGGTGCACTCTCGTGCTCAGGCGGGATCCGCCCTGACCAAAACATCTCCCATTCTGTCGAATCCAGTGCTCCAGATGGGCTCACCAAAACAGGCAGATTTCGCTTCTCAGGTCACATCCCTGAAGCGAACAGACCGCCCAACTCAGGCGGGTCTGCTCAGACAGACGAACCCCCGACATCAAGCGAGACACGCCAAGTCCGCTCGACAGAGAGACGTCACGGTCAAACAAGCCTTCACAACAAAGGCAAAACAGTAGGCGAGACATCCGAAGTCCGCCCACATGAGCGAATAGACAAGGTCCGCCAACAGGCGCAAACTCGCCCGAGTGCGGCAACTCGCCTGTCAAGGCGAATCCGCCCAACTCCAACACCTAACCACTCCTCCAGGGGTACGCAAGGAGGTTCATCCAAACCCCAGTCATGCGGTCACCTAGCTGAACCATCTGGCCCTGGGGGTTGTCACCAACCACCCGCGGAAGATCTCCGAGGGTACCTAACTCGCAAACGCACTATGCAAGAAGTGAGTCCGCAATGTCACTGTGAGAGACTCATTCAAGCAGTACTCACTGACTGCCGGTGTGTGGAAGCGGTGAGGCCCTCGGTATTTGAAAGGCTCGCTCAACGACCCTCCAGGCCGAGATCTTCGAGTCAGAGGCGGCACCGTCGGAAGAGACCCGCCGCCGATGATCTAGAGCTCCCGTCGGCTACAATCAACATGATGGACAAGGGTAAGGCCGTGGTTTCTGGTTCTCCAGATTCGGACTCCTTCCTGGGGCCTAATCATCCGCTTGTTTAACGTGAACAAGGCGGTATATTCCAGCGTACCCGTAGTCGCACAGGGGTGAGCATTGGGTTTGATTACTCAACCTTAGCACCTCCCTCCGGCGGTGAAGACGAGGTTTGCTCAGTGGCAGTCACGTCCCAAACCTCGCACTCGAGTCAGGATGCACTGGCAAGAGTACACATGGTTGATACCACAAATGATCAGACGGTTGCCAAGAAGTTCGAAGAGCAACAAGCAACCATCGACTCTTTAAAGGAGATGTTGGATCAACTTCTGAACAAGAAGAATAAGAAGAAGAGAGCCCCACACACCTTACAACGGCCGACGGGGAGTAAAGAGTGGGGACCTCCTCCCCACCCAGTGACTAAAATGGAGGATAATGTCGGTCCACATTCTGATTACTCCTCTAAGACATCGCTAGGAACATCGCATACTGGAGGTAGCGCCCGCGACAGGAGGTTAGATGAGTTCCAAAGCCAGCTCAACGCTTTGAAACTCCAGCAGAACATGAACAAGCTGGGGGTAGTCCGACCCTATCCTGTCGAGTGGGATACAGTCCTATACCCAGCGAAGTTCAAGCCGATTAGCTTGGTGCAGTTCAATGGCAAGGGCTCACCCTCACAACACATCTACTACTTTATGGCGCAGATCGGGTTCCTCACGGGGAACAACGCTATTATCACCCGGTTGTTCATAGGCACCCTTAAGGGGGTAGCGTTTGAGTGGTTCCGCAAGTTGGAACCCGGCTCTATCACATCATGGGCCAACGCGGAAAGGCTCTTCTTGGCTCGCTTCTTCGACGACGACACCGAGGTGTCGATGGTCACCCTCCTCACCAAAAAACAGCGAAAGTCGGAGTCGGTCAACGACTTCGTAAAAAGGTTCAGGAACCGATTGGTCCACTGTTGGGACCAAGTTTCCGAGTCCACACTGATCGAAATGTGCCGCAACAATCTCTCGATCCATATTCTGTCTAAGGTCGTCACGGTGGAAACCCGGACCTGGAAGGAACTGGTTCGCTAGGGCGAGCAGGTGGAAAATATGATCAAGAGGCTAGAGGCCGAAGAACCTTACCCCAAGAAGGGAGTCATGGAGCTGACCGCGCCAAAGAATCCTCCTTGAACAAGAGGAAAGGAGATCATGGCCGTCGATTCTGCTCCGGCACCCAAAACGGCTCAAAGGTCGAAGCCCAGGCAGTTCGAGCAACGCCCTCCAAGGCAATACGACTTCAAGGAGGACCAAGTGGTGGCAACGTTCGACACTCTCTTAAAGAGCAATCGAATCAAACTACCAGAAGTCACGAAGCCTGAGGAGGCGAACAAGACTAGTGACCCGAGTTACTGTGCGTACCACAGGTTTCTTGGTCACCACACCTCTAAGTGTTACATCCTCAAGGACAAGCTCCAGGCCCTCTACGATGCAGGGGTCCTAAAGAAGGAGAAAGTACAAAAGTAGTTGACCACGAATATGATCACCCTGAGTTTTGGAATAGATCTCCCGGAGGTTCAGGCTCCGACAGGGGTTCCTATCCCTAAGGCGGTCCTGAAGATCACTAACGATGACCCTCATAATCAACGAGGGAAAGGTTTATTACCCCAGACCTTGCCATCAGGTCAGGTGATGTGGGTCCATCCGGACCTCCTCAGTGATGAGCAGTGGGCTTCAAACCCCTTGAGGAAGACCAAAGGTAGACCTTGCAATGTCATCTCCGCTATTCCGGAGGGAGACCAGACTGCAGCATCTGCCCTCACCGACTCCGATGAGGAAACTGCCACCCTCGCCACTAGAGCAGGGAAGGAATTCACCAAAGAGTACCCCACAAGAGTGGAGAACCCGGCAGGACCTCACACGAGGCCAGCTGTAACAACCCCTACGAATCCCGATAGGCCGAGCTCAAATAATCAGCCTTTCCGATTTAATGTGCTCGCGCAGCTAAAGAACATCCCCGCGCGAATTGCCATGTATGACCTCCTGCGGTTGTCCAGACCTACCCGGGAAGCCCTACAAGAGGCATTGGCCGACTCGGAAGTCTTCGCCACCCACTTCTTAAAGGAAGAAGACGCGGAAGGGAAATGTGCAATGTGCTGCCAGATCACCGAAATACGGGTCCCTTGCATCACGTTCACTCCTGAGGACATGCTCATCAAAAGCACCTCTCATGATCGACCACTGTACTTCATAGGGTACGTCGGTTCCTCAAAAGTGGACGAATCCAAGTCGACTCAGGGTCCGCACTAAGCATCGTACCCCTGAAGCTAATCAAACACCTGGGGATACCCCCGAAATGTCTATCCACGACTACCACGACTATCTTTAGCTTCAATGCCACTGGAACTCGGCCACTCGGCAAGATCCGTCTGAAGTGCTGAATAGGCGACATGAAGACAGAGGTGACCTGCTATGTCTTCGACGCCGAGCCATCCTACGTGCTCTTAGGACGGCCATGGATCCATAACAACCGGATAGTCCCGTTCATATTACACCAATGCTTAAAGTGTGTGGATGATTACGAGCGGATGAAAACAGTAGTAGCCGACAAACAACCCTTCAAGGGCGTCGAGAACTACTTCACAGATTCTCTGATGTACCAAGATCCCGATGAGCCGTCGACCGAGGAGCTCGAGAGCGGCAACGAGGTGGATAGCGAGCCAGAGTACGGCGACGGCCTTGTCCTGAATGATTTTGAATCAATTGTAATCGGCTACGAAAGCTATAATGTAACCAACGCCGTTCAGGCGGAGGAGATTATCTTGAATGAGAAGTCCAACTTTGCTTACTTATCGTCTCACCCGACATTCGAAGGTGACAAGCCCAGTGATTCAGTTGCGAGGCTATATAGTGACCCTTCCTTGCACTTCCCAGTCTACTCGTCATATGTCGCGAAGGGACAAACCATTGAGTCTTCACGGACGGTATTTGTGGTACCGACTCGAGATAAGTACCAGAAAGACATTATCTTTGGACGAATCGATCACCCCTTACGCACATTGTGGGACGAGTCTGAAGAGGAGGAATCCACGCCCTAATTTTTGCAATACAGTCAAATTGCGAAACACATGATGAAGGACATGGGTTAAGATTTTGCTCGTCAAGAAGGCCTAAACTACGGCCGAGGATGGAAGACGGTTTGTAGGCGTATAAAATTGCCTATAGGCCCCTTAACACAGCTCGACGACGCCGATTCAACAAACGGACCATCGGGTGACGTATCCAAACAAGACTGTTAGCCTACAATGCCGAAGCCAAGCGATACGTGACGAAGCGGACTAACGAGGCTAACGAACCACACGCAAACAGTGGAATGCATCCATTCACATGCGGAATCAAGCCAACGGTTCGAGGAGTCAACGAGTCATCCAAACAAGAGCGAACTCGGATGAATCATGATCGAATCAAGATCGGTTTCAGACTCGAACTCAGAAGCGGATCTACTGCCAAATCAGGTCAACAAATCGAATCCGAACCGATCACCCGCATAACCGAATCACGGACAAAGAGGCAAAACAACGAAACGACGGAACCCAAACACCCGGAGGGGCTCGGCAAAAACCGAGCCACCCCAGGGTGGCTCGGCCAAGGCCGAGCCACCTCAGGGTGGCTCGGCATGAGCTGAGCCACCTTGAGGTGGCCGGCTTCCCCCCCTTGTGTATTGGCCACACGTGCGCACGGGCACAGTGACGCTTGGCTATAAATAGGAGAGGGGGTGGTTCATTCTGGAGGTTGGAAAAATTAGAGTCGAAGCTCTGTCGGATTCAGATCTCAAAACTTAAAAAGATTGGAGCTTTAAGACTTTGAAGACTTGCCCATCCAGATCCGGTGCTCGGCGATCGTCAACGCCAAATAAGGCAAGAGTTCGAGAGGAACCGGATCTCAGATCTACGTCGTTATACTCCGGATCAAAGCTTGGTCTTTGATCCCGAGATTCGAGCGATTGTTTCCTTGGTGAAACAATCCCTCCGGCTATTATTTCCTTGGTGAAATAATACCCGATATACTGCGTAGATCCGATCGGATCTAGATCTAGCGGTGGTCCACGGATAAACCCCGGCGCAGGCAAACAACCCACGCAAGCGAGCGACCGTAAAACAGGAGCTCGCGATTTGTTCGACAAACAAGAGAAAAAGTTGTAATCTTTCTTTTCTTTTATTTTGATTTTCATTGTAACCGGATCTTATAAAAAGACTGGATCTTTGTAACGCATAAAGTTGTTAACTGAGATAGCAATGGAATCAATGAAGAAAGATACGATTTTTCCCGCGAACAATCTGGCGACCACAGTGGGAGCCATCGATCTCGTTGCCGAGATCAAAGCGTCGCAGCCGCGAATCTCAATCCCGGTCGTGGAGGAGGTCGAATACGAGTTCGACCAGTAGAAGTTCGAGGCGTACTTGTCGTCCTCGTCCGGATCAACCTCCCCCCGTAAGTCTAAGAAGTTCTCCTCCAGGAGAAAAGTTCGTTGGTACGAAGAAGTTGAAGCTACCAACGAAGATCTCGTCCCGTTTGATGCCAAAGCTGTATCGGGTGAGATCTCTCCAACTTCCAACCAGGTCAGATCTGCTCTGGCCAAATCTTCCGTTGCCGAGGGCGTGGTGACTCTCTCGAAGAGAGCCCGCCAAAGGCAACGTCAACGCCTTACGAAACAATTCGCAAAGGCAATGGAATCTGTGGACGGGATCCTCTACAACACGGATCTGAAGAACAGAAGAGGCAAGCAGTCTCAACAACAGATGAATGGTGGTTCCTCCAAGCCGCCAACAATGCAATGGGTCCGTGTCAAACAGAACCGTTCAATGCTGGAGGAACGCATTCGCAAGCGCCGTGCATTATCAGCGCAGGCACGGGCTCAAGCTGAAGAAGCCCATAGAAAGCTTCAGAAGGAGGTGACAAAGAAGCCGCCACCAACCCGCAAAGTGTGGAGACCGAAATCCGAAGTGGCGATTCAGGCCAAAGAGCAGCCTTTGTAACCTTCGAAGCAGATTCAACCTCCGGCGAACCAAACGAAGTCGCCGACAATTCCCATGGCTACTCCGGGAGGTCACACAGAATCATCCCGGAGAAAGAAGTCAGTTTTGGAACGTCTCGATCCAATTCCCGATGAAAGAGGCAAGGCTCCAGTTCAAGAACGTTTGGGCCCGATGAAGAAGCCCCGAACGACTCAACTTGCTGGGGGTTGCCATCATTTTCAGCATGACAAGGAGTTCAAGGCTGCCACGCGCGCCAATTTGCACATCGAAGTCCAGGAGCCCGCTAAGAGCTCACACCCACAAAGGCATGTTTCGAGACGCGTAACTTTTGAAAGCCCAAAGAAGGCAATTCTCCCCCAGAAGGAAACGTTGTCGTCCGATGACGATGACGTTATGCCTGGGAAATCATGCAAACACGCGATATGTTGCTCCGACTTTCATACAGATGAGCTGTACTATCGTGTTGGGGGTATGAGCAGAGCTAGAAAGAGAAGTCCTCGTAGGCTCGAAACTCAATGCCCCTATTCCAAACTCATTCGGGCGGTATTGTCTGAGTGTAATTGCATCAAGACGGTCCCCGAAAGAGTTTCGGTTTTTGAGAGGCTCAGTACCGAAACGCCAAAGCCAAGGCCTAGGCGTTTCCGACGAAGAAGAACGGTGGTTGAAGGCGGAGAATTTCTGAGAGTCACCGCTAACATGACCAGCAAAGAGACATTAGCACGGGATGATCTCGAGTCGATTCTGAAAGCATCCCGGCGTCTAACCCGTTTGCAGTCTGGAGCCATCGCACAAAGGATGTATGGTAGGGTTCGGACAAGACTACCTTCAGAAGGTGAAGAGTCGGATGCCTATTCTGCGGTCGCATCAGATAATACAGTATCCAGTAAGGGAGAACCCCGCGAGTCGCTGATGATACGCGCGGAACAAGTGGCTAAGATGCTCGAGGAAGCCATGGCCAAACAACAGGAGAGATTCAGACTCGAGATGCAGATGACCATGCAGACTATGAGAGAGATGCATGACCAACAAATCCAGGCATTGAGGAACCAACAAGGTGAACCAAGTCGTCGTAACCAGAACAATCTAGAAGATGAGGACACAGGTGTAAATGAAACTCATAACGCCAATAACCCTCCCATCAATGCAGGGGGTGGTAACGAGGATGCCAACGAAGATACAAGTGAAAACTTGAAGATCAAGAACCTCGAGAGCAAGATCAACACGTTGATTTCTGCTCAAGAAGTGAAGAAAATGAGCATTCCTTGTCCATACCCAAGAGAATGGGAATCGATCCCGTATCCAGCGAAGTTCAACTTAATCAACTTCACGCTGTTTGACGGGAAGGGTTCACCCACGCAGCATTTGATTTACTTCAAATCGCACTTGGGAGTCATCTCTGGTAATGAGCCTCTTATGGTGCGGTCATTCGTTGGCACTCTTCGCGGAGCCGCCTTTGATTGGTATCGTCGCCTCAAACCAGGAAGTGTAAATAGCTGGGACGACATGGAGACCAAATTCCTCGCCAATTTCTTCGATGATGACACGGAGATATCCATCGGGACGTTGCTCGACGAGAAACAAAAGGACGGAGAATTGGTCGATACCTTCGTCAAGAGGTTCCGGAACAAAGCGTTGAATTGCCCGGATCTGATCACTGAGGAGTTTATTCTCCAGACCTACCACAACAATCTTTCGTTGGACGTGTTGGAAGCAATGGGGATAGCACCGTCCAACACTTGGAAAGACTTGAAGGTGCGTGGTGAACAAACCGAACGCTTCCTCCGAAGGAAGAAGGCCGAGAGGAGTCAATCGACGACGAATCCTCCGAACTTGAATTTTGCCTCCCGTGGTAAGGGCAAGACACCTGCAGCGACTGTCGATGCTAATCAAACGTCGCAACAGCAGCCCCGGAGACAACAAAAGAACTCGGGTCCGAAACTCCAAAGAGAGTATTCCTTCAAGGACGAAGACGTTCCAGCCATCTTCGAATCCCTCCTTGAAAACAACAAGATCAAGCTACCACCTATCGTCAATCAGGAGGAAGCTGACAATACTACGGATCCGAAGTACTGCGCGTACCACAGGAGGATCCTTCACCCCACCAAGGCCTGCTTTACTCTGAAGAATAGTATCCAAACCTTGGTGGAAGCCGGCGTTATATCGCTCAATTAAGTCGAACGAAAACTCCGACCGGTATAAGAGTATAAACTGCTTCCCAACACTCCGAAAAGTATATGAGTATAAACTGCTTCTCAATCCTCCGACCGGTATAAGAGGCTAAACTGCTCCCTGATACTCCAATAGGTATATGAGTCTAAACTATTTCCTTTCTTCCACGGGAAGTTCCTGGAGAGTACCATGCGTGGTATTCTTAAGGATAACCCGATCATGCAGCTGATACAATAATACACCCAGTTTTGCAAAGAAAACTGGGGGTGGATAATTCATGTAACGGGAAGTTCCCGGAAGAATGTTAAAAGTAATATTCTTAGGGATAACCCGATCATTATGAATAAAGTGATAAACACTAAACTCTTATTATAATTTCCGAACACTCTTTTGCTGAGATGAGATTCGATCACTTCATTGGATCAATCTTCCCTCACAAAACTCTCATTGGTGATTGACAACTCATACCACAGAATCACCCACCGATCAGATTAATTGACGGTGGGACCATCAAAATTCTTTCCTGTTTAATCCATTCAAACTTCCGCTATGTTCGTGCACTCAATACTTTCATTGTTAGAGTCCGGATATAATGCTTAGAATTCTGATCTATCAATCATTGACGAATTGTCAAAGCCCCCTTTTTGTTAAGTCTTTATCACTTAACATCAGGAACCACCTTTGAGTGATTTGTACGAATCAACATTCCTACAGTGATTTGTACTCTCACTCTCACTTCCCATTTGATCAAACCTTCCTACAGTTAGGACCAAAACCAAAATCCCCTCTCGATTCCTTCAATGAACGAGAGGCTCACAAATCGAGCGATCAAGCATTCTTACAGTTAGGATCGTTTTAAGCCCCCCACTTGGTCAAACCTTCCTACAGTTAGGACCACAACCAAAATCCCCTCTCGATTCCTCCAATGAACAAGAGGTCCGCTTTCAAATCGAGTGATCAAACCTTTCTACAGTTAGGGTTATCTCAAACTCACGCTTGGTCAAACCTTCCTACAGTTAGGACCAAAACCACAATTCACTCTTGATAAACGAGAAATTAATCTTTAGTTCGGTAATCAAACCTTCCGATAGTTAGGGTTATCCGAATCTTTTCGATTCTCGGAGTGGAGATCCCACTCTTAGTTATACCTTTCCGGATTCTGGGGGTGGAGATCCCACCTCAAGTCTCCTTTCCAACCGGGAATAGAATATAAAATTCTTCCTCCCCACACCAACTCCTTTTCCAAAATTTATCAATTTAGGATTCATCCTAGGAAGTTTATCCCGAATCCTAAGCAGGGATAAGTCTGCGCCTAACACGCGTTGCCGGTTTAGTCTTTCTCCAATTGAAAAAGATACCAGAGTTCGATTCTGGGGTATTTTATCCTAAAACCTAAGCAAAGATAGGTCTGCGCCTAACACGCGCCGCCGATTAGTTCTTAACCGTTAAAAAGAACACTTGCCCACATATTCAACATTGTGGCAGGTTGTTATTAATAACACCAAAATCCATGTCTTACACGCATGGGGAATGTTATCCTGAATCCTAAGAAAGGATATGTCGATGCCTAACACGCACCGCCGGTTAGTTCTTAACCGTTAAAAAGAACACTCGCCCACATATTCAATATTGTAGCAGGTTGTTATTAATAACACCAAAATCCATGTCTTAGACGCATGGGGAATGTTATCTTGAATCCTAAGAAAGGATATGTCGACGCCTAACACGCGCCGCCGGTTAGTTCTTAACCGTTAAAAAGAACACTCGCCCACATATTCAACATTGTAGCAGGTTGTCATTAATAACACCAAAATCTATACCTTACACGCATGGGGAATTTCAACCTGAATCCTAAGAAAGGATATGTCGGCGCCTAACACGCGCCGCCGGTTTAGTCTTTTTCCGCAGAAAAAGACACCAGAATTCGATTCTGGGGTATCTCATCCCGAAGCCTAAGTAGGGATAAGCCAACGTCTAATACACGTTGCTGGGTAGCCTATTCTCATAATAATGGTAAAGTCTACATATTCGAAGTTGTAGCACGAAGTCTAAGGGAGTTCATTCCTTTAGCGCAACGTCACATGCGGAACGGATTAAGACAATCCGCATGTAAGCCCGATTCAAACGGTAATCGGTAAGAGCATCTCAAATCCGTTGAAGGCTGAGGATTTGCCAAAAATCCTAAGTCAACGTCTCATACACATTGCTGTTTAGTCTTTTCACAGGAGAAAGACGAAGTCTACGTATTCAATATCGTAGCACTAAAAGGGTTAACTCTTTTAGCTTAACGTCACGTGCGGAACGGGCTTAAACAATCCGCATGCTAGCCCGACTCAAACGGTAGTCGGTAAAGACTCATCAAATCCGTTGATGGCTGATAATTTGCCAAAAATTCTATAAGTATGAGTCATTGACGCATCAATTCTATGGATTGATCTCGTGACTCGAGTATCCGCCACGCTCCAATTCCTTAAGAGCTTAAACTGTGCATACTCCAGCAGACGTACGAGTATAAACTGTGTCAAACGCCGAACAGCGCATCACAATGAAGCCTGGATGCCGGACAAAGCGTCGCAATGAAGCCTGGACGCCAAACAATGCGTCACAAGGAAGCTCAAACGCCGGACAACGCGTTGTAAATAAAGATTCAACGCCGACGACCGATGGTTAGTTCTGTGTTGAAACAGCAAGCTCAAGCTAAAAAGTCAAGAAATAAAAAATCGACTTCAAAGTTCAAAATTCCGACAGACGGTCAGATAATAAATGCAGTACCGGAACCCTTACAGACATTCGACAAAGCACCGAATAACCTGGAGGACTGAAGGAATCAAGAACAGAAGCCACTCTAAATATCCCGTCGTTACCGATTGAATGATGGGACAATCACATCCAAAGTATTCCAGACTCTTCTATAAAAGAACGAGGCTGAAATACTTTGGAGGGGGTATCTGTAGGCGTATAAAACTGCCTATAGGCCCCTTAACACAGCTCGACGACGCCGATTCAACAAACGGACTATCGGGTGACGTATCCAAACAAGACTGTTAGCCCACAACGCCGAAGCCAAGCGATACGCGACGAAGCGGACTAACGAGGCTAACGAACCACACGCAAATAGTGGAATGCATCCATTCGCATGCGGAATCAAGCCAACGGTTCGGGGAGTTAACGAGTCATCCAAACAAGAGCGAACTCGGATGAATCACGATCGAATCAAGATCGGTTTTAGACTCGAACTCAGAAGCGGATCTACTGCCAAATCAGGTCAACAAATCGAATCCGAACCGATCACCCGCATAACCGAATCACGGACAAAGAGGCAAAACGACGAAACGACGGAACCCAAACACCCGGAGGGGCTCGGCAAAAACCGAGCCACCCCAGGGTGGCTCGGCCAAGGCCGAGCCACCTTAGGGTGGCTCGGCCAAAGCCGAGCCACCTCAGGGTGGCTTGACATGAGCCGAGCCACCTTGAGGTGGTCGGCTTCCCCCCCTTGTGTGTTGGCCACACGTGCGCACGGGCACAGTAACGCTTGGCTATAAATAGGAGAGGGGGTGGTTCATTCTGGAGGTTGGAAAAATTAGAGTCGAAGCTCTGCCGGATTCAGATCTCAAAACTTAAAAAGATTGGAGCTTTAAGACTTTGAAGATTTGCCCATCCAGATCCGGTGCTCGGCGATCGTCAACGCCAAATAAGGCAAGAGTTCGAGAGGAACCGGATCTCAGATCTACGTCGTTATACTCCGGATCAAAGCTTGGTCTTTGATCCCGAGATTCGAGCGATTGTTTCCTTGGTGAAACAATCCCTCCGGCTATTATTTCCTTGGTAAAATAATACCCGTTATACTGCGTAGATCCGACCGGATCTAGATCTAGCGGTGGTCCACGGATAAACCCCGGCGCAGGCAAACAACCAATTCAAGCGAGCGACCGCAAAATAGGAGCTCGCGATTTGTTCGACAAACAAGAGAAAAAGTTATAATCTTTCTTTTCTTTTATTTTGATTTTCATTGTAACCGGATCTTATAAAAAGACCGGATCTTTGTAACACATAAAGTTGTTAACAGAGATAGCAATGGAATCAATGAAGAAAGATACGATTTTTCCCGCGAACACGGTTGTCCGACCCACCTATGTGCCTAAAGGCAAGCCCTCGAATTACTTCGCCAAGACTCGAAGAGGTTTGGGCTACATTTCTTCCTCGTCAGAGTTGTTCTGCAATTTCGGCAGAGACTCTGACAATACCTGCTCAGAGGATTGATCATCGACATCCTCAACGTGGGACTCAGACGTCAGCGTGGGAGACTTGTTCAACAACCTCACAGTCAACATGGCTGCGACTGATCTTACCGAAATGGTGGAGGACGGACAGGTCCCGCTTTATGATGAGACATGGGACCGCCACGTCAATGCCCAGTGGAGTAATCGCTTCGAACAACGTGAGCCGTCCACTGAGGATGAAATCCTCCAAATAAACATGGGCGATGAGACCAACCCTAAGCCCATATTTATCAGTGGTAGTCTACCTCCCTAAGAGAAGGAAGACCTCATACGCCTCATACGGGAATATATTAATGTCTTCGCATGGAATTATGAGGACATGCCCGGCCTTGATCCACAGATCACAATGCATCGCCTCAACATCGACGCGGACGCCAAACCTGTCAAACAGCAGCAGAGGCGGTTTCGTCCGCAAATCATGGAGGCAATCGAGGCCGAAGTGAAGAAGCTGATCGAATCCGGCTTCATCAGAGAGGAATAGCCCCCCGACTGGATAGTCAACATTGTTCCAGTCCTGAAGAAGAATGGTAAGATCCGCACACTTCAGAAACCTCAATGCCGCTTGCCCAAAGGACGAATTCCCTCTCCCCATCTCGGACGTCATCATTGATAATACGTGCGGATTTGAGAGGATGTCCTTTATGGACGGGTTTTTAGGGTGTAATCAAATCAAGATGCACCCCGATGACAAAAAACACACTTCATTCAGGGGGTACACTGCTACACGGTCATGCCTTTCGGCCTCAAAAACGCCGGTGCAACCTACCTGTTAGGTCTCATGTTATGAGCCTACATCTTCTAATCTTGTTTTGATGATTACAAACAATTCCTAATATTGTTTGTCTAGTGTTTATGTTTCTTATTAGGTATTCTAGACAAACAATGTGTTGGAGGATGGATGAAATTGAGCCTATACGATCATATCAAATGGAGGTTGGCGGAATTGTGGAATGAAGCATTGCATTCAAGTTAAAGATCCAAGATCTCGCTTCATCCGCATGTGTACCAAGTAGAGCTTCGTTGAAGATCAAGTTTGCTTGGGTAAATAGTTTAGGTTTTATATTATGTGTGTTAGTACTCTAAGCTCAATATTATACACACACATTATATTGGTTTTCATGTATATATATAGTTTCATATATACATATATGTTTGGTTTCCATGTATATATATAGGTATATATATATATACATAGTTTTGAGTTTTCATATTCATAAATATGAGATTACACATTTCATATTTATTATTGTGTTTTGGTTTAGCTATATAGATATGAAACAAATTTACATTCATATATATAATCATATGTTTCATACTCTATTGTGTTTTTGAAAATATTGCATAGAATATGCAATTTTATGAAAATATTGTCTTATTAGTTTATAGACTTCAATATCAGTTTACACATGTTTTACTAAGTCTATAAAAACATTTTACAAAGTTTCAAAAGTTGGTTTATGTCAAAACATCAAAATTCAAATATCTCATATTTTCATGTTTTGAACATATTTGTAAAAATGATGAGTTTTTACTTTTGGAAAGTGCAATTCCAAAAATTCTTTTTGTAACATGTTCATTAACATGTTTATAATGATTTCCCAAAGTTTCATAATTTTTGGAATTTATTTGTTATTTTTAAAGGCACTTTTAAAATCAGGTTT